>JAJEJO010001547.1:132016-245026 GCA_020662805.1 Glaucomys volans
TTTCCTTTTCATCATGAATTTTAGTAATTTGAGTTTTCTCTCTCCTCTTTGTTAGTGTGCCTAAGGGTTTTTATTATTTTGTTTAATTTTTCAAAGAACCAAATTTTTGTTTTGTCAATATTTGAATTGTTTCTTTTGTTTTAATTTCACTGATTTCAGCTCTGATTTTAATTATTTTCCTCCTTCTACTACTTTTGGTGTCTTTCTGTTCTTTTTCTAGGATTTTGAGATGTAAGTTTAGGTCATTGAGTTGTTGACTTTTTATACTTTTCTTGAATGAGCTCAATGCAATGAATTTTCCTCTTAGTACTGCTTTCATAGTGTCCCAGAGTTTTTGCTATGTTGTATCATCATTCTCGTTTACCTCTAAGAAATTTTTTATCTCCTCCCTGATGTTTTCTGTTATCCATGCTTCATTCAATAGCATATTATTTAGTCTCTAGGTGTTGGAGTAGTCTCTGATTTTTGTCATTGATTTCTAATTTCATTCCATTATGATCCAATAGAATACAAGGTATTATCTCTACTTTTTTGCATTTACTAAGGGCTGCTTTGCGGCATAACATATGGTCTATTTTAGAGAAGGAGCCAGGTGCTGCCAAGAAGAAAGTGTATTCACTTGTTGATGGATGGAATATTCTATATATGTCTGTTAAGTCTAAGTTATTGATTGTGTTATTGAGTTCTATGGTTCCTTTGTTTAGTTTTTGTTTGGTAGATCTGTCCAGTGGTGACAGTGGTGTGTTAAAGTCACCCAGAATTATTGTGTTGTGGTCTATTTGACTCCTGGAATTTAGGATTTGTTTGATGTACATGGATGTGCCATCGTTTGGGGCATAAATATTTATGATCATTATGTCTTCTTGATTTATGGTTCCCTTAAGCAGTATGAAATGTCCTTCTTTATCCCTTCTGATTAACTTCGGCTTGAAGTCCACTTTATCTGATATAAGGATGGAAACCCCTGCTTTTTCCTGAGTCCATGTGCATGGTAGGTTTTTTTCCATCCTTTCACCTCTAGTCTGTAGATGTCCTTTTCTATGAGATGAGTCTCTTGAAGGCAGCATATTGTTGGGTCTTTCTTTTTGATCCAGTCTTGCAGTCTATGTCTTTTGATTGACAAGTTTAGGCCGTTAACATTCAGGATTATTATTGAGATATGATTTGTATTCCCACTCATTTTGGATTAGATTTGGTTTTTAACATGACTTGGTTTCTCCTTTAACTGGCTTTCTTTTAGGATAGTTCTTCCCTTTGATGTCTTACATTGTTGTTGTTCATTTCTTCCTCATGAAATATCTTGCTGAGAATGTTCTATAGCACAGGCTTTCTATGTGTGAATTCCTTTAACTTTTGCTTGTCATGGAAGCATTTCATTTTGTCTTCAAATCTGAAGGTGAGCTTTGCTGGTATAGGATTCTTGGTTGGCAGCCATGTTCTTTCAGAGCTTGAAATATATTGTTCCAGGCCCTTCTAGTTTTCAGGGTCTGGGCTGAGAAATCTGCTGATATCCGTATTGGTTTTCCCCTATATGTAATCTGCTGCTTTTCTCTCGCAGCCTTTAAAATCCTATCTTTATTTTGTACATTAGGCATTTTCATTATAATGTGTCTTGGTGTGGATCTGCTGTAATTTTGTGCATTTGGTGTTCTGTAAGCCTCCTGTAGTTGAATTTCCATTTCATTCTTCAGGTTTGGGAAATTTTCTGATATTATTTCATTGAATAGGCTGTTCATTCCTTTGGTTTGTATGTCTGTGCCTTCCTCAATCTCGAAAATTCTTAAATTTGATCTTTTCATGATATCCCATAGTTCTTGTAGGTTCCATTCATGATTTCTTACCATGTTCTCTATTTGGTCAACTTTATTTTCAAGATTCAATATTTTGTCTTCATTGTCTGAGGTTCTGTCTTCTAAGTGACCTAGTCTGTTGGTGAAGCTTTCCATTGAGTGTTCAATTTGGTTTATTGTTTCCTTCATTTCAAGAATTTCTGTTTGCTTCTTTTTCAGAATCTCTATCTCTTTGTTGAGTTGATCTTTTGTTTCCTGTAGTTGCTCTTTCAGCTGCTTATTGGAATGGTCAATGATTGACTGCACTTGCTCTCTTAACTCATCATTTGCTTCTCTGATCATTTTAATCATGTATATTCTGAACTCCTTTTCTGGCATTTCTTCTACCATACTGTCATTGGATTCTATTAGTGTAGAATCTTGGTTTGTTTGGAACACTTTCCTCCCTTGTTTTTCCATGTTGTTCCTGTATCTTCCCCTCCAGCAATGCAGATCTAGGGTATTGTAGTTTCTGCCCTATAGGCTTAGTGACCCTATAGTTTTCTGAAACCTCTTCTTTAAGAGGGGGGGGGAATCAATATTAGCAACACCCAGTACAGACAATATGCTGCTGTAAACCAAATAGCCCCTATGAAGACTATTGTTACAGTAGTCTTTTTGTTACAATATTGTTACAATATTGTCATAATAAACAGAGAGGATGAGATCAATTATTACCAACATTATAACCAACAAATTTGCAATGAGGACTGCGGTTTCTAATGGAGGACAAAGAGGTTGGGGAGGGGTGTAGGATGTAACTATTAACAGTGTGAGAAAAGAGTATGAAGAAGTTCAAGATCATAGGAAGAGTGAAAATGTAGTCAAAAGAAGTTGGTTGTTGGCATGAGAAAAGTGAGAAAAAGCCCTTGAGGAAACAGGTAAACAAAAGGAGAGAGCAAGAAAAATAAATAAAAATTTAAAAGCTATCACAAAGGAGGAAAAAAAATCTACAAATGACCATACTTCTATATGCACCATACAGATTTAATGCAATCCCAATTAAAATCCCAATGACATTCCTCATAGAAATAGAGAAAGCAATCATGAAATTTTATCTGAAAGAACAAAAGACCCAGAATAGCCAAAGCAAACCTGGGCAGGAAAAATGATGGAGGAGGTATCACAATACCAGACCTTAAACTCTACTATAGAGCAATAGTAACAAAAACAGCATGGTGTTGGCAACAAAATAGACAGGTACACAATAGTACAGAATAGAAGTCACAGAGACAAACGCACAAAAGTACAGTTATCTCATACTAGACAAAGGTGCCAAAAATATGCAATGGAGAAAAGATAGCATCTTCAACAAATGTTGCTGGGAAAACTGGAAATCCATATTCAGTAAAATGAAATTAAACCCATATCTCTCACCCTGTACAAAAGTCAACTCAAAATGGATCAAGGACCTAGGAATTAGACTTGAGACCCTTCACCAAAAAGAAGAAAATGTAGGCCCAAATCTTCATCAGACTTCCTTAACATGACCCCCAGAGCACAAGAAATAAAAGCAAGAATCAATAAATGGGATGGATTCAAACTAAAAAACTTTTTTCTCATCAAAGGAAACAATCAATAATGTGAAGAGGGAGCCTACAGAGTGGGGAAAAAAATCTTTTCCACACACACTTCAGACAGAGCACTGATGTCCAAAATTTATAAAGAACTTACAAAACTTTACACCAAAAATACAGAGAGCCCAATCAGTAAATGCGCTAAGGAACTGGGTAGACACTTCACAGAAGAAGATATATAGGTGATTAACAAATATATGAAAAAGTGCTCATTATCTCTAGTAATTACAGAAATGCAAATTAAAACCACCCTAAGATTTCATCTAACTCCAATTAGAATGACTATTATCAGGAATACAAGCAATAATAAGTGTTGGCATGAATGTGGGGGAAAAGGCACACTTGTACATTGCTGGTGAAGTTGCAAATTGGTGCAACCACTCTGGAAAGCAATATGGAGATTCCTCAAAAAACTTGTAATGGACCCACCATTTGACCCAGCTATCCCACTCCATGGTTTATACCCAAAGGACTTAAAATCAACATACTATAGTGATGCAGCCACATCAATATTCATAGCTGGTCAATTCACAACATCTAGACTGTGGAACCAACCTAGATGCCCTTCAATTGAAGAATGTATAAAGAAACTGTGGTATGTATACAGAATGGAATATTACTCAGCCATAAAGAACAATAAAATTATGGCATTTGCTGGTAAATGGGTGGAGTTGGAGAATATCATGCTAAGTGTAATTAGCCAAGCCCAAAAAACCAAAGGCTGAATGTTTTCTCTGAAAAGTAGATGATGATACATAACAGGGGGTAGAGGCAGGGAGGGGTGGCAGGGAGTTGGACAAGAGAAAGGAGGAACTTTGCATGGTGTAGAGGAAAATTAGACAGGAGGGTATGGGGGAAGGAAAGATAGTAAACTGAGACAGGCAGTATTACCCTATGTATATGTAAGATTACATGAAAGGTGAGAATCTACATTGTGTACAACCACAGAAATGAAAAGTTGTACCTCATCTGTGTACAAAAAAATAATTTTTAAAAAGCAGCAAATAAAATAAATACAGGCAGAAAAAAATGACCTGTTAATGAAGATATTTTAAATGTATGTTTTAAGTATATCTTTATATGTTTAAGCATATATTAAGTGTATATTTATATCTAAACATAAAGTACATACATGTGTTTCAAATAAAATAATATAGAAATGAAAAAAAATATTTATTAAGATGTCAGTATAACCCAAAGTGACCTAGAGATTCAGTGTAATCCCTCCCAAAATACTAATGGCTGTTTTCTTCCGAAGAAAACAGAAAAATCTATGCTAAAATTCATGGAATCTCAAGGGATCCCAAATGGCCAAAGCAATTATTGGCTGAACTTTAATCTCCCAAAATTAACATACTAAAGCCCTAAATCCCAGGACTTCAAAATGCAAGGTTATTTAGAGATAAGACCATTAATGAGGTGACCAAATTGAAATAATGCCTTTAGGGCAGGCCCCAATGCAATCTAACAGTGTCCTTATAAGGCAACTGGGGCAGAGTGACACTGGGGACTGGAGTGCACAGAGGATGTGCCACAGAGGACACAGCAAGACGGTGGTCACCTGCAAGCCACAGAAAGGTTTCAGGAGAAAACAGTCTGCTGACAACTTGAACCTTTGGTCTCTGGAACCAAGAGAAATAAAGGCCTGCTTATTAAGCCACCCAGATTGTCATGTTTTGCTATGACATTTATTGCAAACCAAGAAAACAATCTTAAAAAGAAAGAAAAAATCTGGAGGGATCTCATTGCCCAATTCCAAACCTGCTATAAACCTTCAGTACTGGCATAGAAACAGATACAGGATCTTGTTTCTTAACTAATTCAAACCATAAACATTAATTTGAGGTGGACTCTAAATCTAAATGTGAGTGCAATCCAGCAGAAAATATAAGAACATCACAACTTCATGGTTAGCAATGACTTCTTAAATAGAAGACACACAGCCCTAACCTTAAAATTCAAAAAATAAATAGGCTGAACCTCATAAAAATTAAGAATTGTTATTCAACAATATTAAGAGCTTAAAAAGGCAAGTCAGAGACTGGGAGAAATATTTAAAACTGATATATTTGATCAAGGTCTTGTATAAGAAAAAAGATGAAACACATCTTTTTTGCTGTTGTTTCTTGTTGTTTGGGGGTTTTTTGTTTGTTTGTTTGTTTGGTACTGGAAATTGAACCTAGGGGCATTTGACCACTGAGCCATATCCCCAGTCATGTGTTTTATTTAGAGATAGGGTCTCACTGAGTTGCTTAGGGCCTTAGTGAGTTGCTGAGCCTGGCTTTGAATTTGTGATCCTCCTGCCTCAGCCTCCCAACCTGCTGGGATAACAGGCAAGTGCCATCACGTCTGGCTCTGACAACCCCATGTTTAAACCAAGTCTTAAAGAGCCACCTCAGATGAGAGAATATCCAACTGGCCAATAAGAATATAAAAAGGTACACAATGCCATCAGCCATCAGGAAAATGCAAACCAAAGCCAAAGAGATATTTTACTTCTACCAGACATGGTGAGGTACAAAGTAGCTGGTGGTGGGAGTAGCTCAACCATTTTGAGTAAATACATGTCCTATGACTTCAATATACGACAGGGAATCGACTACGTCCACCAACAACAAATACAAGAATGTTCAACACAGGAGGATGGAAACTATGACGGCCACATGAGGAATCACTACGCAGCAATATGGAAAAAGAACAAACCCCTGCTACACAGCATGAATAAATCTCCTAATGTTAATAAAAAAAAATTACAGAGTACACATATAGTTGCTTCTACCTATAAAATGTATAAACCAAAGATGAGTTAACAAGTGGAATGGAGGTTAGGATGGTGGTTACCTTTGGGAGACAATAATTATAAGGGGTCACAGGGAGCTTTCTGGCGTGCTAACAATATTCTATACCTTCATCTAGGTGCGATGTAAATGACTCTTTCCTTGAGTGACAGCTCAAAAAGCTATACACATATTTGCACATTTTATTGTATATTAAATAATAAAATGATTATAAAAAAATAAATAAAATGATTATAAAAAACAGCCACAAGGCAATCCATTTTTTAAAGATTGAATAAATTACAGGTCCAGTGCTTAGTCATTACTATGAACAAATCAGATCTTCAGGAAATGAGGTCCTAATACAATCATTTTAAGTATAATTATTAAAGATATAGGCTATTAGAATACATAATGATTTTTCATGTACTCATGGAATTCTTTGCAATACTCCATTGAATACTGACTGTATTAGGGTTCTCCAAAGAAACAGAGTATGTATATACACATACACACACACACACACACACACATATATATATATATGGAGTTTTATTACAAGAAATCAGTTCACATGATTATGAGAGCTGAGAAGTCTCAATCTGCCCTCTGCCACACCGGAAACTCAGGAGGCTCAGGTACATACCAGTGGAGGGCAGAGGTCAGAGGATCTAGCGTAAGCAGGCAGGCAGGTTGATTTTCCCTTCCTCCACTTTTGTTCAGTTAAGACCCTCAGTGGTTGGGAAGGAACCCAGCTGCAGTGGGAGGGCAATCTACTTTACCATGCCTGCTTGACTCAAATGGTAACTTCATCAGGAAACAGCCTCAGAGACTCCAGGAAACAATGTTGAATCCAGGCACACTGCTGTCTCAATCAGCTTGACACATAAAATTAACCATAACATCTGCCCTTGTCCACTTGGTGCTCATATACACCTCCTTAAACTTTCCTTAATCTCCAAATACAGTCAATAAGATGATAATCCCACACAACATGATGCATCCAACCAACCTGCATACAACCAAAAATATACTCACCTTTCCCCAGAAGAGGAAGGGTCCTTGTGATACTTACTTTTTCTTTTGATATCCTATAACTTATAAACTATGACATAAAATTAACAATACATGTATACTATTACAAAAGGTCAATGTCTCATGGTCAGTAAACAAGGGAATAAGAAAGAATACAAAGGTATTTTCTATGTATGTGTACTCACAAACACAGTCATTAATGAAAATCAGGAAATATTTATAATTATAGACCTCATTTCTGTAACTGGCCACATGGTTAGTGCTGTCATTTATAAATAGTTTCTTCCAGTACTATGTTAGTCAGTTTTTCAATACTGTGACAAAATACCTGAGAAGATTACTATAAAGGAAGAAATTTATTTTGGCTCAGTTTCAAAAGTTTCAGTCCATGAACAGCTGGCTCCATTGCTATGAGTGTATCGTGAGGCAGAGAAGTAGTATTGTGGAAGAGGGCATAGTGAAGCAAAGCTGCTCACCCATAGAAGCCAGAAGCAGTGAGAGAGAGAGACAGATACACACAGGATTGAGGAGGGGAGGTCAGAGACAATAGAGTTTCCATGGACACCACTCCAAGGACTGACTTTCTTCAACTAGGTTCCACACTCCTATAATTTCCACCACCTCCCAATAGTTCATCCAGCCATGAATCCATTGGTGATTCATCCATCTAATAGATTAGAGCCCTCTTCATCCAATCACTCCCCCCCCCCTCTGGACATCACTACACTGGGAACCACGCCTACACATGAACCTTTGGGGGACATTGCAAATACAAAGCAAAACAAATACCCAGTCTAAACTCCCTTTGCCTTTCATAAGCATCTCAGCTTACTGTGGTTATTCCTTGGGGTGATCAAAACTCTCCTTCCCACAGGGGTTCAGCCTTTGGTAGTCTCTACTGGGTTGGGTTATAGTGTGCTCTTGAGCATAATCACAGGGCATGGTAATACTAAGAGATGCCCCAAGCACATTCCAGACATACTCTTCCCTATTTCCACTGTGGAATACTAGTCCAGTTTCCTCTTGGTAGTCAGCACCAACCACTGCAGTCAGCATAATAGCTGCCTTTGTTGATTCAAAGGCAAGAGAAGCCCACAGGAGGAAGATAGCTATCCTCACCTCCAATTCAGTAGAATCACTGTTGTCTCCTGACACATGCATTTCTCCTTCTAGAAGATGTCCAGGCCAGGAAAGCATGAGGTCACAGGAACAGAAAGCGATGATGTCACTAGTGATCACTAGGGTTAGTAGTAAATGTTACCACTCCCATTTGGAGGGCAGAGTCCCAAACCAAACCATCAGTTCTTAAGATCTGATGGGACTCGCCTTGTTAGGTTGTAGACTCCTCAGACTTATCAATTTCCCTCATCCCCATTTCTCCCATTTGGGGTGCAGAAGTCTACCCTATACCTGCCCTACCAGTGTGCTTTTGAAAGTACCCAACTTATCTGGTTTCATAGGTTCTCAGTGAGAATTTTAATTCAGGATGAAAATCTCACCCATATCTAATTTGGATAATAATCTGATGAGATTATAGACTTAGAATTGATGCTGAAATAAAGATTTGAGGGCTGGTGGGATGGACATGAATTTTAAGGGAAGAATTCTCTCTCTCTCCCTCTCTCTCTCTCTCCTCTCTCTCTCCTCCCCCCCCCCTCCTTTCTTTTCTCCCACCTCTACCACATGAAGAAACAGCGAGAATACAGGTCACAAGTCAGAAGAGCCCTCACCAGGACCCAAACATGCTGCCACACTAATCTTGGATTTTTCAGCCTCCAAAACAGTGACAGATATATTTCCCAATCTATGGCTCTTTTTCCATAGCATTCCAAAGTGTAAGACATCAACCATCATATAATATAAACCTAGCATTTCCATGGAACCCTTATGGATCAAGCTTAAAGGTTAAGATTTTTAAAATTTAGTAAAAGATCAGGTGGGAATAAAATTCAAGTGTACATTCCAGCAATATATTCCTGTGGCAATCTGTTTCCTTCTTTACCAACCCATCTGAACACAGTGCTAGACTACATTTAGTGCTAGACTAACGTGGTTTGCAGTCAACTGTGGTCCCAATGGCATTCTAGCCAATGGACTATAAGTAGAAATTGTTCAGGCGGTCCAAGCCGGCGGGGGGGGGGGGGGGGGGGGGCGGGGCATCAGGCAGCCCGCGCATGCATGAGGGAACATCAGGCAGCCCATGTGCACCAAAGCACAACCAATCAGACTCTGGCAGATAAACCCCAATGGTGCCTTGCACCCGCCTGTCACTCAGCGGGACCCTCAGCCAATTCCGGAGGGACATGAGTCTCAGCAAGGTCCCTGACCAATCCCAGGCGGACACTGAATCCTCAAGCCTTCCCTCACGTATCCGGGACCATAAAAGCAAGGCCCAGTCAGAGTCACATGTGACTTCCCCAGCCCTCCACGCCAGCCCTCACCCTGGAGAACCAGTGAACCTCACCCGAGAGCCATCCTAATGGTCTCTGTTAATTACATCAGGCCTATCTGCCCTTCAGTTACCTCCATCTGATCTTACATTTGGGGCCAAAACC
The DNA here is from genome assembly GCA_020662805.1 of Glaucomys volans. Taxonomy (NCBI): domain Eukaryota; kingdom Metazoa; phylum Chordata; class Mammalia; order Rodentia; family Sciuridae; genus Glaucomys; species Glaucomys volans. The sequence goes on from JAJEJO010001547.1 coordinate 141,790, forward strand.
CAGGAGGGTCTTTTGATCTTCCCCATAGGGGGAGATCAGCCATCTCTCTCAGGAGGACCAGGGACTCTCCTGCAACTTCCTTTTATCTTCATATGGACAGACAGAAGTTGGGTAAGTTCCTCTGCGTTTCCCTTGGCTTTCTAGTTACACTCTCTGTTGGAATCTGTTCGTAAGTCATGCGCACCACAGACCCCCACCTGTTCCCTTTAAGCCCCAATAGACTGTGACGACGTTCCAGCCTCTGGCTAGTCCCTCCTTCTGTTCTGGGCCCCCACTGGCTATGGAGACATCCTAGCCTCCCGCCAGCCTGCTTTCCATTCCTCAGGTGAGCACCATCAGAATTTGGAATGCCTCTTTCTGCTCCTGTTCACAGCCCCCACCCCCACCATAACACTGAAAGGTCACGGGAAATGCCCGGTCCTCCCTAGACTTCAAGACTCCTTTGGGCTGCCTATACCTTAATTTTACTAAATTAGGACTCGCCCAAGACTTATGCTGTAAGTGGCTGGTCTTTTAGTCAACTAAGGCCTGGCCCCAGTATGTATTAGACAATGGCTCAAAATGGGACCAGAGGGAAACTTTGACTTTCAAATCCTCACTGATTTGGACAATTTACTGTCACTGGACAGAGAAATAAGTGTTCAGGCCTTTGGGGATCTGTGCTCTCATCCCTCCCTCTGTTCTACCTGCTCTATTGCCCAGGTTTTCCTCTCCAGGGACAGTCCCAAACCTCTCCTCCATTGTTCCCGAGTCTTCTTCCTGGCTTTCAGTGCCACCCTCCCATCTTCCCCCTCCTTGCTCAGGCCAATCTTCCTCCTCCTCTTCCTCTCCTCCTCCCACAGCTACAACCCCTCTGCCCCTTCCTCCTACAGCTAGAGGTCCTTGTCCTCAGAAACCCCCCTCCTTTCTTTCTCCTCCCCCAGAAAGTCCCTCCACCCACTCAACTCTTCCCACTCCTGTCAGTGCCCACACCCAATCCCATCAGGTCTTCCCACCACCCAACCCAGAACTCCTTTGTCTTCTCCAGGAAGTGGCTGGTGCACAGGCCATTGCGTGAGTCTACATCCCATTCTCACTTCAGGATCTTTCCCAAATTGAAAAGTGCTTAGGGTCTTTCTCTGCTGACTCCTCTACTTATATTAAGGAATTTAGATATCTTTCTCAAGTTTATGACCTCACCTCACACGATGTCCATGTCATTCTCTCTTCCACTCTCGGTCCAGATGAAGGGACTCATGTCCAACTGGCAGCAGGAGACCATGCCAACAGGTCCGCCTAACAGATGTCACTCTCCCCACAGGTGCAAAAAGAGTCTTTTACCTGAACTCCAGCAAAAGTAAATTATATGGTGCTTTACTAACATAATTAATGGCCGTGTCATTTTTCCAGGACTCTTGTTTTTTTCCTTATATTCTATAATTTTCAAGCTCATAACACTAATGGTTTTTGACCAGTCCTATTTTTATTCAACTTGAGTTTTTGAACATTTGTTACATTGCAATGGAGATTCACCTACAAAAAGTTGCAAGGCCTTTGCTTTTGTTATATCAGGCTATCTGTGTGTCCAAAAATCATGTATGTAATATCATAACTGACATAAATAGTGAGCGCTCAAGAAATTGAAATTTAGAAAATGGATCCAAATACCTTTAATTCACAGGATTTAAAAAGGTTCAATTTAAATCAGGTAAACAAATGACAGTAAAATGTCTTTCAAATTACTTACCTCACAAGGATCCAGGTGGTCAAATTAATAAAATGTTGATGTCCATAAAATGTTAATTGATATTAATAAATTGTTTCCAGGACTTTTCTTCAGCAGAAAGAGATGGTAGATACTTATCTGATACTCATCTGATGGCAGATACTTATCTGATACTTACCTGATGTTCAATATACTTATCTGATATCTTGGTTTTTACAGTATTAAACATGATCATATCTTCCAGGTACACAAGTTTTTAAAGCAGAAAATTTATCAAGCTGCTGTTTTCCAAACTACACTTGTCTGTAATTTTAAACTCATAAGAATAGCAAATTTTATTGGGGACTTATTTATATCATTTAATGTTCTATAAAAGGACCTGTTATCAATAGGGTATATATAAAAGTTAGTTTTTACACTGAGATAAAAATTTAAATGCAAATGTATTTCTAAAAGTTAGTGAGAGCCTGATTTGTTTAAAAATTAATATCATGAAACATGAAAGCATTTTGCCACTTTGCCACACAAAAGGCAAGTTAAAATCTCTCTCAGCCTTTCCTTGATTTTAGATGTAATATTATATTGTGTTAACTAGCATTCACATAGACTCAGGAAACAATATGTGTAAACTTTGTAAAATGATGTATAAAGAGAAGGCAAAGATCAACTTCAGAACTAGAACACTTTACCTAAGATTTGTAAAGAGCCCCACCTTACCTAAGACTCTGCCTCCCACCCTGCTGCATGTTAGAATGGCTCCAATATAAGCCAGACTTCAGCTCATTTAAGGTTATATTCAAAAGATTATTTTTTATTGTAAAGTTATTGTGATCTCAAACAGGGGATATAATACATAGCTCATCCAAAATTCAAGAGAGCTATTACACAAACTAAATGTTTTACTGTTAATTCCATTTTCTATTTTCCTTGTAAACTCTGTAAATGTTGCCTTATTAATGTTTTGCAGAAGTACTATTTCAACAAAAATCTAAATTAATTTGAGATAATAAGTCATCACCTATAGGACAGATAATATAGACCCCAATTAAATAAAAGGGGGTAAGTAATTGTAAAGTTATAAACATTAAAGTCCAGTACTCTTCCTTTATGACTGGTGAGACTGGCTTGCTGGATGTTTAAGATCAAACTTTAAGATTAAAACAAAGGGGCCAAGAAAAACCAGTATTTGACTCTTGGAACAAGAGCACTTCCTAAGGAGCTTTACAACTCTCGGTCACACAACCTTCTGATCAAGAAGATCAGTGCACCTGTTGCAGAGGAGAGTCATTGAAAAAGGGAGACATCCCTGATGGTTCCCAGAGAAGCCACCTCATCAAGGAGACTCTACCAAGCGAATGGCACTAAAAGGAGCTAAGAAGCTGCTCTCAAGTTTCCCACAAGTGACCCCTATAGGAACTCAGCTGACTCATAAGAGACAGGAACAGGTCAATTTGACCAGCTAGATCTTAAAAACCTAGCAAAACAGTTAAAACCAAAACACAGTTGTTCTTGGGAATTTAAAAAAAGAAACAATAGTAAAATGTAACTTAAGATGTACACTTGTGTTAACCGCCTAGAATAAGTAAAGACTGAAAGCTACAAAAGAGAGATTCCTAGGCAGGAGTGCCTGATAACTATCAAGAGAAACTGTCAGAGTCAGAAATTTTCAGTCAGTTTAAGGCCTACAGATCTTACTAAGCTACATGGGTAGGCTTAATCTATGTTTGCTAGTATGATCATCTAGCCCTAAGTTTCAGAAATATAGAGATCTCTACTAAACAGAGGTTATACCAATAAAAGTATATTCTTAAAAACTCAGATGACATTAAGTAGCTTAACTATATTTTCTGGGGACATCAATGACATTAAAAATTAAGTGTTGTGTTTACATTCCTGATAACTCTGACAATGCTAAAGTTCTCAAATAAAAGCCTTCTCCTCTCCAACCTTTGTTAGGCCTTGTTATGAAAACAACTTCTCAGTTCTTCCACCTCTTGGTGAGAGACTGACTTCTGTCATCATGTTATTCATTGCCATGTTCCAGATGTTGCAACATTTATTCTGTATTAATCTCATTTCATACTCATGTCTTTTTGTTTCTCTTTCATAGAAGCACCCACCCCCCAGATGGCCATTTTCCTACCAGTGGTGGTTGGACTCTCCCTAGCCTCCTCACTCACTGCTTCTGGGCTGGGGGCAGAGGACTTGGTTACGCAGTCACTGCCACCCAGAAGCTAGAACAGCAACTCCCAAGAGGCAGTAGAGGCATCTGCTGCCTCCCTGGCATCCCTACAGAGACAAATAACATCTACTGCCCAAGTTTCCTTACAGAACCGCGGAGTGCCAGATCTCCTGACAGTGGAGGGGGAACATGTCTATTCCTAGGAGTAAAATGCTGCTACTACATCAATGAAACTGGGCTGGTCAAGAAAAACGTCAAAACTCTCAGATGTCTGTGTGAAAGGCTGAAGCAACAACAAATGACCCATGGCCAGGATGGCTAAACTCCACTCTTGTCACTTGGCTGACCCCTATCCTTACTCCCATATTAGTGACAGGACTCCTACTAATGATTGTTCCCTGTCTTCTCAGATTCGTTCAGAACCACATGAGTGAGGTCACCAGAGTGACATACAACCAAATGCTCTTGTACCCTTACAGCTGCCTCCCTACTGAACCCACATCTGAGCCTTCTCCCCACACTGCCTCCTAATAAGGGGGAAGTACCCAGATGGACTTCTGCACCCTATATCATCAAAAAGGCTGGAATATTAGGGTGGTCCAAGGTGGTGGTTGGATGAGGGGGGGCAGGGCATCAAGCAGCCTGTGCATGCAGGAAGGAACATCAGGCAGCCCACAGGCACCAAAGCACAATGAAGCAGACTCTGGCAGATAAACCCCAATGGTGCCTCACACCCACCTGCCACTCAGGGGGACCCGCAGCCAATTCCAGAGGGACATGAGCCTCAGCAAGGTCCCCAGCCAATCCCAGGTGGACACTGAACCCTCAAATCTTCCTTCACCTATCCCGGACCATAAAAGCACCACCCAGCCAGCCCCAGGTGACTTCCCTGGCTCTCCACCCCGGTCTCATCCTGGAGGACCAGTGAACCTCGTCCAAAAGCCCTTCCAATAGAGTTCTTTGTTAATTACATCTGGCCTATCTGCCCTTCAGTTACCTCCATCTGATCTTACAGAAATGACATGTCATCTCCCGGCCTGACTCAGAAGACCCTCCTATGTGCAAATCCTCCATTCTGAGAAAGGACCCAGAGGAGGGTAGAGTCATAAAATGCAAGAAGCCTGGGTGAGGTGAGCTGCCATGTTAAGAGCATACACACCAGACTTCATTGCTTCAGGGAGAAATTTTTATTTTTTTAAAACCAGCAGTTCAGTGGAAGTTAAAAAACCAAAACAAAATCTTCACTAAGCAGGAAAAATTGTCAATTAGAGTTGACCACTAAACTCAACATTTTTACTGTTTTATAAAGGAATGTACACTGACAAGGAAACCCCCCGTTTACTGCTTATGCTTTTGTATGAATGTGTTCCTGAACGGTCTTCACCTGAATTGGTACTCATGACTACCAGCTTTGCAAACCATCAGATCTTGCAAAATGTATTTCCTCATTTGAGCACTCCAAAGTTATCTGTAAAAGCAAACCTTCATCAGCATTATAGGTCAAGACAGCATGAGGATAATGATTACACAACTGAAGATTGGATGAGCTGCATTCTTTACATTTTTGCAACACCCTGGCTAGGAATGCACCTAGAGTCCTCTCAAAATACTTCGAACTTTTTAAAGATAACCTAGAATACTCTGATACAGTTCTTCATCAGTATCTTCTTAGAACAGATGGCAGTGGCAGAAAATGGACTAAACCAGATGGCAGCAGCAGATAATAGAGTAAACACATAAACGCACATTCTCTTTTCTTCTATCATTTTATAAATAGGATAAATTAGAAGGTCAATGTCTCAAACAACATAAAGCAAAAAAGTCTTTTGAACTGAAATCTAATGTGATTTTGGCCAGGAACCAAACCTGAGCACTCAATTCCATAAGCAAAGGCAGTGGCTGGCACTGATTTGCATAAATGGGAACTTCGTAATAGTATGGTCCTGGAAGTTCACACTCAGTGTTTACCTCTCAGCCCTGACATACGTCGTGAAAGGAGGCTTTAAAAAAGCTTTGACCAAAGGTTGCCTGGGGTAACATCTCTATGGAGCTGGGTACCCACACAGAGAAGGATGGGAAGATCAAGAAGAGTGAGCTACAGAGACTAAGTTAATACACACTGTGCAAGTAGGTGTTTATCATTAATGTGCTTCTTTCCCAGGATCATCACTAGCTAGAAGCCTCCAAGTGGCCAATAAAAGACTGGCTATAAGGAAAGGTCCTAGTTAAGTTGGAAGTGAATTCAAGAGTTAATACCAATTTTTAAAAAAATCAATCTTTTTAACTGACTGCAATTTCATCTTTATCTAAGACAAGTAAAATACAAACTTTTAAGATTAACGGATTACAAACAATGACAAAATTTTCCATGAGGAATTTGCTTTGCATATAAAGATGAAACTCTTGAGTATTATTGCTTACACTTCAGTGGAAACAGTGGATCCACATGACTGCATTAATATAAAGGTTGGGGATGATATGGCAAAATTACCCAAAGTGATGGAATGGCTTAAGGTTAGGAAATAACGTATTTACAAATGATCAAATCATTTCTAAGATATGAGCCCTGGAGTACATCCAGTCTTCCCTTGCTACTTGTGGGGGATTTGTTCCAAGACCCTCACAGACAGAAAAACCTACAGATAGATGCTCAAGTTACATGTAAAATGGCTCAGTATTTGCCCCTGTCCTCCGCATACCCTCCTGCACTTCACATCATCTCCACATTACTTACTTCCAAATCAACGTGAATGCTACATAAACAGTTGCTACCCTCAATTGCTTAGGGAACAATGACAAGGAAAAAAAATCTTCACGTGTTCAGTAAAGACACAATTTGTAATTAATGTTCTCAATCCACAGTTTGTTGAATCCAGGGATGCAAACCCCACAGATATGCAGGGCTGACTATGTTAAAATTAAATGTTCTTAGAATCTGAAAAGAATAACAGAAGTAATGTGTTTTAAACTTTGGATGGCTGCTATCTGCACCATTTTCCTTGATGGTTTAGCTTGATTCCTGCATCAGATGCTTTCGGTTAATTTACTTCCTCATCTTTTATGTTCTTGACCAACCTCAGTTTGGGCATTTGGAATTCAATGCCTGAGACAAACACGCCTACTTGATTATTGTTATTTCTCCATACTGACCCAATCAGCACGTTGTCATCTGTATTTATGTAATATATTGAACACAGATGTAGTTACAGTTGCATGCTTATCCAAAATATCCTAAGTTACACATCAGTTACAAACTATTAATGATCTGAAATATTAACATATATTTACATTAGTATATAATTCTACTTACAAAAGTATGCATTCACAAACCAGATTTCTAATCTTAACTAAATAGTAAGTCAGCATGACATCAAATTATGTGAATGCGTCTATAGTATGTATATCATACGCATTATATTTTAAAATTAACTTTTATGGAATAAAAGAATAAATCATGTTGTGTTCCTCTAAGAAGACTTACACTGATTATGCTTCAATATGAAACTAAGACTCAAAACAACTAGGCTAAGAATTAAGTTTCATGAAATGACAGACAATAAGCACTGTAAAAACAAGGAACTGTGGTACCCAGCATGAGAGCTCAGAATCAGGAAACATGGCCCTGTCCAACCACTCAGAAATTCTTTGAATCTCAGCTGTCAAACTTTTTAAGTGAGGAAAATGAACTTGCTGATTTCTAAGAAAACTTCAGTATTTGATAAGTTTATAATTCTATGAAAAATGCAGAAAGCTCAGGCAGCAACAAGCTATAAATCATAAATGGCAAAGGTTGGGGAAAACACAATGTATTATTCATATCTTATATACAAGCATCAAATTTTAATTCAATCAAATACTAGGATGCAGGAAGTCATCACTCGTCACTTTCTATGCTACAAACAACGATATAACCTTGGGCAGTTTTAGGGGTTTAAGTGTTTGATTCCTTTTCCAATCCTTCCCCTGCCCTGACTCCTGTTCTTTCTGTTACTAAAGGGAAGTTATGTTTAAATTAATAAACACTTATTGAATGAAGAATAATTCCAGGAAGGGAGATCCCTCATGACCTATGGAGAGGTAGGAAAGAGAAGTGCAATGAAGTTCTCTCCACATGTACTGCTGACCAACGAGGCAAACAGGTTAGCACTGCAATAACACAATGCAAAATAACAGACCAAAATAAAAACAGGAATAGGAACTCAGAATTGCTCATTCCACTTCCTATTAGCTTATCTTTATCATTTCCAAATACCACCCTGCATATAATACATCAACTTACAAGAAGACCCTGGACCAGGAAGAATACGAAATATACAAATAGCAATTAAATATACAAATAGCAAATTCATTCCTTGGTTGCTGAGTTTCCCACACCCAAAAGAATTTCTCCAAGTATGAACATCTAAAAGAGACTTGGAAGTGCCAGTTTCATTACCGCAAAGCAAAGGAACCCATTTCTAATGCAGTCTCCTAATGAAAAGTGAACATTTCCCAAACAATGGGTGGTCCTGCAGTGCCTCTGAGAATTGCTTTCTGTAAGTGAGCACCTAATCTCTCATTTGAGGTTTATCGAGCTAAGCTGCCTGCTTCTTTTAGAACTTTTTGAATATGTACTTTGAATCTGACTTGATTCAAATCTTTAGACTTCTGCTGAAAATAGATCTAAGCTGTGCAATTTTTCAGCATCTGAGAGGGAACCCCAGTGAGATTCAGGACAGGAACAGGTAAGGACAGCAGTGCATCTATGGCAACTAATGATAACTTTTGGATGAGAGCTGTTTTGCCTTTGGAATGCAATTCAAAGGTCAGTACTTTAGCATGAACCTAAGGAACTTTAAAACAAAAGCCAGCAAAAGGCACAATATTAAAGAATCCAGAAGGATTGAAGGTGAACCTTATCTAGTAGCTCTCAATTTAAATTTAAGACTAACATAGGTGTAGGTCCCACACGCACCCCCCCAAAATAATGAATAAGAAAACTAAACCCAAATATAAATCACTGAAAAGTCACAGAAGTATTGAAAATAGCATTAATAGAAGCAAAGTGAGAGTGAAAAATTTTAGGACATATGAAGTTTCTCAGGCATTTTCCACTTCTAAAAATCATTCTCTTAGATTTTTTTTAAACCTGCAGTATTCAAAACTACATTTATAAAATATATCAATTAAAAAATCACTTTGATTTAAATGCCATAATCTGTACAGTTAACCAATATATTTGATAACTGATTTACATATGATTCTCATTAAAGTATCCCACAATATACACTTCCTTAACACAGAGCTAAATCATTTTACATTGTAAAATATTAAAATAAAAGAATGACATAATGACAAACACCTATTTATTTTATTAAATACAAGCCTGAAATGTTTTAAGTAGGTATTACAGATTCAAAGAAATTACATTTCAGATTCCCAAAATATTCTGCTGGTACTTTGACAAAATAAAACTTAAAGGATTTTTTTTTTTTAATTCTAAAAAAAAAAAAAAAAAAGGCAAGAATTTGGGGATACAAATTAAGTAAAATTCAAAACTTAGATGTTTATTCAAATTGTTTCCAATCCCTAAGGTGGCTGTAAACAGTTTGTTTTAAACGTCTATAGCTTAAAGGAATGTGAGTGTCACAGTTCACATCGGTTCTGGCCCAGGAAGCCCAGCAACGCTACACAGTAGTTTCATGTTTCCATAGCCCAGTCCTGACATTGCCAGTGCTATCCGTACCTAGTAGGGGGCCTTCCTGCCCGCTGCTTTTAACTGGTCCATTCTGAATGGCCAAGTTGAGGCCATAAGACTTCTGCTGACTTTCAAGTTCAACTACAGTGGACTTCTTTAATGCATCTTTTTTACTGCTGGTAGAAATGGGCTTTTCCAAATTCCTGCTGCTTTTGGGAAGTGTGCTGCAAGCGTCGCTGCTGTCTTGCTGGGGTGGGTTGTACTGCCTCTCTCGGTAGGCTAAATACGCTCTCCGACTTCTCGAGTGTCCTTCGTTGTTGCCCGGCCGACTTTTAGGCAAGCCGTTCTGCACGCTTCCCTCCACGCTGGTGGGGACGTCATAGGCATACTCTCTCAGGACCGTGAGTCGGCTCGCCCGGTGTCCTTTACTCCGGTTTTTATGATGGCGGCTGGGGTGCACATTTGTCCGAAACTGAACGTCCAGAGGCGCCACGTGCATTTTAATATCATTGTCCATTGAATGTTCTGTCAGGCTATTATCAAGCTGAGGTGTGGAGTTCAAAGGTAAAGGACTGGCGTGGCACTGGGCTGCAGCAGCCTGCAGGTTCGTCAGCTTGCAGCCCTGGGAGGAATTCTTGAAGCTCGACGCACTTTTGTTCGTGCATGAGGACTCTGCGCTGCTGTTGGTGCACTTGGGCGCCTCTCCGTTTGTCCCACTGGAGTTGGGGGGCTGCACATTGACTTGCACTGAATACGAGCTGCGTCCTGGGCAGCACGTCATGATCCACGCCAGTCTGACGTCCTCCCGATTCACACAGTGGTGAACCATGATGAAGGCACTGAAGCTCAAACACGTGGCTCCAAAGAAGAAGCTAAAAACCAAGTCCAGAGGATAGTACAACGAGACCGCCAGGGCCCCAAACATCCACAGAGCGACGTACAAGAGCAAAGTAAGGCTCGCCCCCAGAAGCTGAGAATGGAAAGTGTGCTCATTTTCCAGTGCTGACGTAGAAATCAGAGACAAAGACATTGAATCCTGATGGTTTATTTCACCATTCTCATTGGCTGCCAATCTCTGCTGCTCCTCTGGGGGCTCCTTAAGCTCATATTTGCGCTCAGGGTGTCTTTTCAACTGAATAAATATGCTAAGAAAGTACATACAGTTTACGAAAGTGATGAAGCTGGCAGGTCCGTAGAAGGCTCCCAAGGAGGGTTCCCACGCCATCCAGCAGCTAGAAGAGAACACGGTGAACCAGCTCAGAGGCTACATACTTCAAAAGCAGCAAACTGTGGTTCAGTGAGCTGTGGTGTCTAAGGCACTAAGACAGGAGCAACCGGGTCAGGTAGGTAGAGAATGCAAAATACTCACTAGGGCGCGCTCGGCCGACTGCCGTAATTCCTGATGTTTGCCGCTGCTGTTATGCCACAAACTATGATGGGAATCCCACCGCCAATCAGGTAGAACCTGGAAGGAGGAATGAACAAATGCCCCTTATTCCAATTTTTAAGGCATATTTGTTATAGTATCTCAGGATTCAAAAGTCATTCCTTGAAGATTGTTATTCTTATTCCAAAAAGACATTGAGAGTTAACTTTGGGAGACTGTATTTTTTTTTTTAAGTGATAATGTGTTTTTTATTTTGCGTTGGTTTGGAATTTCTTTTTTCAAAGCATCAGGCCTAAGATGTTTCTGAGCTGAGGAAAGCTGGTCAGCTCCTGCCACCCTGTGGACAGGCAAAGGAACACCTCAGGCAGGCTTCCGCCTTTTTTGTTTTTAAGGGCAAAGGTGTCTTTTAGATTGAGCTGGAGAACTGCAAAGTCAGTCTGTTGCAAAGCTGACTTCAAGATCTCGCTGCGCCGGAGTTTAAATAAAAAATGTGATGATGTATTGTTACCGCCAATGTTGACTAATGCCTGCCCGCTCCAGGACCTCCAACCACTGTGTGCCACAGCCCCTGGTCAATGGAGGCTAAGGAACAAGAGCTTCACAGCCTGCAGAGGCCCTACCTCCTTTCCCATGGAGTAGCCGGGAGAGTGAGGGACAGGGTGGTGCAGTAAGAACAGATGAGACAAGGAGGAGGCCAGAATATGGCCGAGCTCTCTGATCTCTTTGAAAAGAACTTTCTGTCCTGGCGGGTACCCCGGGTACAGCCAGAATCTTAAGTCTTCATTTGCCTTTTCCTGAGAAACAGTCCCCACACCCTATTCCAAATATTGAGTGGGCTGGATAAAGGCAATACCTATGACATTTTTTCCATACATGGTTTCTTCATCACATACAGATATCAAAATCCTTAAATACAGTATTAGTATTGCCAAAGAGATTGCTCAGCACCCTATAAAACTACAACCATGCCTTCTGTGTCACTGATGAAGGGGGAGCCAAGATGAGACCCTCCTCTTCCTGCCCCCATGCTAGTTCCTATCTGCTTCTTACCTTGAAAGGCAGCAACTTTTCCAAATGTGTCTTGGCTTCTACCATCCTCTCTGGGGCTCTTTTCCCCCTGGAACTTCCTATTATTAGTGAAGCTTTAAAATCTGTGCAGCTTCAAAATCTCCTCCTCCACTGCCTCTGGTTTTTAGATTATACCTAAACTTTCCTTGGACTCCCATTTCCTTTCTCTCTCTCCCTTCAATTTCAAACTCCTGGAAATAGGGACCTGCACCTGACTTGCTTGACCTAATGGTGAGGCTGCTGTCACCCCACCATGATGTCACAGTTGCTCCTGGGACCAGGACAAACACGCAGGCAGCCCCTGCCCCAGAGTCGTCACAGCAGCAGCAGCAGCAGCAGCGTTGCTCAGTTATACCCAAGGAGCTGGAAGAGGGAGGTCACCAGGACTAGCGGGTGTGCTGGGAGCCTCTAAAGCAAAGTCAGCAACTGCAGGTCACTTGGGGGTTGCAGAGGTTTGGAGCCACGCTGCTCTTCCTTAACTCTTTCTTTTTCTCAGAACATGACAAGAGGGAACTGCTGCTAAAAGACAGGATTCTCAGGCCTCTCAGCCAGATACCATTTCTCAATTCCTAAACAGAAGTGGCGAGGTGTGTGACCTCATGTACAGCGTGAATGTGACTCTACACTGGTCTAGCACCCCTGCCACCCCTCAGACTCCCTGAGCCACCTGCCCTTAGAAACATCTCCATTATCAGGTGTTCTCTGCCTTATCTCCGTGCTTTTTGCCATGCCCCATCTAGTCAACATGGGTGTGACTCGGGGATCAGCCTCTGAACTACCTTGTACCTGAGGAACCTTTGCATTATCATGGCATGAATAATGGCACCCAGACGGCATCCTGCCTCAACACAGGCCTCACTGCTGAGCACTGGGTTTCCAAAAATGTACAATTTCTACCAGAAAGTACTGCTAAGCCCACCTCCCCTGGGCTTGTCCTGAACCCCACTATCTCTACTTTTCCTGCATTACTTCCTGGGTTGTTGCAAAGGTCATCAGTCGAGGTACCTAGCACACTGGAGAGGACTATCTGCAGCCATTGCCAACTTTCCTACACACTCTTTGATCATCAATCCTAGAGAAACAGCCTCACGTCTCTGGAACATGTGACCTGTTCTCAAATGTATGAGTTTCTCTCTATTCTCTAGGACACTGCTGTGGCTTCAGTCCTCACAGGGAAAAAAACCACAATGACTTCAGTAGGGGCATTTTGGGGCGTTCCAATTTATATGCCACAGCCACCCTGAAATGACACCATGTCAGGCCCCTGCCTTGGTTGAAAATCTTCAGTGGATGCCCACAGTTTGATACAGCCTCCAAAAGCCACAAGCCCAGCTTCCACCCTGAATTCCTCTTCCTCCACTCTACATACCCTGGACTCCAGTCAAACTACATTTCAGTTTTTTCAGCTTATTCCTGTATCTGAAGCACAACTCCAGCCTCTGTCCTAAATGCACACGGCAAGTACCTGGAGCGCACCCACTACAGTCCTGGCCCAGTCCACAGCCAGTTCTCCTTGGTGACTGCAAACTCCTCAAGGGCAGGAGGGCCGCCCTCGCCCTGGCCAAGTGCCAGGTCCACCAGGCCAGGCATTCATAAGCTGTCACCACCAGCAGACTGTCCCCCATCCAGCATAACTAACCCATGTACTGCTTCTTAAATTACAATGGGTAGGAAGGACACAACTCCAAATCTGTCGTATTTTTTGTAGAGAATAATTAAATTGATTTTCCCTTGAGGAGATTAAAATCTATGACACATGACCTCAAGGAAAGATAAGTGCTGTGCACATAACTCCTTCATTTGTCACCACAGCTGTGCTGCAGGACCCACCTCCTCACCCACCAGGCATGAGTATGGGAAGGACATTAAGGGTGCAGATGATGAGGCCTCACCCACAAGGGTGCAGAGCCACCCTCCACGCCAGGCACCAGGCCGACAAGTCCGTTTGTTTCCTTCCCAAAATCCACTTGTTGACTATTATGATTTATAACTATGTTTCAACTAAAGCAAACCAAACTCGCACTTAAGATAATAAAACAAACCAAGATGTTAGATACCTGAGCATCGGTCTTGGAGGAGGGGGAGGCTCATCGGGATCCTGGCATCTCTTGGCTTTTTTAGTGACTTGTTTGTAGATATTCCGAGCAGTCACTCCCACCCACAGGACTGTGGCGAGGGTGGAGTAGTGAAGAACTATCCCCACCTAGAGGAGATTGGAGAATGCATACAAAGTAAGTGTTTCCACAAGTAGTCAGAAGGCACACTCTATGGCCAACTCCTTCGTGGGCTAACAAAACACTGAAACCTACCAGCTACTGTCCTCGAACACACTCAGCAACGGGTAGAGGTAGGAGGCCCACGCACGGCCTGCAGGACCCTTAAGACCCCACGGAACTGGCTCCTGGACCACAAGAACCCACAGGCATGTTTTCCATAGAAGGGACATTGCAGAGTTCAGTTTCTAATGTCCATTTTGAGGAAGAATGCAGAGGGCAGAGGTGACTACAGGCTGATACCCAGAGCAGAGAGAAAGCAAGCTGTAGAGTAAGAGACGTGAGTTCTGATTCAGAGCGTCCACACATGGGCAAGAGAACAACACAACACTCTGGTCAGGGTAAACCCGGGAACAAGATTTTCCTTGGTTTTAAAACTGTGTCTTAAACACCACCTCTTACCTGCTGTGTGACCTAAGAAAAGTCACCCCCTTCCTCACCTGGGAGCTAAGAATGCTACGAAAGTGCTGTGGAGAATGAGGCTTTCAGCACACGATAAACCCAGGGTTAGTAAAAATATCTGCATTCATTATTAGGAGTGTAGTGTCAAGGAAATAATGTGAACTTTCTGAAATTAAGTTCCCTCAATATAATAGCGGGAATATTTCAATAGGCAGTTCTAAGGGTTTTGTGGGGACTGAATGGCCATAATACCTGGGATGCACGAGGTGTTCGATAAATGAAGGACAGCTGCAGGTATGTAAATGATGGTGCCAATTAAGGTTCCCCCTGATTGACGACAGGGGTGTCCTTGTCATACGACATCTGTTTAAAGCACTGTTAGCTGAGGATAAAATCCTAGACGAAGGTATGAGAGGAGATGAGAGGTTTAAAATGTTTTTTAGAAAGGTGAGTGCCATATGTCACTGAAACACCAAGGACACAATCCAGTTTCCTCAGCTAAGATTTGCTATCTTTTGGATCATTTTTTCTTACACATTATCACAGGTAAAATTCTAGCCATGAAAATCTCCAAGAAAAAAATCTATCATTCTGAAGAGGGAGCTCTCCAATCTCAAGAAAATCCAGTCAATTGACATTAGCAGAACCAGGTCAGTAACAAAAGCATCTGCAGCACAATCCAGAGCTTAAGAAGAAGCAATGCACAGCTAAAACCTGGGGCATGAAAGTCTAAGTCTTATTTTGGAGGGGAAAAAATCAGGGTGGACGTTACACTGACTCTGGAAGTATCAGGAGAGTGGATCCAGCTCGGCCACACTAGAAAAATCTGAGGTCTTTTTCTCCTAAAGGAGAAAAGTGGCTCCTTGGTTCCTGTTAGTTTTGCTGCCTATACTGTGCCAGGTAAAATTTTTAGACAGAAGTGGAACAAAAAGCATAAAATGGTATCTAAAGTCACTCACACCAAACACTGTAAGTAAAAATAGCATAAATGACTTTGAAGCAAAGAAACCAATAAAGTCGAGACAAATCGCTCATTTTAACTCAAAATGGAAGGTTCTACTACTGCTGGAGTTTTCTCTGGCACAAGTCAAAAGAATAAGGTAGAAATTTAAATTATGTAAGTTTAAAATATTTTCAACATAGATGGCACAAGACGATGAGTTTTCTTAGGGGAAAAACTTAATCTTTAGGCTCTGAAGTGTTTTCCAAGGTATTTCTCAATTCCCAGAGAAGTGCTTGCTCTTAAGAATATTGAGACCTTCCAGTTAAATGCATCTGGTAATAGTCACATAAGCAAATCACTAAATATTCCACAAGAACCTGAAAGTAGAGGAATGGAAATCTAGCAGACTGGGTTTCCTGCTGGAATGTGGTACCTCCTCCTACATTTTCCACCCAACACTTGGGCTATCCATGAAATACCATCTCAGTGTCATATTTTCTAAATAAATCAGAGATTCATGTGAAAATCTGCAAATAAGAAATAAATGATGTATTCCACAGGGCATGTAAGCTATTAATTAAATGCAGATGATTAATACTAAAGAAAGCCACCTGATCTTAGGACAAAGATTTCTGAAGCTAAAGAACAGGTATAAAATAATGATCCTAAAATGTTCCTCTTTATTTATGTGTTACCTAACTAAAAGCTCACACACACTGAAGAGTTTTTAAATTATCAATAACCTAAGACAGCATAGCAGGCACAACCACTGTATTGACACATGACCTTTAGGATGAGTATACAAATATTAGTATGTTTTCAGTAGGGAATGACTGTTTATGTCCAAAATTATGCATCTGTGTGTGATTTTACTTTATCCTCCCAGCATCACTGTTCAGTTCATTAATCTTGAGCTACATAAAAAAATAAAATAAAATACTTGGGAATCAATCTAACAAAAGAGGTGAAAGGCCTCTACAATGAAAACTACAGAACACTAAAGAAAGAAATTAACAAAAACCTTAGAAGATGGAAATATCTCCCATGTTCTTGCATAGGCAGAATTAATATTGTCGAAATGGCCATTCTCCCAAAGGCGCCATACAGATTCAATGCAATTACAATTAAAATCCCAGGGACATAGAAATAGAGAAAGCAACCATGAAATTCATTTGGAAGAATAAAGAGACCTTGAAAAGCCAAAGCAATCTTAAGTAGAAAGAGTGAAGCAGGAGGTATCACAATACCAGACCTTAAACTATACTACAGAGCAAGAGTAACAAAAACAGTATTGGCACCAAAACAGACAGGCACACCAATGGTACAGAATAGAAGACAGAGAGAAACCCACATAAATACAGTTACCTCATACTTAACAAAGAAGCCAAAAACACACAATGGAGAAAAGAGCCTGTTCAACAAATGGTGCTGGGAAAACTGGAAATCCACATGCAGCAAAATGAAATTAAACCTCTATCTCTCACCCTGCATAAAACTCAACTTAAAATGGATCAAGGACTTAGGAATTAGACCAGAGACCCTGCACAAAATAGAAGAAAAAGCAGGCCTGAATCTTCATCATGTTGGCTTAGGACCAGACTTCCTTAACAAGACTTCCAAAGCACAAGAAATCAAAGCAAGAATCAATAAATGGGATGGATTCAAACCAAAAAGCTTTTTTTCAGCAAAGGATACAATCAATAATGTTGAAAAGGGAGCCTACAGAGTGGGAGAAAATCTTTTCCACACACACTTCAGATAGAGCACTAATCTCCAAAATCTTTATAAAGAACTTACAAAACTTTACACCAAAAATACAAAGAACCCAATCAATAAATGGGCCAAGGAACTGGACACTTTACAAAAGAAGATATATATGTGATTAATAAATATATAAAAAAGTGTTCAACATCTCATAATTAGAGAAATGCAAATTAAAACAACTCTAAGATTTCATCTTACTCCAATTAGAATGGCTATTATTAAGAACACAAACAATAATAGGTGCTGACATGGTTGTGGGGAAAAAGGCACACTTTTATATTGCCAGTGAGTTGCAAATTGGTACAGCCACTCTGGAAAGCAGTGTGGAGAGTCCTCAGAAAACTTGGAATGAACCCATCTTTTGACCCAGTTATCCCACTCCTTGGTTTACACCCAATGGACTTAAAATCAGCATACTACAGTAACGCAGCCACATCAATATTTATAGCAGCTCAATTCACAATAGCTAGATTGTGGAACCAACCTAGATGCGCTTCAACAGATGAATGGATAAAGAAACATGGTATATGTACACAGTGGAATATTATTGTGCCATAAAGAAGAATAATATTGTGGCATTTGCAGATAAAAGGATGGCATTGGAGTATATCATGCTAAGTGAAATAAGCCAAACCCAAAAAGCAAAGGCTGAATGTTTTCCCTGATTAGTGGATGATGATATATAACGGGGATGGGGGGGGGCAGTGAGTGAAAAATGGAGGAACTTTAAATTATGAAGAGGGAAATGAGAGGGAGGAGGGGGTAGGGTATGAAAGATGGCAGAGTGAGACAGACATCATTACTCTATGTACATGTATGATTACACAAATGGCATGAATCTACATCGTGCACAACCACAGAAACAAAAAGTTGTACCCCCTTTGTGAACAATGAATCAAAATGCAGTCTGTGAAAATTAATAAAATAATAATAAATTATAAAATAAAAACAAAATAAAACACCTTGAGCTACAGACCCAGGGACTGGAACTAAGGGAAGTAACATCATCTGCTGAGGCCACATGGCCAGGAGCAGGGCTATTAAAATTCACATCTGTTGATTCCAAAGCTTCTTAGGAAAGGGGGTGAAGGTCACTCAGAGTTAAACAGACCAGCACTTGAATCAGGCCTCTAACATGGTTTGGGCTAAGGTCCTGCCTATGTGCTTAGAGACTATATGAAGAAAAAGTCCCTCCTGGGGTTAATATGAAAGTTAAGGAACTCAGAGTCATTGGCAAGCTGACAGTGACTTACTGATTAGACTCCCTATAGACCACTGCAGCAATTCTCTAAAGACAACAGAGAGAAGGGACACCTGAAAAGGGCAGTTGGCACCATACTAACAGACTGAATGACAGGACTGGTAAAGCAACAGTTAAATAAACTAATTAAGTAAGACCCGGCAGAAGCCTCCTCCTGCATAGCTAAGAAACCACGGGCCAGAAAATGAACGATCAAACAACTATTTGGTGGCACAACATCAACTGGAACACAGACCCTTCCAACCCTGTCAGTGGCCCTGCTACTCCATCACTTGGCCGCTTTCCTCCAGCTTCTTTTGCAAAAGAGAGTTAAAGACTGTAGACAGGAAAGTGCCTGACTGGTGACACCTGAAACAGCCTCAACCGATCGCTGTGGGGGGAAACCGTGCCAGAGCCCATCACCCTGTGTGTAAATACATTGGGGACTACAAGGGACAAAGTGAAGACACAACAGACCAAGTGTATACACAAAAGTGCATCTAGAAACAAGCACATGCCGGGGCTCAGGTTGACAGGGGGAAGAACCTCGCTGAGCATTCAGTTTAGCCAGGCCAACTCGCCATTTTACAGAAGACACATGAAGCCTCCACTAGGTTAAGGGACTGCAGTGCGTACAGGGAGTGGCACCTAGTTGCTGAGATCTGTCCATTCTGCACTCGACCCCTCCTCTCTGCTGGCTATGAACAGAGCGAAGCCTTACAAAACAAAGCGAGTCATGCCTGAGTCAGAAGTGAAAGGATGATGCTGTGTCTTTCACAGAACAGGGGTGGGGGGGACACTGCAAACACAGAGAATGACATGTGGAAACAGCTACAGACTCGCCTTCCCTTTCTTCTGTGCACTTTTAATCGATGGGCATTTGTTCTCAAGGCCCTAAGAAATCCACGCAATCCCTCTCCCTTTCACTTTAGAAGTGGTATAAAATACCAATCAACACAATGAAAGGCAGTCATCTTCACAATGGCCTCTTTCTATTCATTTCCTTAATGAAATAAATTAATGTGTCCGCGTCAGGAAATCAATGAATACTTTCAGATAAAATTGAGACCGTTAATACCAATGTGTGCTGATACTCTCCAAACACAGCCTATGCTCACAACGGTTCTGGGTTTAAACACTTTCTGCGATCTGGAAACACGGGCTTCTTTTAGTGCAAAGATAAATATTTGCTGATCACCTACTATGGGTCAGGTCCTGTGCTGATCCCTGGATAAACATGGGTGAATCACTCTGGTATAGATCTTGCCTGCATAGAGCTCAGAGTCCAGGAACAGCTTAGAGGACAACAGATGACGTTATAAAGTTTTGTAGGCACAACGGGATTTTAGTAAGCACCCTAACGGGAGGTGAGGGACTATACCTCTGAAATGGTAATAACAGTAAACCGAGACCATCAAGGTAGTTGAGAACCACCGTGTGAGGAAGAGGGCATCCTGAGAACACAGAAGCTCTGTCTTTTTCCACGTATTAAGTGCTCTAAGACCCATTATTCTGACTTCTCAGGGGCTCAAACATAAATTTGCTTTCAAATGTACAGTAATAGTCTGAAAGAGAGAAATGCACTGCAGAGCTGGGAGTACCGGCATTGATACTACTCATACCAGCGAACATTCAGTGAGCACTCACTGTGTGCCTGCTACTACTGAGATTTTTGAATCCTTTAATCCTCATAACAACTGTTACACATATTCTAAATCAGATCTCTGGTATACAATTTTGGATTAATCAGAAGCCCTGGGTTCATGACACATCTAATGACTGGGCCAAGCAGGAGCTTGGCCTGCCTTGATGCACTTTTTCTAATTAGCTATTGTTAATAATATAATAGGCACCCAAGAATCTGCCACCAGCAAGACAAACGTTAGGAGCTTGATGATATCCTCTATTTAACCAAGTGAACCCCTCACTCAGGGTAACCATCATCCTAAATCCTATGTCCTTGCTCCTTTTAAATATAATTTTGTTGCACCTATCTACTTTTGTTAAAAGTGTGTGGTTTATTTTAGGTGTTTGTATCTTTATATAAAAAGATTACAGAGTAAATGTAACTTTTCTGACTTACTTTTTTCACCCAAGACTTTTTGGCCTTGTTCTCCGTGGCTATAATTCATTCATTTTGACTCCTATACTATATGACACCACAGTGTTTATTTCTTCATTCTCTCTGTGGGAGACATCTGGGCTGCTTCCAGGTTGCTGCTATTGTATATACTGCTGCTGTGAATATTCATACCCATGTGCACATTCATATGCACACAAGCAAGGTAACTCTCTAGACCCAGGAGTCGGTACTGCTAGGATCCAGGGTACGTCATGCTTTGCTTTAGAAGATAAAGCATCCTAGAGCACACCACTTGTATACATTCCCACCAACAATGTACACAAGATCCTGTAGACAAGCCTGACAATGGGAACTGCAGGCTTCCCTTCTGCCATCAGAAAAGACAGAAGACGGTAACTAACTGTTTTCATTTGCATCTTCACAACTTCCAAAGCTATGGAACATCTCTGCATGTGCAGGCCCCCTGTGTGTACTAGTCTAAGAAATGTCTGCCCATTCTCTTGATGCTGCATCTGCTGGGCATTTGATCTTCTCACTGAAAATAATTATTTCTGGGGCATAGGGGCACCAGAGAATCAACCCAGGGGCACTTAACCACTGAGCCACACTCCCCAGTCTTTTTTTGTTGTTTTTTTGAGACAGAGTCTTGCTCAGTTGCTGAGGGTGGCTATGAACCTGCGACCCTCCTGCCTCAGCCTCCCGAGTCTCTGGGATTATAGGCATGCACCACTGTGCCCGGCAATGATTCTTTTATATTTTTATTCTTATGCTCCGTCAGTTCTACGTATTATAACAGCCTCTTCCACTTTGTACCTGTCTCTTCACTTTCTTTTAAGTTATCTTACTAGACAAAAACTATCTTAGAAAAACCCACCTGTTTTCCAGTAAATGCCTTTTATAGTCATATTTAAGAAACCCTTCCTTATTCCAGGATCTGTGGCATTTTCTAATGAGAATTTGAATATTTTGGTTTAGATTTTTAAGTTTTCAATCAACTCAGAGTTGACTTTTTTGTTGTTGGTGGTTAAATTCATCACTGTTTGACATCCAGTGACACCGACATTCCCCACCAGGCCTGTGGCCCCCAGCGACTCTGACCTGTCCAATAAAACACAGCACAGAAGTGGACAGCTACACACACACCCACACTTACACCAGTGATTCCAAACTGCAGCTGCCACAGTGCTGCCAGGGAAGGACGGGTGCAGAGCAAGGTCTTCAACATGGCACAAGGTACAGACCCGTCAATCTTTTCCGTGTGGACTGACTGTCCCCAGCTCCATGTACTCCCCTCCGTCATATGCCAAGTGCTGAACAAGCCTCTTCTAAATGCTATTCTACTGTGTTGGCGAGTTTACCTTCCTCTACAGCTAAGGTCACACGTCTAATCACCACAGCCTCACAGCCCCAATGACCAGTGAGAGAGCATTCTGACACTGCTCCTCTTATGGGGTGTGTCCTGGTTTCTTCTCTGGATATTTATTTGCACAAAAATTGAAAAGTCATTGAGTTTCATGTAAAATCTATAGATTAATTTAGGAGGATCTACAACCATTCTGGTAGTAAGTCTTCATATCCTTGGCTCTAATATTTCCTTCCATCTGAGCAGGTCTTACATATTTTACTTATAAATCTTGAACATCTTTTATTATTTCTAGGTACAGGATAGTCTTTGATATTATATAAATAGCATCTAATTCGTCATATTTTCTCACAGTTGCATTTTACATACAAACTGGAAATGTTTGTCTATTAAACTTTCCTAATACTTCTAATTTATGTGTAAATGTTTTTGAAGAGAAACAATTACATCATCCAACATTCTCCAATTTACAGGTGAAAAAACGGACACTCATAAGGATAAAATACTGAAACTAGGACCTTGAAGAGACAAGATGAGACAATAGATGAGACTCCATCTATTCACTGCAGTACGAATCACAATAGCCAAGAAGAGGAAACTATTTATTCACAATGAATACACAAAGGAAAAAAAATGGAGTATTAGCCATAAAAAAATGAAATTCAATCATACTCTACAACACAGATAAACCTTGAAAATGTTGTGCTAATTGAAACAAGCCAATCACAGACGGATGGATGTTGCGTAATTCCACTTACATGAGGGTCTGAAGTGGTCAAACCCACAGAAGTGGACAGGCGGCCAGCAAGTTACTAGGGACAAGAAAATGCAGCCGCTGTCCAAAGAATACAAAGTTGATACTTGTGCAGCCAGACAAAATAAAAAGTCATCAAGATCCCTGTACAGCTCTGCGCTTATGATTAACAGCACTGAACACCTAAGTATTGAAAGGAGAAATCTTGCATGTTTTGCTACAGTTTGAAAAGAAAAAGGTTAAACACATTGGTCATAAAAAACACAGGCCAATAAATAGTAGAACTGAGATCCAGATCTAGGCAGTGTGAATTCAAAGTTATTATGGTATACTTCTTGCTACCATGTATACAGAAAACAGTACTCAAATATGAAAATTTCATATTTCCTGTTCTTACATTGAAGAATTTCAACTTGATATATACACTGTAAGAATACTCTTCACTAAGGCTCTACATATATAATAAATTACCTGAAAACAAAAAATTGAATATTCAATTCTTCATACTTACCAAACTTAATGTTTCTTATTTTTAACTAATTCCTATTGTTTTCATCAATGGATGAAGTAAGTAATTTAAGAAAATCTGACTGTCAGAAAATGTCACTTCTCTTTCTATCAAGCCAGGATTTTGTCGATATTTAAATTAACAGTTAGGCACTGTCACAGATCTGACAGGCAACGCTCAATCCCCAAGGGTAAGGAGACAAGCAGTGAAGTCAGGTATTCAGTTGTGAAATGATCTGAAACCTGATGTGTCCTGGTGAACCATCTGAGAGACAGGCATTAGGTTTATCACTAATTAGTTAAAGAAAAGGCTTTAAAGAAACGTGTTTCCTCTCACTTAATGAAACATGAAATTATTTTCTAAGAACAGCATTTTTTGTGTTTCGGTTTTTCACTCTGACTTACTGCTTGGCAGACGCTGGCATTTCTGGTTTGGGTTATTCCTCCCACGAAGACCACACAGGTCAGAAAAATATGAAAGCACAAGTTCACGAGCATATGCCAGCTCTTGAGGCTGATCCTGATCAAACTGTTTCGAAAAAGGTAAAATGTTAATATTCAGCCTGACACAGTCGAGTAGGACAGCACAATGTTCATCTACAAGTTAATTCCAAGTATAACACTCACACTTAAATGTATTCTGCTTAAGCATTTTATAAATCAAACACATACTGTCAGACACACACATACAGAGGATCCGAGGAACCATTTAACTCTATAGCTTAACACATAACTTTATGCATTAAAAAACAAATCCATTTATGCAAACACTGCACCCACTAAAAGCCAAGCAATTCTGCACAGTAAGACACATGAGCATTTGCTACTTATGATTTCTTAAGCCAACTGGATTACCTGCGTGGCTCCCTAGAGATTTCTGCAATGTGCCGGGGGTTCGTTTTCCTGACCTACTAGGATAAATGCACGGCCCACTGCATTTCTTCCTGGCCTTTCGTAATGAAATGTTGAAGTCTTTCTTTCTTTCTCCACATCAAAATCTCCTTTTGTTTCTTAACTAAATGTCAAGAAATGCCATATATGTCCAGCTTAAATAGGAAAATGTGTTCCAGCAAAACCTTTTGTAAAGTGAATTTTTAGCTTCACAAATCCTTTTAGTTCTTCATTTCCAAACATAAAATAGAAGTTTCTGTAGCTTTCCCTCCAATTAACAAAAACTATATTCCATGTTTAAATGCCACAAACTTTACTAAAAATGCCATCTATACAAAAAAAAAAAAAAAATCACATGGGGCAAAAAGTCATAAAATCCAAGTGGTGACAGAATCTGCCACCTAGAGATACTTGTACAGGTAACCAGCCTACCCCAGCCTCCAACACACACCCCCATGTCCTTTTCTAGACATGAGCACACCCAACGGACTGGACGCTGTGAAGATGAACTTACCATTCCCGTCACTCATTTTCATGTCTTCAATGCCATCGAATGAAAAAGGCCCCCACAGTGTTCAATTCAGTTATATTACCACAAAGTGTAAATAAGTCCTCCAAATCGAAGTCCACAGATCGACAACCATCAAGGAGCATCTCTTACCTATGATGGTGCATGTAGCTGACAATGACGGCTAAGAGACACAAGAGGAGGATGATGGCAGTGGTGTAAACCACAGGATGCAGGAGACTGGCTGCCTGGGTGTACAGCTCGGATCCTGTCAAGTCCTGAGGGGAAAAGCAGAGAATCATGCTAGAGACTCTTGCATGGACATTTAACCACAGGACTTTCCCGAGGGACCGGGAACATTCAACATGCATTCTGGCCTGTGCATCTCTGTTCTATTCAAGGCCTGATGTCTCCTGCTACCTTCTTCAAACATGGGTCTGCCTTCCCAGTTCCACTGCTAGCCCCTTGTGGCATACACCTGTTTGACCCAGGGCTGTCTATCTCACGCTCTCCTATGAGGGTAATAGAGAAGGGCAGTCCACGTGTGGGTGATTCAGAAGGGCAACAGACTCCACTCTCTTGAATGCCCATTCATCCCACCTGCCACTCTGCAGATTCACAAGCTGAGCAGGCACAACAAAGAGCAGCATCCGCACTCAACAAAGCCTGAACAGATCCCTCTAACTGCTGGAAGTCAAGTCAACTCCATGTTCCACAATACGAACAGACTCAACACCGTGAAAGGGACTGCAGACAAGATGGAAAGACGTGGTTCCTGCCCCGCAGAGCACCAAGCCACAGGGGAGACAGACACACAATCAGATCCTGACAGTGTGTGATGAGATATAAGTACAGTTACGGCAGCAGAGAAGAGCCCTGTAAGAGTTAAAAAAAAAGAATGGTAACGGTGAGTCACTTACACAGCATTTACCATAATCCAGGCGTTGACTGTGTCCAGAACTTTATGGAGTAACCCTATGAGGTAGGTTTATCATTACTCCCATTTTATAGCTTGGAAAACTGAAACCCAGAGAAATCAAGTGTAGAAAGGATTAGATCCAAGGGAGGATGGCTGGCGAGTCTATTCCCAAACCCAACGCTGACACTGCCTTAATGCTGCCTCCCTTACCAGGGACCAAGGCAGGCTGGGAGATCCCCCACCCGGGCTGTGTGCTATGGTTTGAGTCTGGAATGTCCCCAAAAAACTCATGTTGAAAGCATGGCCCCCAAGGTGACAAGATTCAGAGATCGAGCTTTTAAGAAATGACTGAATCAAGAAGGTTATACTCTCTCAGTGGATTAATCCATCTGATGGATTCATAATTGGAATGGACTATTCAGTGGTAAATGTAGGCAGATGGTATGTGGTTGGGGGAAGTAGGTGGCTGGGGGTGTATCTGGACCACATCTCCCCCTAGCCCCTTCCCGCCTCTCCCTATTTCCCAGCTGACAAATGCTGAGCGGCTTTCCTCCACCACACCCTTCCACCATGATGTTCTGCCTTACCTCAGGCTCAGATTAATGGAGCCAGCCAATCAAGGACTAAGACCTCTGAGACTGTGAGCCAAACAGCCTTTTCCTCCTCTAAGTTGTTCTTGTCCTGCATTTTGTTCGCAGAGATAAAAACCTGACTAACACACCATGGCTGCTAGATGGGAAAACTGGGGTTACAGAAGCTAAAGCTATGGATTCCACAAACCCCTTCCCTACACTCTTCTTGGGCACTGACTCCTAAAGCTAAAAATTATGGCTGGATGTGGGAAGAGGTTCACAGAGGTGCATCTCCCATCAAGAAGCTCTTGACACAATATCTAAAGCAAGAAAAGCGAGGTGAAAAAGAAGGGAACCAGTGAAGAAGGCACCAACGGAGTGGGAAGGAAATGGACAAATTCCCTGGGAAGAAGTGAAAATTGATGATACAAAATGACACATTGAAAAGGATCCTATTGGGACCCCTAAACAAACCCCTCACTAAAACAAAGGATGAAGAGTTAATGACAGAAAAACTGACAGAGGGCTGGGGATACAGCTCAGTTGGTAGAGTGCTTTCCTCGAATGTACAAGGCCCTGGGTTCAATCCCCAGCAACACACACACACAATCTGACAGAAACCACAGTTAATGGGGAGCTGGAGATAGAACACAGGAAATGGAGTTCCAACCTGAGTGTGTCTCTGCACCCCAAAAAGCCCCCAGTCACCATGCCAGGCACCGTGACACAGAGGGGGAGGCAGAATAGTCTCAGCCCCCAGAGGGCTTGCGTGTGTGGGCTAAGTACACAACAAGGAAAACACCAAGGAAAGCCTATCACTGACAATTCCACGCCATCTGCCTTGGTGAGGTGCCCACAGTCTCTGTCCACAGCATGTGGCCTTAAGACATTCACAACCTGTTAAAAGTCAGAATACAAAGAGTAAGAAAATTTTTTTAGTGTTCAGGCAATGAAAACCAGTTAGATGCTAAAGAATAGACACGTTTCCCCTCGGTTTCTATGAAAAGCTACCATGTCATTGCAGAATAATTGAGGATAAACTTGCAATATCTAGGATTTAGCTTACAGACTCTTTTCACGCACTGCCTGCTTTAGATTTCTGGAGGAAATGTTCAATAGCACGCTGCCACTAGATAGCAATAGGATTTGGGGCCATTACTTCACTGTTAAATGCAGACATGCCAATCATTTCACTGGGCCTGGTGAGGGGCAGAAGGAGGGCATGTAAAGGTGCCTTCCACAGTCTTTGGCAGAGGGTAACAAAACATGGGAAGCAAGATATTAGCTAATAAAACATGAGAAAATGATGATTTAGTTCCCAAGATATATATACTACTCAAGTTTAAGAGACTCAAGTTAGGTATTTTTCAAAAGACAAATAAATGCACGTGACATACAATGAGAAAGAGACTGGATATTCAAACAGAATGCAAAAATGCTTAAAATACCAAAGAAAAACTAAAGGAAGGTACAAGCAAGCACCTGTGCAACAGGTCACAGAAGACACTGCTCCCACAGCATATCCGACCTGCCCAAATGCAAAGAGAGCTCCTGCCAAAACAGGTGAAGGAGACGAATTCTGGACCAACGGGCCAGATATTTTAGGCTGTGCAGGCCAAGAGGCAAACTGAAGCTATTATACAAGCACTTATTAACCATTCAAAATATAACTATTAAAACACTCAAACTAAACAGACTTCTCAAAAGTAAGAAGTACAAATGGCCAACAAATACATGAAAAAATGTTCAGTATCATTAGACATTAAAGAAATGTAAATCCAAACTATACCAAGATTTTACCTCACAGCAGTCAGAATGGCAGCCACCGAGAATACAAATGATAATTAATGCTGGAGAGGATGTGCAGAAAGAGGAACACTTTTACAATGTTGGTGGGACTGAAAATTAGTACAACTGCTATGGAAATCAGTATGGAGGCTCCTCAAAAGAAGAGGTATGGAGCCACCATATGACCCAGCTATATCTTTTCTCAGTATTTATCCTGAAGAATTAAAGTCTCTTACTACTGGAACACATACCCATGTTTATAGCAGCACAATTCACAACAGTCAAACTATGGAACCAGTCTAAGTGTCCATCAATGAATAAAAGGATGAAGAAAATGTGGTTATATATACACAATGGAGTTTATTCAGCCATAAAGAAAAATGAAATTATGGCCTTTGTAGGAAAATCGATTGAACTAGAGTCTATGATGTTAAGTGAAATTAAGTCAAACTCAGAAGGCTGAAGGCTGTATGTTTGCTCTCCTATGTGGAAGCCAGAGAGGATAAAAGGAAAACAAAGAGGGGAATCTCCTAAAAAATCAAAGGAAGATCAGTAGAGTAAAGGGACCAAAGGGGAGGCAGGGGGGAAGTACTGGAGAGTGACATTGGTCAAATTATACGGTTACACTGTATCCATGTACAAATAGGTAACCTCAAATCCTATCATTATATACAAGTATAATGCACCAATTTAAAAAATGATGGGGAAAAAAGAAAAAAAAAAAGCTTAAGATCCATTCTTTGCTTTGCAGTCTTAAATAAAGGAAAAGTAAAAAGAAAAAAATAAAATACCACACAGCAGCTGGCTGGATTGGAGCAATATGACAAAATATAAGACTGCTTCAGACAGCGGAGAGTAGGATATTGGGATACCAAACAAGCTAGAGATCTACAGGGAGAGATAAAGCAGAAATCTGAATCAAGTTATTTTCAATTATATTAGTAAAACAACATAAGCTTCATAATAACATAAAAAATTACTAAATACACCATATAAAAATGATACTAGGAGAATAATAGAAGAAAAGTGAAATTATAGCTCACATTAGCAACATGGCAATGGGTGGGACAGAAATCCCTGCCCGAAACACTCACATGAGGGCAGCCTATGACTTGGTCACACTTCTCTGTAGGGCACAAAGTTGAAGGAGAAAACTAAGCAGGAAGTGAAAAGTAAAGATTCTCACAGGATTTAGCTTTATCAATGCAGAGAGAACCAAAATGGCCTCTAGTGTGGGAAGAGTCACAAAGACCATCATTATTAAGGACCCAAATGAAGGGGAGGAGAGTTTTGCTTAAACTACTTATATGACAGACAGAGCAGGAAGAGGTACTTACAAGAGGTCCTTCAAGCCCAAGGATTACCAAATATAAAACTGATGGAAATATTTAATAATTCATTATCATCATACCAATAACAAGACTAATTAAAATCAGGAATTAAATTCACCACAGTTGAACAAGAAGATACAATCCAAAGAGAACATCTCAGGGCACATCAGTGTGCCAGAATATAGCAAGCTATAAGAAGACCTGACCAACACAATGAATTAAAACATAGATCAGAAGTCAGAAGTATTAAAAATACCAAAACAGACCATGACTTCTATGCTTCTTTTTCATTTCCTTTTCAAGAACAAAGAATAATTTTCAGATTATTTTCCTCTTGCCTCACTCAACACACAAAATCAGTTGCAATCCAACTCTAGACCTAAATGATTAAATACCCCAGAAGTGCTTGAAGAAAACAAAGGAGAGATCTTCATGACTGTGCGACAGGCTAAGATTTCTTAAATGGGACATTTAAAAAAAAAAAAAAGAAAGAAAGAAAGAAAACAAACAAAGGAGAGATCCTCTGACTACGGGACATGCTAAGATTTCTTAAATGAGACATAAAAAAGAAAAAAAAAATGCTACCACCAAAAAACCCAAAATTATGAAATCAGACATCAAAATATCAAACTGTTCATTAAAAGACTATTAAGATAAAGAGGGCATGTCTGCAACGCTTAATCCAGCAAAGACCTTACATTCAGAACCCATATTAACTACAAAGCAACTCCAATTAAAAAACAGCAAGGGGGCTGCGGTTGTGGTTCAGTGGTAGAGCACTTGCCTAGCTTGTGTGAGGCACTGGGTTCGAGTCTCAGCACTGTATATAAATAAATGAATAAAGCAAAGGTCTATCAACAACTAAAAATATATATATAAATAATTTTTAAAAATAAATAAATAAAAGTCAGCAAGGCTTTGCAGGAGCTTCACCAATAAGGAAACAGAGGTGCTGAACCTCTCTAGTCACCAGAGATACAAATCAGTCACAAAGACATCAGCACCACCAAAAACCACTGAAATTAAAGACTGACAATACTGAGGCTCCTTGAAGAGGTGCAGTGACTGCAAGGGCTCATTGCTGCTGGGGGAATAGGCCAACAGGACCACCCGGTCCTGCTGCCACCAGGTGGCGCTAGCTACTAAAGCCGAGCACCTGGACAGGCCACACCATGGCCACTTCACTCCTGAGCATGTATGTCCACTAAGACAGGTATGACATGAATATTGAAGGCTTTTTTTTTTTTATGATAACCAAATGTCCACTGACAATAAAACAGACAAACTGCTATATTCAGTCAATGAACTACTGCATAGCAAAGGAAAAGAATAAACTGCTGCTATGTGCAAAGACAAAGATAAATCCTACTGCTGTAATAAGTCAACCAGACGGAGTACAAGCTGTATGCTCCCATCATATGAAGCATAAGAACAGGCAAGCTTTACCCATGTTGACAGACACCAGAAGGGTGGGCCTTTCCTGAGATGGTAGTAGAAACTGACTGGAAAGAGACGCAGGGGCTACTGAGTGCTCTAGTACAAACCCTGATGCCAGTGGTGGCTAATTGTGTGTATTGCATGTAAATCTGTTACTAATCCATTCACTGGAGATCGGCCTGCTTTGCTCCAATTTGAGAAAAAAGCAGAAGGAAGAAAGAATTCGTTCCTTCAATGATTAATTTCGCTTTGGAGGGGTTTATCCTGTAGATATCCTATTAAATATGCAAAATGGTATCACACAAGCAAACACAATAGAGAAATATCTGAAGTAAATTATGGGACAAAATAGTATTCAGAGGTAAAGAAAAGAATGAGGAAGCTCTTTTATAGTGACATGGGATTTGAGAAAGGACACTGAGCAAAGGGCTTAGGAACACAGATTCTGGGACCAAAGGGAGTTCAAATGCTTACATGAACACAAACTAGCTTTGCAGACATGGCACTTAACCTCTCAGTGTCTCAGTTTACACACCTGTAAACTGTAGTGATTACTATACAAGATTCACTGCAGTGAGCATCAGTCCTCATGGGGTTGTTTTGAGGACCAAATAAATTAATGCATGTAAAGACATCAGAAAAGCATTTGATAGTGGAGGTGTCAGTTAATCTTCTAATGAAGATTAACTGACACCTCCACTATCAACTTCTAGGTAAGCCATTATCACCATACTTAAGATATATAGTTCCACCACGTGCAGTGGCATGCACCTGTAATCCCAGTGGCTTGGGAGGCTGAGACACAAGGATCACAAGTTCAAGGCCAGCCTCAGCAACTTAAAGATGACCTAAGAAACTTAGTGGGACCCTATCTCAAAATAAAAACAAAGAAGACTGGAGATGTAGTTCAGTGGTAAAGCACCCCTGGGTTAAAAATCTCTCTCTCTCTCTCTTTCTCTCTCTCTCTCTCTCTCTCTCTCTCTCTCTATATATATATATATATATATATATATACCTACAAAAAGAAGTGTATACAGCAGAACAATGTATTAAAAAGTGTTCACTAAATTATAATGTAGGCAGCAT
Source organism: Glaucomys volans (assembly GCA_020662805.1). NCBI lineage: Eukaryota > Metazoa > Chordata > Mammalia > Rodentia > Sciuridae > Glaucomys > Glaucomys volans. The sequence continues at coordinate 173,670 of JAJEJO010001547.1, forward strand.
GCAACTTTTGGGAGAAAAGGGGAGCTCAGTGGTACCTGGCTTGCCTCGCATGCCTAAGACTGTAGGTTGGATCCCCCACACTTAATGATTTAAACAAAAACCTAACTAGCATCCATGGTCTATTATAGAGTAAATGAAAGAGAAGTTTGCTTTCAATCAGCATGTTCCATATATACAAACTGAAAGCATCACAAGACAGAGGAAAACGAATGACTACTCTGAGTTTGTTGTATCAAGGTGAATAGTAACAAGAGGTAAACCAGGCACAGGGATTATTGTGTCTTCACTGCTCTTACTGGTCAAGGTGTTAAGTTCTACGCAGCTTGACTGTAATTGTTACCCTACCTTCTGTTCAGTACTTCTTCTCCCTACCCCAGAGCTTGTGAATCTTCCTGTTCAGAAAGGTCACTTTTGGTCACATCGTTCAAGCAAACCCAATTTCCACTTAAATTTTTTCCTCTGGCTCGCACTGAGAGCTGCTATCTTGTCCATCTGTGTCTATTTTAGATTTATGAGCAAATACATTCCTTATATGTGATTTTTTTCTTTAAAATCAGATCAATAAAAGTTATATGGACTCTCTCCCAAAACAGGAAATTAGACTTCTACATAAAATGATATATTTAAGATAGTATTCAAGAAATAAAGGATTTTATTACTTAAAAAGTGTAGAAGAAAAAAAGATGATTTCCTATTTTTTAAGATAATTCTTTTTGGATATAACTTGAATTACTTTAGAGGGCTTATAATTTCATTAACTTTCCCTCCATGTTTAAATAGCATCTTTAAAATTCCCATACACTAACTTTATTATAACTTTGTTAACAATTTCGGATACACTTCACTTTGCTGCCTCTAGGTGGCACAGTTACCTCTAAAAAAAGGAAGTGGATATTTGAAAATAAATAGAAAAAAATCCTAGGACTGTATTTTAGCTTTAAATAATTGTCTTACATTTTTAAAAGATTAAAAGTCTGAAAGATAAAAGAATAGCTTATTCCTTCTAGAAAAGGATTATATTAATTTAAATAATTGAGAAGAACAGCTAGGGAAGTTCAAAAATAGATGCTTTAAACTGGTATTAGATTAAATAAAAATAAAAGTTTCACATAGTGCAGTACTAGAGTGAAGCTTAGAAAATGTCCACTTTTTTTATATTTTGTGCTTCATTTATTTTGCTCAGTTTTTTCTGGTTAACATATACATTCAAGACAAAATCGTATCTGCTGTGTCTCCTTCAGAGACACAGAGTTTCAGATTATTTTATACTCAAAACCTGAATAAGAAAGCACTTAAACTGAGAAAATTCCTCACCTTTTAATGAACACTTCATGCTTTAACTTAAAAGGTGTCTACAAAGTAATAAAATGTGAACTTACAGAAGTCAGACTTAGTGAAATCAGACATCTTCCAATTATGAAGAGAATCATGAACTATCAACACTCAATTTAAGCCCAAGAGGAAGAACTCCTTAAGCAATCCAGCCTCATCTAACTATGCAGACTCTGCCCACTGCCAACTGGGCACAAGAGCTTACAGGCTCAAGTACAGTTGTACAAACTGCTCACTAATTGAAAAGATAATCTATTCAGTTCATGGCCTGCTTGGTTGGGGTGCTGGGCAAGGGATAGGAAGTTGAGAAGCAAAGAAAACGAAAAAGTGTCAAGTAAATTTTATTACAATCCAGGCTTGCTTCAAGATCATTTCTAGTAGAAAATCCTATTGGGAGTGGGGGGATACCAAGGACTGAATTCGGGGGCACTTGACCACAGCCCTATTTTGTATTTTGTTTAGAGACAGTTGCTTAGCACCTTGCTTTCACAGAGGCTGGCTTTGAATGAGATCCTCCTGCCTCAGCCTCCCGAGCCACTGGGATTACAAGCATGCACTACTGCACTCGGCCCTATTTTTTTTTTAAGAATATAAAAACTCAGAAAACATATCACGTTTCAAGATTATTGAATACCGATAAAATACTATCTAGATTCCAGATCCCAGCTGGAATTGGATAAATACCTCTAGACCCCTAGACTAACCTCAAACGACTTCTGAGGAATGTCTTTCAGACCTGTCAGTAATTCCTTCCATTGAAATCTCAACATACTCCATGATGCTAGCATCATATAATAGTAACAGCATAAAGTAACAACTAGTATGGCTGATTTCATAATTATCTTCAGGAATCAGATCCAAATATCTCATTATTAAAAATACTTGTTCCTGTACACTAATATGTTACTCTAACTAAAAAGATTAATAGGTGTCAACTACAGTAAATAATGGCCAACGATGTTAGACTGGCATTAAAACTGAAAAGACTATGTCAATACTATCACTTGTAGTTGCAAAACTGAAAGCATCACCATTCTAAATTCAAAAGGAGTTTAATGACGACTACGTGGAGTGGCACTAGACGGAAAAGCAGGAAGCCCTTCTCTCGTATCCTTGGGCAGAGGAATCACTTTCACCAACAGAGCTGGACTGCATACACCCAGGATCTCTCCAGGTTTTGAGAAGGTCAAAGTCTAGCTGAACTTACCAAGTTCACTGGAAATTCAAAGATATATTCCCATATCTTTCATTGGCAGTAACTACATTTCACTTTAAAATGAGAATTACACTAAACATTGCCCCTTACATAATTAAAGGAAGCAATTTATGTTAAAAATAAAAAAAAAAACCTTTGTTTAGGCTTAATTATGCACAGGGAGAAATCAGAATACTTAGTATTTATGCATAAAGTTAACAACTGCCATACCATTAAAACCGCATAGTTACTGAGGGAGTAGCACTGAATTGTAGTGATATTTTCATCTGAGTAGAGTATACGGCACCCATCTGACTTCCAGCCTCCTTGTCCATTCAGCAAATCAAAATCCCACTGGGCTGCGACAGCATCTGCTCCATGCGCGATTCGACGCAGTGTCACATTAACAGGGACGTGGTGGGTATCTACATTCACACCATCTGGAGAAAATGGGAAATAACAATATTTTTGAAACAAACTTCATAAAGAACTAAATGTCAATGTACACAGTAATGGGTACTCCGCAAGATCTTTTTTTCGCTAGTGACTCATTAAAAGGAGAAGGAACAAAAATAAGCAGTTTTCAGGAATACTGAACAATAAAGCCACACTGTCCAGTGAGCATAAGGTAGCATATGTCACATACAAACCTATTTTTGTGAGAATCACAGGGGTGACCACTGTACGCCGCTTCCCATCATCAGCCAAGTTGGTGGAATTCCCAGTGGCCGGAAAAAGCTTCCCATTACGGAATGCAATCAGCTGAAGCTTATAGAGAGAGTCATCAGGTGGTCTAATTTCTCTTTTTTGCTTTGGTGAGAAAAGGGAAGGAGGAAGCTGAATAGAAGCCTCCACAATGGTATTCTGAAAAGGAAAAAAAAAAAAAAAAGAAAAGAAAAGAAAAAAGAAACAAAAGCAAAAAATCAAGCAGAGGTTTCCATATTTACATGCCAAAAAGAGGAAAATGTCAGATAGTCATGAAAGTTTTCTAAATACATGTTTAATGTATTTTAAAACCATAAACAGAAAATCTCATAGTTAAAACAACTGATAAGCTAAGCAAAACATGACAGCACAGACCAAAAGAGCATAAAACCCAAAGAAATGCGAACTCCATTTCAAAGAGTTTAAGAAGTAAACAAGAGAATCATTGCAAATTACAAAGTTAATTTTCCCACAAGAGCACATATTGCGGAAGCACAAAGCATTGAAACAGACCAAGGACCTCGGCCTCACTCCTCATGGCAATTCTACTACAGCACAATCCAGCAAAAGACAGGGACAAGGAAGCACACCCTGAATGGGAGCGCAGCTAAGTTAGGCTTAAGGAACTTGAGGTGGTTTCTGACAGATTCAAAGAGTCAACAACAAAAGAATGACATTATACAAACAGAAGAGAAGTTTAAACTCCGCAAACTCTTCTTACAGCATCCCCTTTTTTGACTCTAAGAACACGTTTGGAAAAACAAAGTAACAAATAGGAACAACTGAAAGATGCTGATTATGGAATGTTTTTCTGATTTCTTTATTGGGTATTTTTAAATGCTTCAGCATTCAATATAAAAAGCCCATACACCAAAGAGACTAGCAATTAACTATCTTTTTAAAAATTCCCTATTGTAAGAATTTATTACCAAATCTTCCTCCTAGCCACCGACCTCCCTCCCTCCAAACCAATGCCCATGGCAGCAAAAGGATTTCCTCTTGAGAAACCAGCACCTTGCTTAAACAGCAGCTTGGTCTGCAATGCCTAGCACACAGTGCTCCCAAATCCCAAGTACACCAAACAATCTGACCCACACCTACTGTTCAGACTCATCTCCTAACAATCTTCTGGCACCCTGGTAACCTGGCCACAAGCTTCTCCATGGGAAGCTTCCCTCAGCTCCCTGAGGCTACTGGGCATGCCACACGGGCCCAGAATGAATGAAATGCTCTCCTGTTCTGGACAAACTCAAGTTCACCTGGTTTGATTTTTAGCAAGGTTTATTCTTGCTTAAGGGAAGTGGGCAGCCTGGAGAAAGACTTTACATGGGGTCCTTCACACAGGGCTTCTGTGGACGATGAATTACATTTTTGCAGAATTCTGTTTTTATAGTTGGCCACACCCCCTGTCTTAATCAGATTTTTCACTGCTGTAACTAAAAGACCTGACCAGAACACCTGTACAGGAGGAAAGGTTTATTTAGGGTCTCACAGTTTCCATAAGTAGCTGGCCCCATTTCTCGGTGCTCAAGGTAAGGCAGGATATCCCGGCAAAAGAGTGTGGCAGAGGGAAGGTGCTCACATGGTGATAAGGAGACAGAGAGAGACTCCACTTGACAGATCCAAATATATACCCAAAGCCACATCCCAATTCCCACCTCCCTCAGCCACACCCCACCACTTCAGTTACCACTCAGTTAATCCCTATCAGGGTTTAATTCGCTGACTGGGTTAAGACTCTCACACCCAACTGCTTCTCCTCTGAACCTTCTTGCATTGTCTCACATGTGAGCTTTTGGGGGACACCTCACATCCAAACCATAACACCCCCTCTGGACTCAGAGCATCCTGTGCACATCTGTGTCACAACTACATCCTGCAGACTCAGCGGGGAACTCACAACTCGCTCTCTGCTACTCCAGCCCATCTAGGAGGATTAATCTCTGGCTACAGACAATAATGTTCATTTTTGGATCCCCAATTTAATGCTTCCTGAAACCAGTATCTGATAAAAATAGCTGTTTGTGACATTAACAAAGTCAGCATGGCAGGTTTGTTTTTTTAAAAAGGGTTCTACTGAGGCAAATGATTGACTACGGAGTCAATGTTGAGAGGAGCAGATACCTGTAAATGTCTATTGGAGGACATCTTTTGTAAGTTTAAAAATTACTTTTAAATTTAAAATGCCAGGAAAAATTTCTGCCTAAGAAAAAACACACTTCTAACAAATATATCCTGATAGAGGAAGAAAGTTTATTGTAAATTCATTTGCTAATCTAGTAAATTTCTATAAAGTATATAAATTTCTCTTAAGTACATAATGAGGCATAGGAAGAGGAAAAACATAGAAGTTTAAAATCCCAATAAAATGTTACATAATGGACATTTATTAAAATTAAGTACTGTAAGTCATAAAATGTTTTTACTGTGAACACAAAATGACTTGAAAACAAAGCACAGCTCTTAAGGAAACTATTAGTAATGATAAATCAAAATTATTTTTAAAAAGTAATACCTAGCAGGTCCAAAAGAAAGCTAAAGAAGCTAAATATACAAAACGTGTATACTTTCTACAAGTCAAAAAAGGTCTTCTACACAAGTTTAAACTGTAAACCAACCTCAAACAACAACAAAACAATAATCAACAGCTACATATCCATGGCTGTTACACACTTAGTGGCTTTCTAATATCTCTTTCCAAGTCCAATAAAGATATTACTAAACAATAATCATCAGGTTCCCTGGAGTGGAGGAAGGGTCCCCTACAGGTCTTGATAAAGTGCACCTCAGCTCTATCAATTATGTTTAGATTTTTTTAAGGTAGGAATGTAAAACCTACACACTTCATTTCCTTAAAAGAAGTCTCATAAATCTAGTGAAAGAAAGAACACTAATTTAGTTTGTTATATTTATTATGATTATACAAAAGTCTCTTGGCCTAAAGAAGACATAGAATACAAAGTTAATGATTTCAGATAACTAAACATTTAGCTTTTAAAAGAATGGATTACAGTAATGAGATAGATATAAACACAGGAACTACAGCAAATAAACTGGAAAAACCTCTTGAGATTCTTTGGAGAATACATGGTCTTGGTTTCCGACATACATTAGTGAAAGATCATATGTCATGAGAAGAACTTGCAATCTGAAATAGAATGGTGGGATCTGCGCCCCAGGGCACCACAGAGAAGCTGGTAACACTGCTGCCTGTGGCTAACCCGAGTCTCGCCTGCTGAACACAGCTAGCCATCTAACAAAGGGCGGTGAGGCCCACGGGGACCCTGACTCTGACCAGCACCAAGGCTGGGGAACGGCGATAGCAATCTTGTCATCGCTACCTGGGCAGCGTGCAGGAGGGTCCTCCCAGGCTGTGGAGAGAGGAAGTGCCTGGAAGTGACCAACCCACCAATCAGCCGGACCTTCACCATGTTCTGACTTCTACAATTGGGTTAGCCTCAACTTCAAAAACTGATCAAGTGGGAATGCACACGGGAAGAAGCTTACCATGGAGCTCTTTTATTTGCTCAACCCGTGTATAGTTTACTATTTTCAATGACATTAAAAAGAAAACAAGTGATATAAATTCAAACATGGAAATACTTCAACTCAATTTTAACATCTTTCCTTATGAAAGAATCAGGACTTCCTCTACTTTGCACATACATTAAAATTTTCAGAAATCTCAATTTATTAAAATCTAGCCGGGCGTGGTGGCGCATGCCTGTAATCCCAGCACTTGGGAGGCTGAGGCAGGAGGATCGTGAGTTCAAAGTCAGCCTCAGCAACTTAGTGAGGCCCTAAGCAACTCAGTGAGACCCTGTCTCTAAATAAAATACAAAATAGCGCTGGGGATGTGGCTCAGTGGTGGAGTGCCCCTGGGTTCAATCCCCAGTACTAAAAAAAATAAAAAATAAATAAATAAAATAAAATCTATAGAATTCTATGACTAAATCAGAATGGATCAAAACCATCAGACGCCAAACAATAATACACTAACTTACCCAAATCTTCCTTTCTACTTACTCGATTTCAAACAGTAGGTATTATGATGTATCCTAATCATGTTCTTGTGTGCAGCTAGTGATTAGCTGTGCATCACCTTTAAATTACCGCACTAGGATAGATTAACAGGGATTATGTTTGCCTTCAGAACGTTTAGCTGACTTTGTTAATTAAGTTTACTGTTAGGCGTATTCAACTATAGCTAAGAGATGTTCAGTTACTCTGTTTGACACTGCAGAACCTAAAGACATGCAATGAAAGAAGCTGTGGTCCTTGCCATCAAATATTCATAATCTAAAAAGATAACAAGCACAAAACGGTAAGAGCCAATACTTACTGAGTGATTATTCTGCGCCAAGTACTATTGTGAATGTCTACACGTTTACCTCCTTTAATCTTCTCAGTCACTCCTCAAGTACCATTACACAATCCCCCATGAAACAGATAAGGAACCATCATTCAGAGAGGTTAAGATAACTTTCCCAAGTTTGCACGGATGTGCAAGTTTGCACGGAGGGGAAAAGAACATGGACCCAGGACCTGGCTTTAGAGAGACCACATTCTTAGTTGCCGTATCATACGGCTTCACTGTCAATCAGTTCACCATTATGCTGCCTTATAACTACTCTGGAGAATGAACAGAGCCCCAGGGATTCACAACAATGATCAGCTCTGTCTAGGGAAGAGAAGGAAGGTGCCATTTGCACAGAGTCCTACAGCAAGAACAGTATGAAGACACAGAATGAAAACACAAAGGACTGCACGTGGCCAGGATGAGAGAGATCCTGGATGTGTAAGGAAAAGCTGACCTCTAAATTCTGGTCAAGTAAATTATGAAGAAGCCATTCCTGTCGGCTATCTTACAGCCGAGCTCAAACACTAGCTAGCGGCTAAAAGCTCCTAGCAGTTTACTGGAAAGACACCATTTTATAATGCTCATATCTTAATTATGGAATCAACAATAAGAGGGATCGTTCTGATGAGAAAAAGTCAGGACAGACTTAACTGATACTATTGGCAAGAGTCAAATCCAGACAACTCCACCTCCAACAGAAGACCACAGGCCAGGCGCTGGGTTGACCAGTGACTCAAGCATAGCTCTGCCCTGGAGCAGCCCACGGTGGCCCATGGGTGAGGCAGGAGAAGATCACCAGCGCGTGTCAGAAGACTTCGCAAGGGGACATTTCTGCAGGGTCTTAACACATAACCAAGGATCTGGGAAGGGCAGGTAGGAGCAGGAGACTCCAGGATAAGAATCAGCACGAGTCTGCCCCCAACACGGCCAGGTGGCTGGGAAAGTAACCAGCAGTCTGCTGTCACTGGACAGAGCAGGCACTGGCAAGAGGAGATGTGGGCAGAGAACTGATGCCAAGTAAGGAAGCCACTTGGCAGCCACCGCGAGACTGGATGGTTATCAGGGATGGATGAGGTCGACTTCCCTTCCAGTCAGATCTGGGGACAGTGCTCACAATATCAATAACCTAAGACCACACAGTCACTGTCAGAACAGGCTCCATGGAGGGACACATGTTGGCACCCTCTGCTCTCCAGGTACCAGCCGCACAGCTGTGGAAAGGACGGTCTGCATGGTGTTCCCAACAGGACCACAGGTCCAAGAGGCACTCCGGGGATGGGGACAGCTGCTATGTGCTAAATGCTCAGAAGGTATTTCAGTATCTTATCTGCAAACTGTCAGGAATACATGAGTACACACTGGCTGATTACTAGTAGACCCAGGTAGACCAATCTACAGAGAGTCATGGATGTGTATGAACAGCCTATAGATACCAAAACCAAACAGGAATTTATGATAGTTTGGGCAATACAGGTGGAACTTGACTTAGGATGGGTCAACATACAATTTTTCAACAACAAAAAAACACATTCAGCAGGAACCACACTTCGACTTTTGAGCTTTTTCCAGGTTAGTGATAGGTGGCATGATATTTTCTTATAATGTGGGGCAGCAGCAAACCACAGCTCCCAGGCAGCTGTAGATCACAAAGCTGAACAACCAAGAATCTAGCATTCTGTGTTGCTAAGCTATGTCTGGGAGGTCAGGTGCCGTCAATACATCTTCAACCTGGGATGTTTTCAACCTTACAACGGGTTTATCAGGATATTACCCCATCATAAGTTGAAAAGAATCCATATAGGATGGGAGTTCAATCCCAGCTATGGAGGCAGCCTGCTGGGAAGCACAAAGATTCAAAAACATGCAAAGAAATCATGTGGGACATCTACTGCCAACTAAAAACAGCCTCTTAAAAAAAAAAAAAAAAAGAGTAAAAAATAAAAACATTCTCTTTGTGGGTTTAACTTCATATGATTGCATATGCTCCATTTAAGGGTAATGTAATCAATTACTGATGTTCAAATTGTCTAGTTAGTATATTCAAGGAATATAAAATACTAAGTATGCACGGAGAGAATAACAACTGCCCTGGCATTAAAGTTTAAAATGTGAAGAAAGTCGTCTGTCCAAGTGCTAAAACTTAAGTGCATTTTGCGCTGCTGATAAAACTGTTAACTAATTTTATTTCACGGAGGATATGCTCCTTCTTCATTCAGCTTAATGATGTCCATCTATGAAGCAGGAATAATAATGTAGTGTGTTCTTTTTCTGGTCACAGGATGAACTTAAAAGGACAGAACATGAAACTGGAAACTCTGAGAGTAGTCATTTAAGGCTTTCTGCTTTAGAAGTCAGAAGCCCTCCTTACACAGAGGGGCAGGCTGTGAAACTGACCAAACGTACAGCTTCATCATTTTAATCCCTTCCTACCAGCTGGGATAATCTAAGACAGAAGGTTCATCACTTTTAAGGCTCCGCAAAAACACATGCCCTTTACTGGTGGGCTTGTGTGTTGCTGTTTCTACGCCTGCTGTGGTTTATTTTTACCAATAAAAGACGCAACACAGAAAACTGAGCAAGTCTACAGCAGCAAGGCTAGGTACGTCAAGTGTTCTCAGAGCCAAGAGTAACAGAAGAGTGTTGCCGATTTTCCTGAGTATACGATATCAAATAAATACATCATCATGACTTGTTCAGGTCATCTTGGCTAGATGTGACATTTCTAAATGTGGCAAATGAGCTCTTTGTATGGAAGTCACCAGGGTAAAGGATGCTAGAACACACTGATTAAACATTCATCCACCTGATGCTTATTAGGCACCCACAGTGTACCAGAACATTTACTTGATCCATTATTATATAGCCATTAAAATGGCTAGCATACTCAGTGTAATGCCAGTCAGGAACAAGCTGGAAAAGAAGTTCTATGGAATTAAAAATCACAGAGAATATAATAGCACATGACCATGTGGTAAATGACAAAATGTTGCTCCATTAAGGAACTGAACTTCGGCCTCCAACTACTTAATTCAATGTGGTTTATGTCCAAATTAAAAAAATAAAATACAAATACTTTCCTTATGCTCGTTACAATAAAACACACATTTAATATATATGTATGTATGTGTATATACTATATACACACACACACAGACACCTCACATATTTGTACTTCTTTGCCAAAAAATCTTGATATTCACCTTGCCTGATTAAATGCCTGGCCTCAGGGCTTCCTTCTCCACAGATGCAATGGCAAGGGCCCACAGTACTTGTAGGGGCCCATGAAAATGTTTTAATGTCTTAATATGAGGATCCCCAAAATAAATTTACGTTAAAGAAATTATTTTAATATGTAATAATGATATATGTCTTTATACTATTGTAGTCATAAAATGTAACTTTTGATATTTTTGTGTAGAGAAAGGTAAATCCAAGGCGAAAATGCTTAAGGCCCATAAAAGTCATTATGGGGCTCTTCCTGGTCTGGATTTCTTTTTTTAAAAAAACCCACAATATCCCCACACTTCTCCCCCACCCCTTCCAAAAACCACTTTTAATAAAATTATTTTGCGAAGGAAAAGACTGTTCTAAACTAATGTGGATAGCGACTAGAGAATGTAACGTACCTTTAGTGCCAGACTTGAAAATGTGTTTGAAACATTGCACTTGAAACTCAGCTGCTTGTCCAGGTTTCCGTCTGGATCCCGCCTCCCAAAGTCAGAAAGGCCTGTGCGGTCGGAGGCTGCCACTTTCTGGAACACGGTGCAGGTCATCCCGGTGAAGCCAGCAGCCTTGATGACGTAAGCTTCCAGAGCAATATTGGGTGAATACTTCAAAAGTCAACCAAAACAGGAGTTATAAAAAAGTTATAATCTGGAGGAAAAGCACTTTCCAAGATTTTTCAAACACAAAAAACACCGTACATATAAACTAAACAAAAATGCGTAAGTTCTCATTAAACAAAAAGTGTGTAGAGAACTGGACAAAATTTAAAACGGGGGGCTGGGGATATAGCTCAGTTGGTAGAGTGCCTGCCTTACAAGCACAAGGCCCTGGGTTCAATCCCCAGCACCACAAAAAAAAAAAAAAAAAAAAATTAAAAATTAAAAAGGCCCTGGAACAAAAACAAACAAACAAAAGAAAAGCCCTAAAATGGAAAGAGGAGGAGAACAAACTGCTAAGTATAGGAAATCAGCTAGAAATGAGAAGTCAATTAAGAACAGTTTGCAGGCTGGGGGCTCAGTGGAAGAGGGCTTGCCTAGCATGCCCAGGCCCTGAGTTCAATCCCCAGCACTGTAGAAAAGGTAAACTAATTTAAAAAGAATAGAAATGATTTGAAAAGCACCTTGCAGGATGAAAAGCTACGTGCTCAAAACGGAGGATTCTTATTTTTAAAAAATCCACTAGAGAAATCAGTAGACCTTCAATGACCGTGCCCTGGGAGGAAATCAAAGGCAACTACTAGGGTTTGAAAGCTACACCTGGAAGTTCAGTACTTCTAGCCTATTCACCTTTTCCCTGGCAGGGAGATCAAGTGAACTCTTAGGATTAGGCTTACAGAGATTCACTCCAGAGCTGTTTCTTCAGAAAAGGAAGGGAGGTGCTAGTTCCAAGAGTAGGAAAGACAATGATCAGATTAGGAAAACGCCTGAAAGAGATGGCACCTGCCTCAGAGGTTTCAAGGAATTCAAAAGTAAGCTGAACTTGGAGGATCTGCCAAAATGCAGGACCTGCTGAGACCACAGCTGCCAGAACCCAAGCATCACACATTCATCAGAAGCAACCAGAAAGGGTGTGTGACAAGCTGCACATTCAAATCCAGCAAGGTGAGAGGACCTAGTGTCAATGCTAAGGGCAACATGGAGTCTCTCCTTTTCCTCGGGATGATTAAGTGAACCTCTATCATATAGACAAAGCAGCATCCCGTGTCCTGGATGAAAAAAGTGTTTGTTGATTTGTTTTGTTTTTGTTTGTTTGTTTACACGAGACTCTAGTGTGAGATAATTAAAATCTGTTAGAAAGATACAAATTCTAAAATGTGAGAAGAAAGAAAGAATTTGGCAGGAGTGGCCCCACACAGTACTCACTCCAAAGTATGGTATTGTCTACATATGACAGAAAATAATTTTTGGTTCTCAAACTTTTCAAGAGAAAGCAAAGTTTGCATTAGCTTCTCCCACAGATTACAATCTGAAAAGCTGAATAGTTAAATTGTTAGTTAACAAACCATGTGTATTCCAATTTCTAATTGATCAAAGCCACACATAAGAAACTGAGTTTCTGATGAGTAGCACTAACCATGACCAGCACATGAAACCTCAGTTAAAAGAAAGAAACCTGTCCTTCCCAGACACCTGACGCCACGTCCTTACAGCTGTCCCCCACTCAGAGTTCCATTTTCCCCAGTTTTAGTTACCTGCAGTTGACTGCAGTCTGAAAATATTAATAGAAATTTCCAATAATAAACAATTCACAGTTTTTAAATAAATTTCGTCATAATATAATTGTTTTATTATTAGTTATTACTAATCTGTTACCATGCCTGATTTACGAATTAAACTTTATCCTAAGTATGGACATATAGGAAAACACAGAGTATGCGTAGGACTGGTGCTGTCTGTGGCTTCAAACACCCATGGGGGTCTTGAAACACTTCCCCAGGGAACAGGAGGGACAGTTACATAAGGAGATGTGTCACTCCTAGACTCGTTTAACATGTTGAATGGCAGGTAAATACACACATGACCTTTATCACACCCGTGAGTTCTCAGTACTGGTGAGGTTCAGAAGAAGGAAGCAGGTTCTCTCGGTTGACTGATAAGGCCAAAGGAAGGCATTTAAATTGGGTCTACCAGACTGGGGAGGACATAACAAGCTGGTCTCAAGTAAGGTCTTGGATCTGAGAGAGATAGGGCAGTGGGCAGGCTGGGCCTCTATTTTATTTACTATTCAGGAAAGTGATCCTCATCTCACAGGAGCCAATGTTACAATAACACACAGAATAACCAAAACTGGTCTCAGAAACCAATGAAGCCAGGAACAGTGGTGCATGCCTGTAATCCCAGCACTTGGGAGGCTGAGGCAGGAGGATCTCGAGTTCAAAGCCAGCCTCAGCAACTTATTAGCAAGGCCCTGAGCAACTCAGTGAGACCCTGTCTCTAAACAAAATACAAAATAGGGCTGGGGATGTGGCTCAGTGGTCAAGTGCCCCTGAGTTCAATCCCCGGTTCCAAAAAAAAAAAAATCAAATCAATGAAAAAGTGATAATCTTGATATTGCATAAAATATCAGGTGGAAGGGTAGAATATTCAACACTACCTGAACCCCCTGAAAGACTTAAAAAATGAAAACCATGGGCCATCAGAATACGATTGCTAAGGGAACAACACATTATGTACCACACTTCTCAAATTTTTAGAACAAAAAGTAAGCAATAGATAAAGTTAAAATAGTTCAAGTTAGCATGGATAAAATTCAATACTATTTAACTGTGTGATTATCATGCCAATTGCTTCACAAGTGTTGGAGGGCATCCAGTGCTCTTCTGAGACTGGGGTCTGGGCAAGCAATCAGGCACTCTCTCAAAACACCCTTGAGGGCCCAGAGCAGAGTACTAGATCCAATGGACCGTGGGTAAGAGCCAACAGAACACTATAACAGTGCTCTTATTTTCATTGTGGAAACAGTTTCAGTGGATTAGATGGTGCTAAACATTCAAATTACAGATCATCTGAGTGCTTTCCAGTTACCAATGAAATGCAAAACCAGCAACATGTTTTGGAAAAGGAAATTTTGTAATAATCAGCAGTAACAGAAAATGCCCATCCTGCAAAGGAAGAGACCTGTGTCTTTGGAGTTGGAGGTGCTACAGTGAATTTCTGTCTAAGGTACTGTCACACTCACTGTTGAATACACATGAGCGCCGCTGGCGAGCCGGGAGGTGGCGATGCGCTGGAGACACTGGACAATCCTGCTGCAGGCCTTCGCTTCCCTCTGCGCCAGCCACAGGACACGCTCATCAGCCAGCATGAGATTGCTTGCAATGTCAACCATCACGTCACCGAGCTAGTAAGCAAACGGGAGAAGAAAGATCTTTGGAGCTGAGCAAGCTGTCCGACAGAATCAAAATCCTACAGAGACAATGAGAATGTCCTCCTGTCTAAATTTTTTACCTGAAAATCCAACAGTCACTTTGTTTCCCATTAAAACAACTCTGGATATGAAAAACACATTCAGTAATGGTCATTAGGAAATACTTAGCTCAAAACTCGTACTTAAGGAGTCACTACCTCACTGATGAGGAAACCACTGCCCAGCACCTTGAGCAGAGGAAAAGGAGGGCCATTAGATTAACGAGAAGATGATGTCACATGATCCAGGAGAAAAAGAGCTCAACTCCTCACCTCAAAACCATTATAAACATTTCTTTTTGCATAAGCATTAGCTTAAATTCAACTCTATTATTAGTTTAAAAAAAAAAATCTGTTCTTTCCCCTCTTTAATCTCATCACGTTTAAAATTCCAGACACATCCGAGCACCGTGAGTCCCCTGTCTGTACCATGTAATCTCCGACCTCTGACCTCTGGTGAGCGGTGTCCTCCCCCTGAAGGAACTCATTTTTCCCTTCCTCGGGACTCTGTGAATGCTTTAAGACCCAGTCCCTTGAAATGAAGGGATCCTAAGAGGACTGCTCTACTGCTTGCTGTGCTTGCGTGATTCTCTTCATTAGCTCACTGCGGACCTCATAGTGTAAACACCTGCCAGGCAATGCCAGTGAAGAGCCAACCCACCGTCCCCACTGTCACTTGTGTATCCCCCACCATGAGAAATGTACCGAGGGGTCCAGCTAACAGGACATACTGCTGAAGAGGGAGGTTTGTACAGAGCAAAAGGTTTAAAAGAAGTCTGCTGCAGAGAGGACAATAAGAATATCAGCAAGCTGGCTGGTCCTCTCCTCAAGAAGCAGGCGTCGAAGGAGGAAGCCCTGGTACGAGCCAAGAAGCCACTGCTGCTTTAGCAGATGTCTCCTGGTCCTCCCACGAAGACTCCGGCTAAGGTTTTCACTCCTGTGCTCCTCCCAGCACTCTTACCAGAGCACATAACGATGAGAGCAGAGGTGGTTTGGAAGAAGTTCTGTCCAGCCCAACATGGTTCACTTTACAAAGACGACGGGCAGGTCAGAAAGCTGGAACCAGGGGGTGAGGCTGTTACAGTGGGCACAGAGGTGAGACCAGCACCTTAACGGGGACGGCTGCTCCCGACAAGCCTTCCCTCTTGGTAAACGCACAGCAGTGGTCCTGCCTTCTGAACATAGTGCAGACCATGCTCCAGCAATAAATGCAGGGCTCCTGAAACCGTGTCTGGCACCCAGCAAGTGCTCCAAGAACATTGGCTCTACTTGTTATTTTATTGCTCCTATTTTTCTTAAAGCATTTCAATACTAAAAGAGACCTCTTTTTAAGATGAAAGGCTCTAGAAGTGACAAGGAGGAGTATATTTTGTAATTCTGGGTTCACACATAACTGGCTTTTTGCACTCTTAAAACCCCAACCCCCAATCTTGATCTGATTTGAAAAATCCTGACTCTGTACTGTCCTGATCACAGTGCATCATGATTATTTCCATGTTTTATTTCCAATGTAAACATCTGGGAACAGGGACATCAAGCCCAGGAGTTATCAAAGTTCATTACTCAATGCTTATCAATCTCCATTATTATGTTCATTTACAATGTGTATTAAGTACACATTTATTAGGGGTCAAAGTGAGCCCTAAGCAGTAGAGATACAGCAGTGGAAGAAACAGACCTGATCTGCCTTCAAGCTTACAGACTAGTGAAGAAAATACAAAACAAGCCAGTTATTCCATTCTTTAAAAATGTGATCATGGCTATAATCAAAAACAACAAAACAATCCAATCCCCCTCTTTTTATTGACTGGCACATTCTCACAGGGTATTTCTCCTGGCAGAGAAAAAGAGACCACTAGGCATGGTGGCACAGCCCACAAATCCCAGCACACAGGTCAAGTCAGAAGATCACTTAGGTCCAGGGGCTGCAGTCTAGCCTGGGCCGTGCAGCGAGACCCCGTCTCGAGTAAAAAGAAAAGGAGAAGAGGAAGAGCCTCATGCCATGTTTTGCAGAATTCCATGCAGTTCATTTTATGTGATTCATGGGAGTATCAATATCCCAGGACATTTCTACTGACCACAGGGTTGGTGAATGCCACTCCACTGGAATTCCTCATTTCTGAAGTTACAAAGATGGTTCTGACTCCTGATATGTTCATTATTGAATCTATCAATCAGGTGTCTATAGAGAGGTTAATTAATAAGTCCCATTTTGAATGGGAATTCAGAGTAGCTGGAATTACTTACATTTCTGTCTACTATTATGATTTGTTCTTACCTCAAGTTTCTATCTAGAAATGAAACAGCTAAAAAATACGAAGTAGTCAAATATGCTCTATGACTATCAGAAATGAAACTCCTGTTGGCTAGAAAAACTTAAGAGATAAAGCACATAAAAATACTGATTCTATTCTGAGGCACTACTAAAAATTCGAAATACCTGCACAGTAAAACAATTAAAATTTGTTCACCATTTGTTTTGCAGATTTAAATAAATGGAATTGGTGATGATCTAACATGAAACCTGATAGACATGTTATCTCTCCAGAAAAATTATGGTAACATGACCAAAGAACTCTGCTCTGCTCAACTAGACAAGGTCCACATAGGAATGTAACTAGTGTTTCATCCTCAAAAGAAAAGTCACTTCTGTGAAGGTACAGAGCTAACAAGAGGATGGCCTCAGCTGAGAACAAGCCATTTTTTCTCATTATTTGACACCAAATGGCTAAGAACCAAAGAAAGGAATCTGTTGCCAACATATCTGTAGAGCGGATAATCACAGAAGGCTACCTGCTTCTGTGGCCTGGTTACACTAGTGCTCTTCACCCAACACTGCGACCAAAAGGGATCGGGAAGGGATAACAATGCAGGAAACACTACACTGGATTGAAAAAGTACTCCTGAAATCCGACACACAAAGATAGTTCTAAAGCTGCAACCGGCATTCCATACAATGCATCGTTTTCGTCCCTGGCCTCATTTCCTGAAGGCCACTCCAGCCACAAAAGGGTCAGAAGGAATCAGGCACCTGTTCTTGCACCTGTCACACTGAACTGTAAGGACCGACAAAAAAACACACGGGCAACTCACTTTATCAAAGACGAAATGTGAAGAAACAAAAAGTGCCACGTGAATAACAATGAAAGTGTCCAAAGACACAGTTGTAAGAGACAGATCACTCTATGTTCTTCATACATATGGTTTGGAATCTTGATCAAAATTAAGTCAAAATCATCTGCAAATTCAATAGGTTTCTGATGTTACATTATTAAACAGACAAGAAATACACAAACTCGATCTTTAATTATAATGTAGCAGGCATACAGTGTTTAACACTGAAGACAGAACACTCCTGTGGCCTGGAGTTCAGTATTCTGGGATTAAGGCTGTCACTTATCCAGGAAGGCTGTTAGATATTTCAGAGCGAATCAGTTGGCCTCTCTGAGACCCAGTGTGCTCACTTGTAAAATAACAAGACCAGGTTCCCTGTGGGAAGTGCTCAGCATATCTCATTCCATGCTAAATTAAAACAAAGGAAACAAGACAAATGTCTTCTCACACAGTCGAAATATAAATAAAGCAAGGCATGCAGTTTCTAAGAAGGCCAAGTGACTTAGGCCTTCCCATATTTACATTTTCAAGTGCAGAGCGGCAAGGGATACTTTTGTCAATTCTAAGAACCAGAATAACAAAAAAGACAAGACAGATATGTAGCTGGGGCAGCCAGTGGGGCATCTGTTTCGGGGTAGCTAATAGAGATGAGAGGCTAAAGTGACCTGTCATCTAAACTTGACTATAATGTCATGGATAGCATTCCCTCCACCACAGCTGCTATTATCTGCCACCATTCATCCACAATGTTCAGGAGGTGCAATGTATAATCATAAATATAAATAAATAAAAAGAGACACTTTTCTAGATAAGAACAGATGAACCAATTATTTGCTGATGACCTAATTGTTCATCTAGAAAATAACAGATAACCAACTGTAAAAGGCATGAATGAATTCAACAAGGAAACGAGGCAGGAGATTCACATCTTTAAGAAATCATAATCAAGGAAAACAGAAGGTGCACAGCATCTGCAGATACTAAGGACCGTGAGCTAATTCTGGTAATAGAATAGCAATTTTTAAAGTTCCTTTTATTTTAGAAAATTATGGATGAAATGAGATATAGAATTTGTTTTCAAATGCTCCAGCACTGAGAAAGAAAGAATGAAGCAAAGAAGCTAAGGAAGGTGAGTGGAAATAAGGGAATAAGACCAATGAATCGAGATGGTGACAGCTGAAAATTGTTAAATTTCTCCAATGAAAAAGTTCTCAAAAAACTAAACCCAAAAGAAAAACATTTTTAAAAGCAATATAAGGACAGAAAATGAAGACACTGCAGAGGTTCTCAGAACCTGTGCCAAGCACACACTGCCCAAGCATCACCTGAGCTGACCTTCTGAATGTGCACATTCTCAGAACCAGCCCCAGAGCTACCGTGTCAGAACCTGGGAATGGTGGGGAGGGGGCTGCTCCCGGTAGCAATCTGTTTAACAAACCCTGCCAGGGATTCTGATCCACGTTCAACTTGAGAAATGATGTCCTACAAGATCACAGAGTCAGACCTGAGTCTTTGAAAAGCTTAATCATACAGAAAAGTCTGGCAAGTAAGAACAAGAAAAAATAGAGAAATATTGAAAATAGAGTCATAACTGTCAAAATGGAAGTGATTACTTTAAAATGAATAAATAAAAGAACTATAAATTTTTTAAAATCTGTTCATAAAAATGTACTAAATGAACTTAGTAAACTAGCCTAAGGTGTGTGTCTCACTAGTGTATTTAAAATTAGAGCACCATAAAGCAATATCAACCTACTCTTTATGTATTTTATCATCTTATGAAATGGATTTATACTGGTTTCATAAGAAAATTTCCTCTAATAAATATGGAATAGACACTTATGTTGCCTGACAATCTTCAGCTGTTTATAAAAGGCTACTAAACACATCAGTTTGATAGCTTTTAGTCCCTATTCCCAAGACAACAGAACTAGTCTGAGTTGGCTAGACTCAATCACAATTTAAAAAGCAATTACCTTGCTATACTTTACTTAACAAATAATCCATAGTAGAATTACCTTTTTGGACCTAATACAAAAATCAATTTAATTAAATTTTTGTCCATCTAAGATATACATATTTTAGGATATCCCAGCATAATTTTATGCTGTGTTAATTAACTTAAAATGAAGTCCTTAAACTTCATAATTTCTTTTTAGTATACTAAAAAGCTATGTACACTACGCATGTATGTATGTATGTAAAAAGCTTTAGTACACTAAAGGTATGGCCTACAGTTTAAAGGATCCAAAGAACTGTCCAGGATATCAGTCACCACATCATAGGTAATAGGACATTTATATGCCCATGATTCAGTGGCTCAGTCCTGAATATTTTCCTTCTCTTTCTCTTATTTATGCTTAATAAGTTCCAGTTACTTGTTTTCAAAGATAATCATTAACTTTACAACTACGTTAACCCATGAAATGATAGCAATCTCCTTCAAACTAAACTTTTAGATAACTAAATAAAGCACTCAGGATTTTTTGAGATCCTAAGAAGATTGATTTCATAACCTATAAAACTAGACCCAAATTTTGCAACTATTTTGCAAAAACAGTTTCACCTCAATTTTCTCACTTGTGCGTACAAACTCTGCAAGATAAACAGGGCATCATCCTCATTTTGAAAATGAGGAAGGGCCCATTGGTTAGTTAACCCACAAAAACGTCTTGTCTGAGTTCAGCAGGACACTCCCACCTAGAGGGATCAAAGCAGCACTGTTCACTCCATGCACTGGCAAGAGTTCAACTTGAACCTCAGGGCTACACTGGTCTTTGCGAGTTGAGAGGGGAGCAAGAATTCTTCACATCAAAACAGGGTAGTGAGGGAAGAAACACACATTATAACTTGGCAAAATTTTTCAGTGCTCACATTCCAAATGTCATTACAATTATTCTAGTAACTCAGAACATTCCACTTCCAGAAACAACCACTAATCATGTGGGCAGCTAACCTGTGATTTAAGCAACAACGAAAAACAATAGCAGGAGAGTCAGAATCCAAACCACTTCTACCACCGCTAAGAACACTTACCACAGGGAGTGGCTGTGGCCTGGAGCGCAATAGAGAAGCAGGATAGCTCATTAGAAAATCCCAGTCTCTAGAGTTTAGATGACAGTACCGAAATGTTCTCTCACTGGCCAATGAAGCCCCCATTTGCCTGAGTCCCATTAATGTACATGTATCATTTTCCTTCCTTGAACCACTACATGCTATCAAGAAAAACGTCTAACATCCAAGGGTCAGAGCTCCTAAAGACACTCTTTGGTTAAATGATTTAGGGAAACAAAGTGAATTGTTTATATTTGAAGGACATCAATGTATCTGAGATGTCCTACATCAAGATACATGTTTTGTTTGGCCAGTGTGTTTCCCACAGCCCTGCAAGACAGGGCAACTGGAAGGCGAATGCGATGCTGCAAGAAGCTCTCCTGCATCACCCCAGGAGGCTCCTGGAACCTGCTTGCAGCCCTGCATTGTGCTCCAATGTGTGGCTTGAAGCAGGTTCTTCTACCTCTAGCACTCATTTGATAAGAGTGATTACATTACAAAGGAGACAGCAAAGTTCTCACACTCTGCAAAATTTGCATCTTCAGAACACATTCACCTTGCCTCTTAAAAATTATTTTTAATTTTTTTAATTACTGCTCAATCTGAAATAGGTAGTTTTCAATTTTTCCCCTAAAGGATATAATATTGACAGGGGTATCATAGTTTCAACATGGTCCTCTTAAAATACACCCCTTTACAAAGTCACTAATTTTTTTTTCAATTATAAATGATATATTATAAAAGTGTACATATCTATGGAGTCTTGTGATGTTTTCACACGTGACATACACTGCAGTGTTCAGGTCAAGGTAAACATATCTATCTCATCAACTATCTTTCACTAAACTTCCAGAAGTTGTATATCCCAATCATTTGGACTTCAAAAAAGGCCCTGGATGGCCTCTATTTCTCCAGGACATTATAAAAGCAATTAGGCAGTTTGCAACAAGATCTGAATGACTAAACTCACACCCAGGAGGATGACGCACAGGTGTGTGGATGAGGGAAATGTGGGGTGTCCGAAACAAGCAGCCCTGGCACACCCCAATGTGGAGCCAAAGGCTGCCCTGGGCCCTAACTCCACCTCACAGTACCTTAGGGTGCAGGATCTGAGCTCACCTCTCCTCCCAACAACACACAAGTCACCGTAATACTGGAGCACACATTTCTCCATGACAATTTTGGAAATTAAAAAGTATACCCAGCTCATACAGAGCAAGCACGAGCCGGCTTTAAAACTACAGCTTCAACTCCACCCTTTTCCATTTGGTGTGTATGCTACAAATCTGAACTTGGGTGAATACCTCTTTTGATTTTTCTTCTTTGGTAAATCTTCCAAATTTTTCTATCATTTCAGCCACAAAGATGACATCCATCTTGTCGGAAAAGTTGGCGGCTTCCACGGTGTAAGCCAGCAGCTGGCGAGCTGTTGCCACGGCATTTGTAAGATTGAGGGGCATCTGCATGAGGAAGGCAAACAGTAGCACTTTGCAAAGTGACCGATGAAATTATGACATTTTAGCTCTGCATTTCAAAGCATGGGAATGAACTGAAACTATTATTTACTCATCACAACCTTAAAACATGTTTCTCAAATTCAAGGAAACTGGGAATTTTTTTTTTTTTTTTTTTTTTTTTTTTTGCAGAGCGGGGGCTTGAACCCAGGACCTTGTGCTTGCAAGGCAGGCACTCTACCAACTGAGCTATATCCCCAGCCCCAGGAGAAAACTGGGATTTTAAAGGAAACTGGAGGAAAATTTTTTTGTACACTTGGAATGAAATATGATACACAACACATCCAGTAAACACAGTGTGCCTCCTCCTCCTCTCTGCTCACCCAAATTCTAGACACACCTTGGAAAGCCTCTCTCAAGTTCCCCTCCCTGGAACTCTCACTGCAGCAGAGCAGGAACCACTATTTAGCATTCATCTTCACTGACGTGCACGGCCAGTGCTGCTCTGCAGTTGCTTATTTATTAACTCAGACATAGACCACTGCACAAAGAGGAGCTGCTGCTAAGGAGCACAGAAAACCCAGAGCACAAGGGGCAGAGAAGCAGAGGTGAGAGGCGCATGGGCCACACAAGTGTTCCAAGTGGTCACTGTGGACAAAGGAATCGTAAAAGGAACTCAAGGCGTGGCTTTCCATGAGGACAGGAAGGTGCTGGGATTCTGCCTGGCGGGCACAGATGACAAAGGTCTCCCATCAAAGGCATGAGTCAGCCGGCAAGAGGAATGGAAGAAGGGCACATGGAGCATGACCTCAAGGACAGGTCAACTGAGGGCCTGACATCAGATCTTTATGCTTCACCTGGGAGTTATTTAACACACATAGTAAGTTAGAACACCATGTTTTATTCACAACCTGAGTCAATCTGAAGATGACCTAGTTACCTGATTAAACATATAAAGAACTCTAGTGACGTCATTTGCATACTGGCAGCGGGAATAATCATCATCTGCCCAAAAGCCACCTCGGTCACATCTGCGCCAAGCCTTTCTCTCATCCTGCGGGTTTCCAGGATAGATGCCGCTGCCGTGGGTGTTCCGGGTACACTGCAGATACGCGGTAATGCCCGCCAAGGTCCTGGGCCATCTGGAGAGGTGAAGACAGAATAGTCTAAGAAAACCCAGAATGACAGAGGGAATCAAGGGTAGTAACAGCAGAGGAAAAACCAAGGATCAGACATATCATGCACAATCACAAGATGAACCAAGAAAACCAAGATGAGATGCAATATTCCTTGGAGGAAGATAAAAAAGAAAAAAAAAAAGTAACCACAGACTAATCTGTTTTAATCAATCAGCTGAGTACATTTCAATACCATAACAATAAATTTTTCTGAAATAAAATTCTAAATATTGTTATGAATGAATGGAGAAACTGTATTATACCCAGTAAAATAGGAAGGTTGTGCAACAGATGGTCTTAAATCTAATGACCATTATATACTATTGTCTTATATAACCAAAGGCATATAAACTCTTACCCAAGATAAATAGAATTTGGCCTTTTGCGGAAGTAGGGTTAACGTATGTGAAGAAGAAAGGTACCAGAGCAGTCTGTGACTGCTACCCTTAAAAAGGCCTGTTTGCAAAACTGGCCCTTCAATGGCTGCCTGGGAACCTGAGCAACCAGCAGATTCCCATGAAGTTACCCAGTAAGTGTGGTTCACTCTGCCTAGATGGCTGGGGTGAGCAGTACATTGATGCTTTCCACCGAAGAG
This sequence comes from Glaucomys volans, assembly GCA_020662805.1. Lineage (NCBI taxonomy): Eukaryota > Metazoa > Chordata > Mammalia > Rodentia > Sciuridae > Glaucomys > Glaucomys volans. Next base: position 197,787 of record JAJEJO010001547.1, read on the forward strand.
TCTGGAATTTTGGTACACACTAACCCGAGGGGGCTACATGACCATCTGTCAGGAAGTCAGGGGTGTCCCAGGACAGAAACACTGTGTGAAGATCACTGCCTCTTCACCGCTGCTGGCAGAGTGGGTCTGTGTGACCCCTTGAGGCATAAAGAAGCAAACCTACACTAGACCTCTTCCAGAGCCTACCTGGGTCGTTTTCACACCACCAATGTGCCATAATACATTAACATCATATATGTTGACTGTGAGTACAACTCTGCTGAGTCCCTGGAGTCCTCCCAGCCAACATCTAAACAGAGGTGCAGCCTTACAGACTCCAGCACAGCATCCTACAGAACTCATCAGGGAGAAGCTACTCGCTGTAGAGCAACTGTATGACCTGTGGACGGGGATCATCATCCCCCAGGGCGGAGGAAAGCTTTGTTATTTGAGCTCCGTTTCTCAAAAACTGGGAAGGAATTTAAATATCTTGAATATAAGTTACAGCTGATGCTGAACAAGGAACAACTAAATTATAATATCAGTCACATCAATACAGAATTCATTACCAGAAACTACATAAATAGATCAAGCAACACTAAACTAAATCTTATTAATGTGGTGGGAGTTTAATTGTATAATTTCTTAAGGAGTGTCAAAAGATAAATAATTCATTAATCAGTTAAACTTTTAGATTTTTCTTCTATTTTTAAAAATGTAAAACACTCAAAAATGATGAGCAAAACATAAAATTCACCATAAACAGAAAACATTAGATTGTGATTATTTAATAAAAGATGTTGAAAATAACAAAATTAATAAATGTCAAACATTTCACTTTAAAGTACACAATATGAATATAGATCAATATTTAATGCACATAAAAGACTTTTCCATTGGCAATAATAAATGCTGATATGCATTTATGTCAAGAAGAATCTTTTTTTCACAATCTTTTTTTCAGAAAACAAAAGAATGATAAAAAGAAAAAAAGCAAAATTTAAAATGGTGAGCTGTAAGATGTTATTACTGCTACTTCTTGGATTGGCAAGATTGACACCAAAGGGTTTTCTAACCCTTAAAACATTACAGTTGCAGCTAAGAGGTGGCAAAAAACTCTCCAGAGACAATGCCAATTTACAGTTAATCTTTATTGCTTCCTTAAAGAGTAACATTATTTCCCTTTGTTCACATCCACTATAAACTCTTTACTAAAATACTTCAATATAAATGATATCAAGTTAGTAATATATGTAAATGTGTTAAAACAACTTTGAAAGTGAAGCATACCTAAGGTAAAATTTGCTACTTCTCATATGCTCTAAACTGTCTACTAAAAAAAAATTAAATCATTCAGTTCATCTTAACAGAGTCCCACAACCAACCCCAGATTCCAATGACTTCCCAGTCTCAGACTACCCAACACCTTTCATTTCCCAAAGTCCTTCTCACCTAGCTGCCAGAAGAACTAAGAGGAGAAAATCAGACAGGAGTCTTTCCTAGCTGTGATGTCCACTACAGAGCCAACAGCTATGAGTGACATCACAACCCTACCAAACCCTCAATGTTCCTCTACAACATAGCCCTTGACAAAACCATTACCATTAGCCTGAGTTTTCTATTATCTTATCAGAATATCCAAAATATTTTCCTAAAATAGTGGTATTTAACTTATACAACAAAATCGTTTATTTAAAATGACTATTTTTGAAAGAGAGTTAAATAAATGTATGTCTGAAATAAAATTCAGACTTCTTTTGTTCTTCTGTCTCCATAAATGATTCTGCAATTATCATCCCAAAGGCTAGTCCTGAGACACAGGAGGACATATGTGTACCAACACACACTTCTCAAATTCTGTTTCTTAGAATTGAGTCCAATAATATACCTTTGAGAATAAAACGACTTGGGACAAATCAAGACTTCTGAGGTACTTTCCATGTCACTGACCTGAAATCACCTTTATTATTTACCACCCTCTCCGGAGGACAGTACTGTGCAGAGCTTTCTAAGACCACAATATCCACGGTTCTCGTATTGTTCCCCCGTTTGCTCTGGACATGACAGCCCCAATTTCCAGTAGATCCAGCCTGAATATTAGAAATGGTTAGGGCACTGTATGAAAAAAAGATTTTAAAAAGAGAGAAAATATGGTTAGGCAGTAAAAGATTGTAGGCTTCAATCAATCACTTAGCAAAGGTAACTGAATGGACACGTGAGCCAAGCGCTTGCTAGATAAAAAGGAATAAAGACATGGCCATCCCTCTAAGTCCCTCAGTGGTGAGTGGAAACACCCAAGGGAACAAATCCCCAAAACACAGGTTGGGCCATGACAGGAGTGTGAACAGAGTGCAGTGCCATGATGCTGAAGACCTGTCCTCCAGCACGAGAAGGGACAGCAACAGAGAGCCCAAAGGCTAACACGGCGCTGTACTGCCTCAGTCAAACCTGAGGTTTCCAAGTCACATCTACTGTCTCAGAGATTCTCAGCAAAATAGTCAAGCAGGAAGGAAGGAAGGTACTATGGTGAATTATGGAATCAAGGAAATACTAAAGGTAAACCATTCTATAGAAGAAAGATTACCCTGGAAACAACCAGCTAAATCTCTGAAAAGATTTAGCAAATGACCAACTGATGCTTTCAGAAGGAGGTTTCCATGGAAAGATACATTTCTGTTTATAAAACAGCCATATTTCCTTTCATTTCATCTTAAGACTGCGTTTCTCTGAATTGCCCTAGCTGTTCTTAAATTCAAAATTCTCCCACCTCAACCTCTGGAGTACCGAGGGTTATAGGTGTGGTCTACCACGCTTGCTAAACACCTGCATTTCCAAATAACTGTCAGTAAATCCCATTTTCAAGATGAAAATGTAATTCTCTAATACGAAACCTAATCAAAGAACAAATGTCAGAACCTTCAATTAACCTTTACCTGCTCACATGACCCAGTATACTTTGCTGTTATGTCGAAACAAATGATAATATATAGACACAGCATTTATCATTTTAATTAACTTATAAAATTATGTCTTTCAGTTAAGATGTTTGGTCCCCTAAACCACTGATTTCTGCAGAAAATGTTCTTATAAGGTCTCTAAGCCTCTGTTCTATTCTGATTCATCAAAGAAAATGCTTATTATCTTTACAAAGTATGGGAAAGAAGTCAATAACTATAATAAACATCTTCAAGATCAAATGAAAGAAAAGTCTGATATTAAATTTAAATAACCAAAAAGTTTGCAAACATTCTACTCTTGACATGGTTATACCCAACTAGGAAAACATATACAGAAATTTTGTCAGTGAAAATCATCCTTGATCCAAGGGTTTCCAAACTTTCTCAGTTTTGGAGCCTTCACTGACTCTAACTTTTCATGGTGCCCCCTAATTAAAAAAAAAAAAAAAAAAAAATCCACAACTGTGTCTCTGAATCCTAATAATTTAGTAGCTATTTTAAAAAAAAACACATAAATTTGAAGTAGAATTTTTATTTCACTCTTAAATAACCACACCCTCTTAACAGACTATGAGTATTCACTGGGTACTCCAAAAAAAAAAAATCAAATCTCAGATTCAGTTAAGACAGTGCCACCCCTATTTCTTGCTCCACTCTGATTTTCATACAGTACTCATTTGGAACCATGGTAACTGCCACAAAACCCCACATCCCAACATGTGAGTCCACGAAAAGGGGCACAGTATGATATAAATCTGACTCCGACCATGGCTGGGGCTGGGGGTTGAGTGCTATCCAATAAATGTCAAGCTCAGAAACTCAGTATGCACTTCTCCAACACTGCAAATGGATGCCCATAGAGCTTCCATGGATTCAGTATGGTGCCCCTGGGCACATCAGCACCCTGCTTTGGGAACTGTAACCATAAGACAAAGATGCTTGTGGACAACATTTAGCAATACCTCAGTGTCTAAAAGCAATCACTTGGGATAAAATCTCCAGGAATCCTCCAGGAAGCAGATTCAGAGACTTAAGGAGACTTAGGAAGCAATAAGCAACATTAATTTCATCTTCTAAGAGAACTTTAACCACCAATTCTTACTGATTAGAAGGATCAATCACATGAAGAAACCAATGAAGAATCAATACATAGCTCATACCCAATTTAATAGTTACACAATTCTGTCTCCTGAAACTTCTTTATTATTCTGGGCTAAGTGTGGGTAAGGGCCTTCACTTAGATTTTCACACAGTCTTCACAAGATTTTCACTTTAATCAAAAGTTTCTACTAACAACATTTTTATGCTGAGCTGCTATCCTTAGAATTAATTTTTGGACTGCTGTAAAGAATTTACAATAATTTAGGAATAACCTGCAGAAATAGATTTATAAAGTAAATTTAATTGCTCTACAGTCACACAACTGTGACTGTAAATTAAATCGAAGCTTTTTTACATTGAACAAGGTCTAGCCTATTTTTAAAGATTGATTGGTGCATTATATATCAATTATTGTCTATTTATACCATAAATAGGTTAAGAGTGTACAATCTGATGAATTCTGACATATGTACATACCTGGGAAATTAACACCAAACCACTGTAAAAATAGTGTAACATGAATATACCATCTCTATCAATTAATCTTATCCCCTAATAAGGCAATTCTGCTTCTGGGGATGGTTGAGTAGCTCATATTAAACCACCCTTTCTACAATTAATACTCAAACTCTGAACAAATAATAAAGTAATAACTATCTGAACACATGACCAGTGATCAAAAGTAAGCAGAAAATGAAGAGGAGCTGATAGCAGGAAGAATGGATTAGCACTGGAGAGTAACTGAAAAACCTTTTATTTATTTCCCAGCCCTACAATTATTTATTGGTGCATTACAGTTGTACGTATTGATGGGATTTCTTGTTACACATGCAAACATGTACACAATGTAAGGATATAATTAGGCCAATATTACTCCCCAGTGCTTCCCTTCTCCCTCCCCCAACTTCAACCTCTTGATCCCTTTTCTCTACTGATCTCCCTTCCCAGAAATCTCTGAAATGCTCCCACCCTCCCAAACACACACACACACACACACACACAAGGGCAGGCCACACTCAAACAGAAACTCATCATCTTACTGGCTTAAAAAATGGAGGGGGACGGGGAAGAAGGAGGGAGGAAGCAGCCTATCTAGAAATGCAAACTTCTGAGGATGAAAATCCACCCAGATCTGCAACTGACCTGTGAACACACACACAGGCAGGGCAGACACCACGATTTCAGCTGCCACCTACCAGAGTTTGAGTTTAGCAAAGCTACTGCCTGACTAACAAAAACCACCTTCTCAGAGAAATGAAACAGAACCAAGAGTTGGGAGTCTCAAACTTTATCTTCAAAGGCCAGAGAATAAATATTTTAGAATATGTTGGCTAAGAAGCAATATCCAGGATGTTATATAAGTATTATTTAGGATATAAACCAAAATTATCACTTGACAAATGTTTTTGAAATACAGAAAAATATAAACTATATTCTAAAGAAAAATAGTAATGATGATTCAGTTGTTAGAAGTAGCAGACATTAGAAGGAAAAAAAAAAAACCAAAATGAGAAATAAAGGAAGACATAAATGAAAATATGATTGTAATAAATAGAAAGTTCCAAGACAGAAATTATAAGCTAAAAAATCTGACCTTAGAATTTATCAGACTTGAAGCAACTCAAGAGACCTTGATTTTCTCATGGCATCTCTGCCCTAGCAGAGTCTGGAAACTACAGCTCTACTAGAATAAAAATTCAAGCCATGTTTTTAGGTAGATAGAGCAACCAATTAGAAGGGAGAGAAGGAAGGAGGGAGAATATTCAATGTCTACAATAAAGGATTCACCAAAATAAAATTTCTGGTGAGTGATACCATCACATGTATTTTAAGCCTTTATTATATTATATAAAGCTCAAACTAACTATTTTGGTGCTAATATCAACCAAAAGGTTGATAGTTCAGATAGCATATTCATTTATACTAGTAGGTAGAGAGAAGTATATTAAAATGTAGTATTAAACATTAGATAAAACAGTGAAAATCAGGTAATTTCTCCAAGTAAAAATAAGAGCTTAGTAGCAGGAAGGAGTTAAGAAAATAAGGTCTGGCACAAAAAGTGTACATTTTTCTTCCGAAGGCTTGAAGCAAAAAAATTCCCAATTTTTTAAGTGTTTCCCTTTTATAGGTTTTCTTCCAAAAGTGGATGGAACAATGTTTATTTAACTTTCAAAGAGGAATACAGTCAAGAGAACAAATGCCAGATGTCTACATTTTTCAATGCAAGTAGTTAAAATATTAATCCAAATTCCAACTAAACATTACAACTCCAGAACGATAAATAAAATCCTGAGACACATCTTCATCTAAAAAAAATTTACCTTGCAATCAACGAGCAGTTGTGAATCATGTTCTTTTCAACAAAGATACCTTGCGATTCGTCAGTTTCAACTATTCGCCCGTCCTGATACCACAGCACTTGCATGTCCTGATCAATGTATGAAGCCATGCACTGAAAGGGAAGGCTGTCTCCTTCAAACACAACTTGCCGATGGGATGGAGTCATGTAGAATGAGGGCAGTTCAAGCGGTGGATCTAGAGACGCAAAAGATTTGGTCAACAATTACAGCAGGGAAAAAATAACATTCCTCAGTAATCAGCATTGCTCACAGGAATGGCTGCTACTGAGCTGAGTGGTGCTGCGGTTTGGGTGCTCCCCAAAGGCTCAGGTGTTGGAAGCTTGGTCCCCAGTACAGCAACATGAAAAGTGATGGAGCCTTGATGAGATGGGCTGAGCCAAGGGCTCTTAGGTCACGGGGGCACAGCCCTCAGAAGCTCACGGGGGCACAGCCCTCAGAAGCTAACACTGGTCTCTTGGAGTGAGTTCTTCCCCTAAGAGCAAGATTCTAGAACAGCCTGAGCCTGCCCGCTAAATTGCTCTCTGGTCCTGTCTTGCAATGTGATCTTTGCTCCCACACTCTCTCCTGCCACCAGCATGACTCCATCTGCCACCAGCACCCTCACCAGAGGCCAATGCAATGGGGCTGCCCGATTTTGAACTTTTAAGTGTTGAAAACAGTGATCTAAATGACTCTCTTTTCTTTATAAAGTTCGGGTAACAAAGCACACTAAGAAAAGTGGCTCACAGGTGAACAAAATTAAGTAAAATTAAAATGAAACCATTTCATACTCAAGTTCTGATATTTACAGTTGTTTCAGGTATTATGAGCCTATTAGATGATCACTGAAGCAAACGAAAAGAACAGGCTGTAAAACAATACTTAAATCCACAGAATGAAACTAGGGATAAGTAGATGCTGATACAATTTTAAAATACATTTGGACATAATATTACCTTTGATTAAAACCCTGGTTACTAGTTATAAGAGTAATAAACAATCACCATGGAAAATTTAGAACATTTAAGAAAAAATAGAAAAAAGTCCTTTAAAATCCCATATTTTATAATCAGTTTTTGAAAAATGATGTATTTCCTTCCAGTCAGAAAAATGAAAGGGAAAGATTTTAAATATTTGTGAAAATGTATACAAACAGCACAGGCTCATTAAAAGCCTTTAAAATATTAGTTCATTTGTCTAACACAATTCTATTTTTAACAGTAGTATATCCTAAAGAATAATTGCAAATATGCAAAAATATATACAAAGACATTAATCACTGCATTATTTATGGACTGAGAAAACAAGTTAAATATGCAGTAATAAGGAAGCTGTTAAATTATGGCTACCTCTGTACACAATGCATTGGTATGCATCTGTTTTATACAATAAGGAGATAAGTTTCCAATATTTCAACTTTTAAAAAGTTAGGAAATGTCATTAGAGAATATTTTTGTCAAAACACAGGAGTCTTGCTTCTTGGACTGAGGAACTGGCTCAGTGGAGAATCCATGCCTTCCATGTGTGAGGCCTGGTGTGAACCTCAGCACCACAAACCAAACAAAACAAAGGAAAAAGGTGCAGAAGATAACACACCAAGGTCTCCAAACTCACTATTTTCAATTTGTAAGAATGCAGACAGAGGTTTTGATTTTTTAATTTTTTGTTTCCTTTCATAAGTCTTAATTTTCAATGAGCATATTTTACTTGTTAAATAACGAAAATAATGAAAATAAAGAGAAGAATGGCATGATTGTTTCTTTTCAAACATAAAGACTGGGCTGGCATTTCCCTACATTAGTGTAGGAATTACTGTGGGTTTATGGGTTGTTCTTATAGCCCCCCCCCCCAACTTAGCACATAGTAAATGTGTTATTTCTCTAATGTTTTCAGATATTCTTTAAAATCATGATTTTCAATAATGACGTATTACCTCACTGAATGAACATGTCAAAAGTAATTAAACTGTTCTTCTATTTTTCGAGAACTTAGGATACAATTTATACCTAAAGTCTTGTTGATTTACATACACAGGTGATCATTTCCTAAGAATTAACAAGGCATAAAATTAACAGATCTAACTGTAGTGCATCACTCTTTTAGGGACATTGACACTTTGCTCAACTATAGAAACATCAAAAAAGGGCTGTGCCCTGAGGTAGGGGTGCAGCTCAGGGGTAGAGCGCCTGCCTCAAATGCAGGATGCACTGGGTTTAAACTCCAACACCACAAAAATAATCAAAAAAGGGTATATTATGTCACACTCCTGCCAACAAACAATAGGTGGGCATCCTGAAACTTTACCACTATCAACAAATTCCTGCTTTGCTAATGCAAAGTGTGAGTTATCTATACTATTTTTTAAACTGCTTTTCATCAAGAGAACTTTTCAGAACCTAAGAACAGGTAACTTAAAAACCAATCGAAAAAATAATGCTTTCTAATCCAGCTGGCTTACTTGTTGGCATAAACCAAATATTATCAAATCCTCAAAGATTAATGATTGTACTTCAGTTCCATCAAAGGAATTTTACAGTGTGACAAGAAAAACGTGGTAGCAAGTCAAAACACAGTAAATGCTTCTCAGCTTTGATTTCTCCCTTACCGCACGTCAACAGCTCCTGCTTCACTCCGGTGACTGGCTGGGCCTGCAGTGACTTAGGATAAACACACCTGGTGTCCCGAACAGTGATGTTCCTCTCCTTTACCCAGCGATGCATCCACAATATGTTGCAGTCACACAAAAGATACTCAGTCTGAAATTCTCTATAAAATACGAATTAGAGATTATAGCAAAAAAATGAAACAGTACCATGCTGCATCTTGCTTAACTTCTTTGCTAGAAAGCATGATACTGCTTACTTCTTCCATGCCTCTAGTACGCAGCACTAACTGGTCTTTCTAAGGACCTGTCTTCAACACTGTCCCCCATGGGCCTGGGACTCTGTTTTTGATCAAAGGTGGTATGCAAAGAAAAACTATCTGCGAGATATTCCTCATCCAGGCAACAAGCTCCATGGCTCCAGGGTTCAATACCAACTCCCCATTCGTTTTGTCTATCAAGCCTCTACCTATTTATTATGAATTCGGCCATAATTTTGGATCTTGAAGGCTTTCTCTAATTTTTCAGCATCATTGCCATGTTCATATAGCCTAAAGGTCTAAATGCCTACAATATCCCCTGCTGATTTTGGCAATGAAAGAGAAACATAAAGCACTATAGAACTGTTCTGTGTGGTTTTATTCTTTCTTATTTAATTTTTTTAATTGTACAGGGACACAATACCTTTATTTTTATGTGGTGCTGAGGACTGAACCCAGTGCCTCTCATGTGCTAGGCAAGTGCTCTACCACTGAGCCACAATCCCAGTCCCCTGTGTGGTTATATTCTTGATGTCTAACTAGATTGTACACTCCTCAAGGACAGAGACTATTTTTGACACTTTCCTTCTCCTGTGCAACAGGTGACACCACGGTTTAAAGGAGAAAAGACAGCAAATCAAAAACAGGAAAATAAGAATACTTTACACTTGGGCTGGGAATGTGGCTCAGGGGTAGAGCACTCATCCAGAAAGCCTGAAGCCTGGGGTTTGATCCCCAGCACCACCAAAAATAAATAAACAAACAAACAATACTGCATATTTGATATGAAAGAAAACAGAGAACTGTCTTTGTATGAGGCAGAAAGTATTGTAATCTGAGATTGGATGAAATACCCAAAGAACAGATACACACACACAAAGCGTGGACACAGCGTACTAACCTGTGAACACTCCTTTTGCTAAGCTCTGACTATTCATATGCCACATGCTAATACGGCAAATTAGCTAATAAAAAACTACACGATCCTGCCCCTAGAGCATGGAGAATGTAACAGGAAGAACAAAACACACAAAGATAGAACATAACAAGCCCAATCAAAATAAATCAATCAAGTGCAAACAGCAAGGCTAACTGTGCATGCTCCAAACATCAACAGGGGAAAAAAGGAAACAGGGACGTGATGAAACAAAGCAAAGGGAAAGTAAGTGTACAGACAATACTAGAAGAGGGGTCTGGCTGGCTTCTAATTCTGAAGCTCCACCTTCTGGTCAGTTCAGTTCCTAACACTGCTGGGTAGAAACACCTGCAATGTTTCCCAGTTCTGGGCTGGAAATACTTCCCATATTCCTGGCAGATTATCCTTTGCCATCTTCCTCACTTTTACCTCATCCATTCTCTCTCCTTTCTTTTTTTTTTTTCAATTTCCCCCACGGCACTGGGAATAGACCCCAGGGCCTCACATGTGCTAGGCAAGCGCTCTATCACTGAGCTATATCCCCCGCCTTTTATTTCATTCAGTCTCGCCAAGCGGCCCATGCTGGCCTCAAGCTTGCAATTTTTCTGCCATCTCCCAAATAGCGGAGAGTACAGGCATGTGCCACTGTACACGGCGTACAATCTTATTTCTAAAACTTCAGAGCGGGCTGAAATATAGCTCACTAGTAGAGTGCTGCCTAGGATGCTCGAGGCCCTTGAGTCCATCCCTAGCACTGCAACAAACAAAAATCCCAAGGAACAGATGACTTGAGCCTAATAAACGTGTCAAAAGGTGTCGAAAGGAGCTCTTTCCACCCACAGCAGCCCTCTGGGTAAGAACATTGGTGGCACCAAGAAGACCAGAGAGCAGTGATCTGATGGGACTCTAAGTGCACACACCTCCTGCAGGATGGTGACAAGCTAAAAGCCTAACTCACTGGCTACATCCAATAGCAACAGCTGAACAATACATAAAGGACAGATTCAGAAAAGGGAACAGGCTGGGGCGAAGCTCAGGGGTAGAGCACTTGCCTAGCACGCCTAATGTTCTGGGTTTGATCCCCAGCACCGCAAAAGTAAAAAGAAAAAAAAAAGAGGAGGAGGAGGAAGAAGAGAAGAAGAAAGAAGAAGAAAGGAGGAGGAGGAGAAAACAGAGGGAAGAAAGAACTCAGCACATACTGAGAAGAGAGAACGGAGGCATCTGTCTGGTGGGGAAGAATTTTTCCCCTGGAAAAAGATTCAATCCCATATATCACAGATAACAAAAATTTTAAAAACAACAGACTAAACTATAATTCCAACAGAAATTAGTGTAACATAGTTTGGGATAGATTAAGGTTTATCTTGAATTACGTTTACTTTCAAAATAACTCTTGTGCAATCTCTCAGTTAACAAAATTGCATCTGAGGAAAAAATATTAACCAATTCTAAAGCGACAGAGAACTGTGTGAAGCTCTTACAGTGACTTCATAAAACAAGTCTTCTCCATAAACACCCCTAGAAACATTAGTAATAAATTGTAAATTCAGTGTGGAGCAGGGATTGCAGGATTTTAAAGCTGGATCCTTACCATATAAAATAACCCTACAAAGTCTTCATAGGGAGGGATAGCTTATACTTCGAGGATTTAATTAGTCAAACAACAAAAACATTTCCTGACTTGCAAAGGGGAGTCCGAGAGAAACAATTACCCATTTATTTACTCTGAATATAGATTACAGTGATATGGTATTGTGAGGAGAGACCAGCCATTCCAGTTTGAAATGCATTACTGAGATGTACTGTATGCTTTTCCCTGTTAATGCAGGCCCTCAAATAAGAGTCTAATTTTTGCAAATTCACAAGATACATCTTATGAAATTTCTTAGACCACATAATGAGTGATACTAATTTTCAAAAGCGAGTGTATGTTAAACAGGACAAAGAATTCTTACTTACAAAGACCGTAACGAGCCAAGATAATCAAAAGTTCCTTGAGACAGTGAAGAAAACAAATTCCCTGAAAGGTTTCTGTGGAAAAAAAAAAAAAAATGAATTTCACTTTTAGAAATACCTGAATGAATCCCACCATCAAGTACACCCACAAGAATGGGGAACTAATTAGAATAGGAGATATTCCATGCTTGTAAAATTTTATCAAAATGGATTCTACTTTCATATAAAACTAAGAAGAACGAATAGATAAATAAAAATATAAGTATGCATCCCTTTTTGCTATTTTATACTTTTTGAAATATCCTACAATCACTATTACATAATATTATAAAGAACTCATGAAAGTTGTTTTAACTCTGACACAAAGAGAGCTACTCCCAAAGAAAGGGCCTATGAAACATGGACATGTTGTTGGAACAGGTAGAGCCCATCCACCTATTTGTATCAGCAGAGCCTCTGGAAATGGACCAAGGACAGGGTTGGCATGGGCTGCACCCATGGTGAAAGAGCACAGAAGACCTGGAGCGGCGATAAAAGCCCCATTTATCAGATAGGGCAAATGAAGGTCTGGGAAAGGTGCCTTGCTCTACATTGACAGGAAGGGAATTCAGATTCACATCTGTTTGAATTTCAAGGCTTTACTCTCCTGGCATATCTTACTGCAGCCACCTGGGGTGACTGGTTTCTTGGGGCTACTGGGCTTCCCTCCACTTTTCCAAGACTGGCATGCTGATGCTCACAGGTGGTGGGGAGGGAAGGTGGTGACTTCCAGCTCTCAATTTACTCTAAAAAAAAAAAAAAAATCCACACTGGTATATCCAAAGCCAACAGCAAGTTCCTTGCCTGCAGAACCAAATGTTTGTTTCCTCCTACAGGAACCTGGAAGGAGTCAAAGGTGACAGGCCCCTGACTCCAAAGCAGGTGCAGTGTTCTGGGTCCTCGTGGAAATGGGTGTGAGGAGGTACCCCCACGGGTGGGACTCCCGCTCATCCCTAGGAGCTGATCCTGGCTCCTCAACTTTAGGAGCACCCTGTCTGACTTAACTCTGTGACCCCAGAAGACTCTAGCCAGAGAAACACACAGCAAATGTTTGCCAAATAAAAGGAAAGACCTCTGGCACTAGAGGTGTTGCAACAAACTCAAGTTGAGAATTTAAAAAAAGAATGACTTAATAAAATGAAGAGACTGGGAAATGCCAAAAAAAAAAAAAAAAGAGGGAGCTACTAGTAATATTTCACCTGAGGTTGAAGAAATCATTCTTAACCTTATATAAAGCAATAATCAATTTTTTAAAAAATAGGCTAATGCTAGATAAGAATTTTTTCTGTCTACCTTTTTCTAAAAGGTACCTTACTAAATTCCCACTGGAGTTACTCTTTGTGTGTTCACTCAGCATCATTTAAGGAAACCAGCAAATAGAAAGGTAAAAACAAATAAGAAATCCCAAGAATTAAAATTTGCGAAGCAAGAAGAGGTAAAGAATGGTCTCCACGATCAACAGCAGCAACACTCCACCCCTGGTGGAAAAAGGAACAGAATAGCTGGAGCCCAGAGGCTAAGGGAGACTTGGAACACACTGTAAGGCTGGCCTTGGGCAAATCGCTTGACCTCCAACTCCCCGGCTTCCGGTAGCTTAAGAACCTAACCCTCTGGTGTTTCACATGAATCAAACTCATGACACCTATACTCCAGTCTGAGGGGTTCGCTACACCCATTGGTCTGGACAGAGTATTTCTCCCAGTCCTGACCCTGAGTTCAGGGCCTGGAGCAAGAGGGCATGATGCCTGTCTCTGGCAGCTAGGAACAGGCAGGGGCAGATGGGAATTGTGGTGGCTGCTTACTCAGGATGCTCACCTGACCTTCAGGGCCTATAACATTAAAATGGAACAGAGGGCTCTAGGAAATGGCAGCTTGATCAACCTCCACCTCTCCCCAGGATCTCTTCTATGCTTGTAGCATCGAGAATAGATAAGAATTCAGAACCAGTGTTCTCAAGAAACAAGGTGTGGGCACAGCAGGGGACTGAGGCAGAGCACTTCCTCCAGAGGCCAGGCTGAATCTTCAGGTGTGGGACAGAGCCACACTCATGTAGATGGAGGCCCCAGTGTGGAGAGGGCAGAGTGATGGGGGCGGAGATGCCTCCTGGGCAGCTGCAGCAGTGCACTGCAGGATGGGCACCTTGTCCTCCAGCCCCCAACCTCAACCTTCAGCAAGAACATGGCTGGGATGGCTTTTTTACATGCCATCTTTTTTTTTTTTTTTTTTTTAAAAAAAAAAGTTTGGATAAAATGCTTCTGATCCCCATGGAAGAACCACACAGGAACTTTAAAAATAAGCAAAACTGAGTATTTGCCAATTTAAAAGCATCATGAAAGAGTGGATACAAAATGTGGATTCTGAAAAGGCTCCTTGGCTGTTGGGAGTATAAATCACGGTAACATGTTAAGAAAACAACATTTGTTCAATTCAAGCGAATGAACACACTTTTATAAAGTCCTCCCACATGAAATTATATAATTACAGAAATTATTTAAACTAACGTATGCAAAGAAGAAATGAGAGATGTAACTAATGAGACTGGCTATGAGTTGCTAAGTGCTGAAATCAGGCAGTGGATACACACGAACAACTTGTACAGTTATATCTAATTTTTTTTTAAGATGGTTCATAAGATTACTAACAGTAAGTTGGAAATAAAAATCTATCCTACAAATGTAGGACTTAGGGATAAACAAAAGAATTGCATCTAACAGCCAACCCTAGATTCTGGTAAGCACGTTGTTAGACATTTTGCATTGGAAATCGCAGAGGAGAGAGCCACCCTGGAGATGGACCTGCATTACCTTTCAGGAAATGCCACACACAAAACCAATTTCCCCTTCAGAACTGGGAAAAAACTTCTATTTGTTTGGCCGCACATCAAGTAAAGTAAGTAGATTGGTGGGGAGGACACAAAAAATCACACATATTTTGAAACACTAGACTAACACTCCAGCACTGAGATGCTCACAAAATAGCTACAGAGAACTGAGAAGGAACTTGAATGGCCACCACAATAACAAAGTCACTGCTTCAGCATCACAGCAAACTCGCTGAACAGTGGCAAGTGAATTACCTGCTCGCCCTCACTCCCTCCTCTTTATGAGGATACTTTTTCACTCTCACTTAATTTTCCACTTGCTTTTTCCTAACAGATGTATGTAAATTCCTATAGGAACATGTTTGTGAATAATGAATCATCTATGAATTCAGAAGGGTATATATCAGGGTAGATTGTTAAAGGGGGGCAAAGTATAATCAAATGACATCTTCATTAACAGAGGAATAACTGGAAAAATTATCTGCCATCTATAAGACTGGAATATAACATGGCCATGCAAAAGCATGAACAAAATCAGCAAGTACTCTCTTGAAAAGATGTTAATATGTTGGCAAAGTTTTAAAAGTAATTTGCATTGTACAGTGCACTTTTAACATCCTATTCATGTGCTTATACATCTGTGAGGCCAAAAAAAAGAAAATGTGTAAGCACATATATCAGATCACTAACAGAATCTATCTTGGGTGATGTGACTAAAACAATGGAGTATTTGTTTTACCTTCACATCTCCATTTGGTTTTATTATTCAGTAACATCCAAATTGTTCTATTCCAACAATTATTGGAAGTCGTTTCATGTTTAGATTCGGGTACCATACCCAAGATGTCTCAGTATGTATAGCAAATATCTCAAAATCTGAAAAAATCCAAAATCTGAAATGCTCTGTTCCTAAGTACCTTGGATACAGGCTCCCCCACCTGCATTAACTGAGGACATTGCCTCTCCATGACTAAACGTGAGTTCCCTGTCCCAAGCCTGCAGTTGCTACTTCAAGACGGAACACACCACAGGTGCTCAAAAACATTTGGGTACTGGTTCAAATGCCTCCTTATATTTTAATAGGAAAGAAAATGTACTTACAGCCGAACCAGATTGGTGAGTCCTCGAAATATGTCTGCATTCAGACATCCGATTCGATTGTTTGTCAGGTCCCTGAGGAGAGAGGGGGAAAGTGTCTTCAATTAGTTCTCTCCATTTAAAAAGGTCTCACACCTCCTATACTGGAGAACGCCACCCAGGCACCATGAAAGACCCTTCTCTTCTGCATCATTGGGATATTTATCCACCTCAACTGAGATAAGAACAACACTCAAAGAAAATGATTCCTGGTTGCATTTACCCCTGGCACACAAGATTAAATGCTACTTAATTATATATTAAGCATTTATTTCTACCACAATACTCGAGATAAACCTGGAATAGAAGAGACGAAGCTCCATCTATATTATTGCCTGGGATACAATTCCTTAGATGACCCACACAGATAATTATGCTGGGCACTCAAGAGAATGGAACCCAATCTCGACCAGCAAATAACAGACAATGGGGAAAGGGTAAATTATCAAAGTGATGAGACTTTTATTTCCTCACAAACATTGGAAACTCAATGCTTTCTAACTGCATTCCTTAAATACTCAGAAGTTTTGACTATAATGAAAAAACTGAGTTATTTTACTTTAGAGATCGATCTTTTAGTCTCAAGCCAAATTACTTTAATAATAACTAAGCAATGACCCAATTATTTTTATACTCAATCCTAACTTCAATTTACTAACAAATGCTATTCTTATCTAAATATTTTTTCTCCTCCTTCACCTATGAAATATTTTCCTTTTCATTTATGCAGCATTCTTAGTTAGCATTGGGTTCTTTCTCTACTGACTGTACTTCACACTATGGATCATGAATACAATTTTAATTTTACATTTAATCAGAGACCTGCATTGGTTGTAAGTGAAAAGTTACGTTGAGAGATAACAATTGACATGTTCTACAACTTTCAGATGGAATACTGTGCCTTTCATCCCTGTTCATCAGTAAACTCAGGAAATGCTGCAAGAAACCCCCACAACAACAAACATTAATTACTATTAGTTGTTAGGCTGTGAAAAATTCAATACACTTTGGATTTGAATGAAAGAATTAGAATACCCTCTCTAAACAAAACTTTGAGGAGTGCTTTTATCATATTTTCTTTTTTCTTATTTTTATAGACTGCATTTTGATTCATTGTACACAAATGCGGCACAACTTTTCAATTCTATGGTTGTGCATGATGTAGATTCATACCATTCATGTAATCATACATGTACAAAGGGTAGTGATGTCTGCCTCATTCCACCATCTTTCATACCCCCGCCCTCTAACCCTCTCATTTCCCTCTACATAATCTAAAGTTTCTCCATTCTTCTCTCATCCCCACGCCCCCAACCCGATTATATATATCATCATCTACTTATCAGGGAAAACATTCGGCCTTTGGTTTTTTGGGACTGGCTTATTTCACTTAGCATGATATTCTCCAATTCCATCTATTTATCCGCAAATGCCATAATATTATTATTCGTTATGGTTGAATAATATTCCATTGTGTATATATACCACAGTCCCTTTATCCATTTATCTGTCGAAGGGCATCTAAGTTGGTTCCACAGTCTAGCTATTGTGAATTGCCATGGGAAGTACACTGTCTTTGGGTTACTCGAGGAAGGTGATCTGAAGTACCCATTTCCAAAAGAAAACCGTCTGATTTCAAACTGTACACTTAGTAATGGCAGAAAATGTATTAGTTTGACATAAACTGTAAGAACATAGTATTTGAAGCAGGTGCCCACTCATTTCGTTTTTCCCTCGGGTATTCAAAAGCTGCCTCTTAAGTAACCTTGGTGGGCAACAGTTGCATAGCTCTGCCCTCCTCTGTGGCCGCGTTAGCTAACCGATGTCAAGCAGTACACACCTTTGTCTGTGCAAGCTATAATTTCAAGCTCTTCAGAATAGTGAAGCTAAGTATGTAAGTGTGGGTGTGGGGGGCTTTGTAAAAAATTTTTGACTCCAACAGATTTTCTCTGGTTTTTCAGTTTTACCATTTTAAGAAAATTAAGCATTGTCTCATGAACTGTTGCTTAAACAAGGACTTCTGGGTTCTATTCATTACCCTGTCTTAATTCTAAGCTTTAAATGGTATAATCACCACTGATTCTTTAGGAAACAATTTTACTACAGCTATATCTACTTAAAATGGAATTTAGGTATTGATAATGGCTTTTCATTTGAATTGAGGATCAGCCTGAATTTGTTGATAAAGCAAAGAAAAACTGAATGCCTAGGTTTCACCTACTTCTGAAAGCCACTTCATCTTCCTGATTCAAGTTATAAACTACATATAACTTGGTAGTTTATAAACTACCTATAAACTACAGGCAAAGGCATGGGACACTTACAAGACCTCTGTGTGGCTGTAGAGGAAGATGCTTAACTGAAGGATCTAAGGCCTCATAAGAAACGGTGCCTATATCCACAGCAATTAGCAAACACCACTGCAGAGTATCTACATCCACCAAGCCTACACAGGACCCCTTCAACTTGCAAGCTGTGGACCTAAGTTCAATTACAAGTCAGCTGTTTGGAATTAAGAATGTATTTTCTACTGGGAAGAGCATTATACACGGCAATTACCTTCCTAGACAAGAACAGACACCATAATGTGTAATGCTATGAAAAAATGCTACGGTGATGCCCACTACATTATCAGTCGTTAAATTTATTTTAGGTAGCAGCACTTGAGAAATTATTTAGGGCCAAGAATGAGCTGGAGAACCAAGATATTCAGCAACATCTTTAAAACAAAACATCCCGATGAAACTGATTCTTACATTACAGCAAAGAGTCAGGTTTCCTTCAACCTGTATGTCACCGTAGATATCACCTATTACCAGTGGAGCTGTGGAATACAGTGGTGTGGCTCACAGAGGGAAGAAGAGTAACTGATCCTATCAGACAATATGATGTCACATTCTTCCCTAGAAGTTAAAGGGGAAAAATATTCCAGAAGGTCTAGAAGCATCAGAATCACGGTGAGG
Source organism: Glaucomys volans (assembly GCA_020662805.1). Taxonomy (NCBI): domain Eukaryota; kingdom Metazoa; phylum Chordata; class Mammalia; order Rodentia; family Sciuridae; genus Glaucomys; species Glaucomys volans. The sequence goes on from JAJEJO010001547.1 coordinate 216,857, forward strand.
GATAGCTCAAACAATGATCAGCTCCAGCCCCACAGTTTCAGATAGGGCAAGTCAGGCCCCTACCTGAGGACTTGGTTCCTCAGCGCAGGTACCAAGTACCCCAGCATGGCAAGAAGCACAAAGGAAGTGCCTGGCCTCCCTGCTGCCCCTCCTGTCCCCGGGGACTCTACCTGGAGGTGCCACCTGTTTGGGGCCATGCTCAGCACCCTGTCTGCATCTGTATGATGGAGTCTTAACAACCCCCAAGGCTCCTGCTTGGCCTCTGTGAATAGATGCCATGTCCACACCCAGGCTCCAGGTTGGTGAGCATGATTCCACTGCACCCCAACTTACCCAGTACCTCTGGAGCCTTTTTGCACCCTGTGGGGTGCAAAAAACTGGGCTTGGTGAACTTTTGTTAAATCAGGGAGATCCCTACCTCGCCACTGCCCTGATGCTGCTGCTGCCCTGGCTGATACCGCTCCTACCGAGCTCCATACCTAGCCTGACTCACTGCCATACTGACGCCCACCTAGGACCCAGCGCTTTCCCAGCTCCAACCTCCTTAACTCCAGTCTCTAGCAACAACACTGACCTACCCAAGACAGGCCAGTTTTTCACTGATTTCATTAAAAAGCCTTAACTGGAAAACATACAAGTACAGAATAAAGAGAAAATAAGAAAACTGGTGGCAAGTCCTCCTCCAGAATTCCCTGAGCTTCGACTTAAAAGTAGGCAAAGACCAGTATAAACAATGAGCCACCACTCACCCTCAACGAAAGCTGGTAATAAAAGGTCCCCACTACAGACTTGATTAAAATTTAAATAATTTTGCAGGCTGAAGAGCAAATCCTTTAACTACTGTCACTGTTAATCTTACAGAATTCCAAACAAGACTGTCAGAGAGAGAAGGTGGAAAAGCTATAGCTAAGTTCTAGAAGAAAGATATTTTATTTGCACAAGTAGTAATTTGGGGGGCTGTAGCTATAGCTCAGTGCATAGCTCTTGCCCAGCATACAGAAGGCCCTGAGATTTAATCTCCATGTCCACAACAAAAAAGGTAGTAATTTTTAAAAAGCATGGGGAAATAGCACAAGAATGATTTTGAGCTGATGGCAAATGAGAAGAAACGTAAGATTCCAGGAAAGTCTCTGTGTTCTCCTTGTTTGTCTAAAAGCAGGACATAAATTTGCAAAGTGTCCCTTCACCTCCTCCACCAGGAAGGACAAAGGCTTGCCCCTGGAGGTTCTGGAGTCTTATCAGCCTAGAGAGGCCCTAGAGGACTCTGCATAGCCAACATTACTAATCAAACTTCATCTACTATTCATTTCCCATATATCTGCCTTCCCACAAGTTGCTGCCCCTGGAGATTCAAGGTGCTTTTCCTTTGTCCTGTCACTTCTCCAAAACTGTCCCTGCTGAAGACGTTCCAGCACTCAGTTCTAAACCAGCCCTGTGACACACTCTTTTCCCAGGTTTTCTCCCATGTATATAGGAAGTACACATGCTAATTAACCTCTGTTCTTCTCTTGGGACTCTTTGTTAGACAAGTCCCAGATGAGAACTTAGAAGGGTAGAGAAAAAAATTATTGTTCTTCCCCTGCACTAGATATTTCCTCTCAAGAGTCTGTGAGCTTTTCTGGAAAAGTCAGAACCCGGGAAGCATCAATAAATGTTTTTAGAAGAAGAGCAGGATGGCTTGGCTATCTCGGCAGTCACATCTCAAATGGGAGCAACTGCACAAAGACCCCAACAGGGGAGAGAGTTGCTTAGCTTTGGAATTTACAACAACTGGCCTTTAGGTTTTGAAATAATAATACACAGACAAAAAATACCTGAAAACAGCAAGATTTCACATCATTACAGAAAGGTGCCTTGATTTATAGTCATTTGAGACACAGTTTGAAGGGAGTCATAACTTGAAAATCATCTACAGATTGTCAGTCCGCAGAGCTGACATGGTTAATGGTTTTATTAGCATAAGAGACAACCCAACTGGGTTGGTACCTACTACCAAACAAACCACATTTGTGCAAATTAACCTCCTTCTAAGCTCTGCATATAAAATGCTATCTGTTCTTTGATCAGGGGCCTGGCCAGGTGAACCTCTAGAGATTACTATACAACCACTTTTTATCATGGTAACGTCAGTTAACAGCTACTTATGAGAGAAACAACGAGAGCTCATAGGTGAGCAATTCAGATACTCACAATCTTTTTAGTGATGACAGTCCCCAAAAGGCACCTGGATCTATACTGCTAATCAGATTGTTCCGGAGGTCCCTGTGAAGAAACAGACAAAAAGAAAAGTAACTCACATTTCAACACTGTCACAATTATTTAGGCTGCTACACTGACCTCCGCACAGAAAGCAACACTAACAATAGTGACTGGAGGAAATGGAAGTCAAAAGAGTTAAAGCCGGTGACAGCAATGACAGTGAGAATTCAAATTTGAGAAACCTGGCTCCAAAGCCTTTTGTTTCGGTCAATGTAGGAATAGAGTCCTAAGCCTTAAGAGGTACATGTGTCCTCACATTAGCCAAATCTAAGTCATCACTAAACTACAACCATGAACACTAATTTTTTCTTAGTATGCTCTACTTTATTTATGACAAACAGCATGAAATTGGAATTTTTTAAAAACATCTTTAAAAATTACCCAATCCAAAATTCATGTCATTTAGCTACTCATATTTATTTTCTTCTCACGTTTCTATAGTTAGATTTTCTATAAAGTGAAAAAAATTTTTTAAAAATGTAATAAATCACAATATGTAAAGTGGGGTACAATGGCGCACACCTATAATCCCAGCTCCTCATGAGTGTGAGGTGGGTCACTACCTTGAGGACAGTCTGGGCATCTTATCAAGACCCTGTCTCAAAATAAATTTTAAAAGGACTAAGGAGGTTAACTCAGAGGTACAATACTGGGAAATGGGGTTCATTTCCAGTACCCACCCCCCACTGCCGCTGCCAAAAGAAAAAGCAAAGAAAAGAAAACTCACACTATGTAGCTCAGAGCAAAGATGCAGAAGACCCTGAGTCCTGGGCACCCATAGCAGTCACAGTTGAAACCCCTCCTTCTCAAGCACACTACTGCACACCCATGCCAGGGCCCTACCACTGAGGACAGCAGTGTCTTGACACATCCCTCTAAGGTGGGGCTTTGGGCAGCAGGCTGAAGTTGCTCCCATCTACACAGTGCCCTCTGTTGGACTTCTGATTAGAAGTCAGATGCCATCCATTTCTGAGACCACATCCCTGCCAGTGGCTGGACCACACTGCACTTTTGCCAGACACCGTGAGGTCAGACTACTAGTCAGACGCAACCTGGTCCACCAAGTCAGAGTGGCTTCCAGTCACTGTCTGGGAGCCGAAGCCAGACCGCACAGAACTCTTTCCTGCTGCTCCTTCCCAGGAGTCTTGATCTAAAGATGCCAACCAGCCCCTTCCTTATGAGCCAGGTTTGGGCTCACCCTGGCCACACCATCAGTGAAATATCACAGGCATATAGAGGAATACCAATGCAAACCAGGATGGCAAGTGCCTCTAGAGTTCCCAAGTCCCAACTTCAGGTGAGATTTAAAGGGCTTCACCAGAAATAGACCCAGGACCTTGGTGCCACCTGTTTTCACAGTAAGGTGACCTGTGTCTGAGGGATCTTTAATAACTACTGCTCTGTCTCGGACATCCCAGCCTGTGTCCCAACAGTTTGAATTACTTGGCGGTCCTCAGTTTGCCGTCTAAAGCCCTCCCACCCGGAAAACATCAGGCCTCCTCTCTTTACTCGTGCCGAGGAAAAGAACTCCGGGAAAGCCTTACTGCAGTGAGCACGGTGAGTTTTCCTCATCCAGCTCCACGGCCCCACCAGCTCATGAAAACTGCGGTACAGCCCAATTTATAACATATGAATTGTTTTTGAATACCTTAACTATTTAACTATCAATACAGTAGGAGTTGCAACCCTGGGGTCACGATCCGAATGGGTTTCCTGGAAAATTCACAAACACTTTCCGATGAGGCTAACTGAGGCTAACCTCCGCTTGGTGGTGGGAGCCACGCATTTCCTGTGAGCACAGCATTCTTGACCAGCTTGTCCTGTGGTTCACCACACTGCCCGGGCTGCTTTACATGTGGGGGTAGAGACCGACTACAAAGTTGCAAGACTGCTTCTCTGGGAGTGTGCCTTGTGACTCCTGTGATCCGCGTGGCCTTCAGAAAACCCCAGCCTCTAAGTCCTGTCTACCTGCTTCTAACACATCCTGAGTCCCTTCCTCAGCAGCCAGGGTCAGGAGTGCAATTCCACCACCTCCTCACTCATCTGAGTCAGGCTTTTCTAAATAAAACTAAACCGCGCCTCTTTTAAAAAGGAAATAATCACTGAACACAGACATAAGACCTACGATCTGACTGCTGTGATGAAGTTTTTCATTGACCAGAATCCACATTACACATTTCACAAGAATACTGTGAACATTAGCAGCTTCCTTGACCCGGGGCAGGGAAGAAGTTTTCACCCGAGCCTCTAGGATATTTTCTCAAAGGAAAAAATCTAAAAATATCAGAAAAGGTTAGGAAGCTTCCCAAAATGCATTCAGACAGCATATTATGAAGTCTTAGGAGATCGTCAGTAAACTCAATTCCTACTCTTTTCTCTGTATTTCCGACCAGATTTTTAAGCTCTTAACTGTGAGTAAAAAGGTGATCCTTGGTTTAGCAATTTGAACAGAAAAAGGAAAATCACAGAGATGAAGTTTCCTGCTATGAGCGCCACAGCCCAGGGGATCCCTTATCCCAGGCAGGACAGGGTCGCTGGACCTGCAACTCTCCCCTATGGCTTTCTGGTGAAGATCAGAGATAAAGGACGACAACGGCCCTAGGACCACCATCACTCACCCCTCCAGGAAGATGATTAGGACAACATCCCAGCTGCGGTCTAGGCAGACCAGCTCAGCAGGACAACCTGCTTTCTGTCCTTCTTCCTCACGGTCCTGCTCCCAAACAAATCGCCCAACTCACACCTCATCTCAGGACCTGCTCCAGGGCAACATCTTCTTACACTGGCTGGTCCAGAGACCCTGCTGGTACCCAGAACAAGTACTAACATCCACTACAGAGCCTAAGAAGACTCTGACCACTCCTTTCTAGGGCACAGGGCAGAGAACAAACCTGAGCTGGTGGAAAATTCAAAAAACTTTAGGGTAGATGGAGATGGAAAGGGCAGCAACAAAGAAAGATCCAGAATACAACAACGACAGCAGCAAGGACTGCTACTGGGCATGGAAGGTTCAGAGTCGCTGTGTGCAGGTTGACAGGATCTGTTTTATGCTAGTAGCCTCCTCTTGATTTAGGGAGATGCACCGCAACTTCTCCAAATGGTATGAATGAACCTCGAATTTCTCCATATATGGCACCTAATCAACCTTGTCTGGACCTATCAAATGCACAAGACTTAAACATCAGCAAGATTACAATAGCCTGGTCTGACTAGAGGTGGGACTGCCATTCCCACTGATCTGACAGGGGCAGGATGTGAGCCTAGAGCTGTCAGTGGCCTCTTGCTACAAAGACAAAGGATCCTATCAGATGAACCCAACTGACAGGAAGCCCTGGATCAAGCCATGCTGAAACCCAGCTCTAAGTCTGGGCTCCTCATGTGGACAAATCACTAAATCCAGTGAGCTGATGTCTGCCACTCATCATAGGAGGTAGTATCATTATTTCAGATGAGGAAATTCATGTGCTGAAAGATTAAAAAATTTGGCCAACATCTTGACATTAATAAGTGGCCAGGATTTAAGCGTATCTTAGACTGATATAGTGGAAATTTATTAAAGGAACTAAGTAAATTTATACCTACAACAACAGGAAAATAGCTAAAGCAAGCACGCCAAAGAGTTGACCAGAGGTGGGACTGGAGGTAAAATTCTTCTAACTTCTCTGTGTGCTTAAAAAAAAAAAAAAAAAAGCTAAAAAAGAAATTATTCCACAAGATCATCATGCTGCAAAGTCACCCCCTCCCATCCTCTCCCTGTCACCCCAACCCAGGCTATACACCACCCATCTTCACTCTAGGTCTTTCTCAACATGAACCTGACTATGGCTCTGCTCTAGCTGGAACCTCCAAAGGCTGCATCTCCTCGGAAGGAAGTTCAAAGCCTTAGGTACCCAGCCCTGGCCTCACCCATGTTCCTACTCCAACTCTCACTTCCCATTCTGCCCCATCACCTCCCTCCCACTGGCTCACTCCATCTTTCTCTCTTCACATGTGCAACCACTTTCCAAGACACTTCCAGAAAGGATCATTTTCTGGCCAGGGTTCATGGAGCTTAATGGTAGAGTGCATCACTAGCATGCTTGAGGCTCTGGGTTCCGTCCCTAGCACTGGAAAGAAGGAAAGGCAGGCAGGCAAGCAGGCAGGTGTGCAGGGTGGCTCATCCTCTCTCACCTCTAAACCTTCACACAAGGGGTACCCCATCCCTGACACACACCTCAATCTCCCCAACCCCACGGTTCTCCTACTTGGCTCACTCCTACTCACTCATGAGGCTCAGATTAAACATCATTCCTTCCTCCAGACATACGCCTCTAAACAACGGTGCCCCGCGCCCTGCCAACAGGCTCCACCACGCTATTCTGGGCTGCTGAATGTCTTCACCAACAGACCACAAGTTCCACAAGTTCCACAAGACCAGAGCCTGCTGTGCCCAGTGAGGGGGAGACATCTGATACATAGCAAGTGGACAGATGAATGAACTAGCAAAAAAATAAACCCAGGCTGAGACACAGAATTATGTCGACTAACCTTTACTGTAAAAATATTTTTAGTGAATTATGGTTAGCCACAAAATCACTAGGACATTCATAAAGATAAAACATGTAGAGAATATTAAATCTCATTCATAATCATTTACATTCTCAGTAAAAACAGTCCCATGAAATCTGCAACTGACCTTCAAATAATTCAGCACACACACGTGCACACTGGTTTACTCCAATATGGGGAAAAAATAATAATTACTGAACAGCTGGATGTGAGCAGAGAAACTGTTACATGGGAGATTACAGCACTGTCCTTTCCATTTTTCTGTATGTTTGAATTTTTTCATTTAAAAAATTCATTTTTATCCAACTTTAAAAGTTCCATATTTTGCGGTTAGTCCCAGGAAGTGCAGTATATCATCAGCCAGCCTATTAGTTCCTATCTCCCCCTCCCTACCTGACCCCAACCACACACATCAAAGAAAGAAAATGATTTTTATGAGAAAATTCAACCCATATGGTTTTGACTTGTTTTGCATAAGCTGAAAAGCTCTGGAAATAGAAATATATAATGTCAGTTCCATTTTTTTAAAACATAAGTTTCCCTTTTCAGATTTTAAACAGCGTCTACAAGAGGAACTGATTTAGCTAAAGCAGTACATAAATTTGTGGTCAATGATGAACTGCATGTGTTTCTACAAAATACCTCTCATGAATAACTGAGTGCCGTAATATGATTTAAAGATACACTTTTTCTTTAATAATAAAAAATTCTTGACATATTATATAATATTTAATAATAGCCATATTAATCAGGCATTGTCAAGAGAAATTTATAGTCAGATTCTCTCATTTAACATCCCCCCTTCCCCTACCAACCTACAGCATCACTAGTAAACATGAGTCTAACCTTAGATGCAGAACTAAATCTGAATACACTGGATCCTTACAACCTAAGTGAAAAGAAGCACAAAGAACTGCTTTAACAGTATTAAAGGAATATTTCAACAATTCCTGGTAAAAGCATGGACTCCTTTAGGACACATCTTCTACAAGAATACTCAGAATGTCTTCAACAATCAAGAGAACAAGGCTCTGGCATTACAGGGAATAGAGGGGGAGAGCTGTGTTGGTGGCTGATCCCACCCACCTCTCAGGCCCATCATTCTTGGCAGGTGACTGCATTCTGCCACAAGGTATCCCAGCCCCCCACATCCCTCCAAGCGCAAAGGCATGAAAAAGAACAGAGACTTTCTTCTCCTGTCTCCACAGAAGCTATGCAGGCTCTCTCCACAGCCCACAGCAAGCTGCCCCTCATTCCATGGCTGCTACTAAATCTGTCAAAAACTGCAGAGACACTGAATTACCCTGGTGGCTTCGACCCATCCCTTGGGATGCAGTTAATCTTGGGGAGTCAAACACACTGGTCTGCAGGCAATCTTAACAGTGGGTAGAGTATCTGGTATAAGCATGTCATTAAATACTGGTAGCTAAGTACATAACACAATGCAGGATAATGCTACATCAAAAGGAAAAGGAGAGGAAGGAAGAACAGAAGGAAACAGATGAGTAGACAGATGAATGGATGCACAACATATGTAAATTCTCATTTTTTAAAGTCTAAAAAGGAAAGACAGAGTGAATTCTTCTACAAAGTCTGTCCTTCAACCCAAAGGAATGTCAAGGATAGCTTGGAGTCCAGATTCCCTCCATCTTGGGCCTGCCTGCTACTTCAGCTAGGCTGGCCCTCACTATTCCACCCCCTCCCTGCTAAAGCCAAACCCTATGGTGTATGTCTTGGCTCCAATAATTCTATGTTCACAGCTCTGAAGTTCTGACTCTGGTTTGAGTAATTCCTTCTTCTACTAAACGTCTTTTACACCATATCCTATTCTGCCATGTTTTCAAGTTACTTGGTAAAATTACTCTCATCTATGCAGGTCTCCAACTAGCCACAGCTGAAGAGCAATCATTGTGTTCAGCTGGCTGTATCTCTTAGGTGGGTTCCCCCATCAAGGTCGTAAATGCACGTGGCTCTATTCAGGGGAGGTCCCAGGATGTGCCAGGACAGAAGTGGGATGTGGAAAGAGGAGAAGACAGGAGTCAGTAAAAGGCATGTTACCACCATGGTCAGACTCCAGACCCCGGGCACTCTGGAAAACAGTACAGAGCACACACTAGTGTGGCCCCACCTGAGAGGGAGTCGGGCTTTCGTCCACCCTCTGCTGTCAGCTGAGGGCTGAGGCTGCCAAGGGCAAGGGAAGGTCAGTTGGGGTGATTCCTCTCCAGTCCTGGAGCCCAGACAGCTCGGCATCCCACTAGGAAGACCCAGGGAGAGATGCGCAGGATTGTGAGTGCTGAAGAAGGTGGTCTGTGCTCTGGAGGAGTAAGGACAGAGGGGACGTCTGGGCTCTCCCCCAGGGGGCCTTGCCTATTGGTACTTCTTCCCCTTTGACTCTTCCTTCCTTCCTCCCCAGGGCAAGAGCACTAAGAGCCCAGCCATACCCCTCCCTTTTTTCTTTCCTTCTGAAGGGGCTGCTCTCCCACAAAGGCAGTGAGGTCAGGTGGTCCCACCTGGGCACACCTGGCCACACTCACACTGTAACAGTAAGACCAAGACTCAGGTCTGGGCTTCTAAGTGCTTGAAAAAGTGCTGACGGTAGGGGCTGTGCAGGTACAGAGGTTCTTCAACAGGGGAGAACCCAGTCCAGATCTAGCACTGGGGTTTCAGGCCGAAGCCCCCACTAACCAGAGTTCATCACAGTCCCGGATGTGTGTGTGTGTGTGTGTGTGTGTGTGTGTGTACACGGACATATATACGCACTTTCCGACAAAAGACAGAGATGGTATTCTGAGATGCAGGTAGAAATAGGCCTCAGGCTAAAAACACTCATCACATCTTAATATCACCCCAAATGGCAACCTAATTGGTTTGTTCCAAATATAGAGATCTATTATCATCCAAAAGCTGAAAATAAGGTCAAAGAAGAAGAACATCAATGCACATCACAGCATGGAACACTTGCCATGCTGGGTACACTTTCTAAGGTACACATGAACAACCACCTCGAGCCTAAGAAATGTGACAGATGCCATTTATACCTGGGGGTGTCCATAACCTTCTCTCTGGAAAGGAAGGGCCACAGCAAGCATCAGCTGAGCTCCCCTGAATGCCTGGCAGTGTGCCACATGCTGGGATGGTCACCTGCAACCTTTAGCTGTAGGGACAGTATTATCCATAACCTTTCTTTGCAAGCAGCAGACACCTGACAGGAATGCACTGCCTCCTACGACCTCAAGGTGGGCGGCGCTGTGTTCCAGCAGGGTCCCCCAGGGCTTCCCACTGGTGACCTGTTGGTCTTCACAGACACTTTAACAGGCTGGCCCCAGCCCACACTACCAGCAGAATGGCTCCTATACCACAGGTACAGTCTATCTTCCTGCTAACAGGGAGGAAATTCCCTTCCAAAAGGCCCAAGCACATCTGGACGCAATCAAGGTGGCCCAAACGCCCACTCCCGAACCACCAGCCACGAAGAGTGCTCTACTAATGGGCTGCTCTGAGCATGGTTGGACATGGGGCTGAGGGGGCAGCCAGCAAAATCAGAGGCTTCCAGGGAGTATAATGGGAATGATTAAATAAAAATACAAAAAAAAATTCTGAGAATTAAATACTGCCCTGCCAAGAATGCTTTAGAGTATTTATGTGTGTTTGTGTGTGTTTCTGTTTATGCATATACAAACATATGCAGAAGTAGGCCTATGAAGTGTGTGCATATGTACATAAATATGGATGTAGTGCAATATTCATGTGTATAAATATAAATATATACAAAACCTAACTAAAGCTATCTGATCAAAAAAACAAAAAGACATACATGAAAAGACAAAGAACACTAAGCATTATGCACTTACAAACATCAGTGCTGGGCATGATGGTGCACACCTGTAATCCCAGCAACTCAGAGGAGGCAGGAGGATCACAAGTTCAAGTCCAGCCTCAGCAACTGAGCAAGACCCTGTCTCCAAATAAAGAATAAACAGGTCCGGGGATGCAGTTCAGTGGCAATGTGCCCCTGGATTCTATCCCCAGTGCCAAAAAAGAAAACACACATCAGTGATCTAGGCAACAAAGTCCTGTGGGAATCCAAACATAGAAGCCCCAAGTGAAACCATCACAGGCAAGACCTCGAAGAGAAGCAAAGGTGAGACAGAGCAAAGAGAATTCAGGAAAACAGCAGTGCTACTTCACAGAAATGGAGACACTCAGCGTGGCTCCCTTATGTACTTTGAAATTTCATCCTAAATGCACGAGTAACAGGGGAATTTGAAACGGGATCCTGGAATCACATTCAGAACACAAGCAAATTAAATATCCATTGCCTAAAATTTACCAAAGCAAAAAATGAGTGCTATTTAAAACACATCAGATCATAAGTGAAACTAAATAACTTCTAAGCAAATATTACATTCAAAGATATTGGCATGTAGTTCAACTAAAAGTTTTCCTTCTTGATTTTCTTAAATTCAAATTATAAAACATACGCATTCCGTGATACAGAATTTCAAAATTCTATCTGTGCTTTAAGCCAGTGGTCAACCAACCCATAATGGTCCCTGGCATGTTCTGTAAATAGTTTTACTGGAAGACATCCAGGTCAACTTATTATTATTGCCATCCTGTCTTACACAACACCTCTGTCAGTAGTGACCTATTTATTGTCTATGACTGCTTTCCCACTGGAGTGGCAGAGCTGTGACCAGCCCTGTGGCCCACAAAGTCCACATCTGTAACTATTTCACCCTTTTAGTAAGTGTGCCTACCTCTACTTTAAGTACTTATTTTGTTTTTAAAATTCAAGTCTTGAAGTTTTGCATGATAAACTGCTGGGAAAACTCACCTTTTGTTCTGAATAGCTGGGAGTTTGGGAACAGGTTCACAATGAAAATATGCTAAATAAAATAAGACGAAAAAATGATAATGAAGGAATACTCACAGTCTTTCAAGGAGACTTAACCCAGAAAATGAGCCATTCTTCAGCTCGGATATTTTATTGTTGCTCAGAATCCTAAAAATGACAAGAAAGAAAAATATCAGTTGTCCAGGATACACCATCAGTATCAAAGTAATTCCACTCGTTAAGTTTAAGCCTACAAGGAATTCTCAGAAACCATTTACTACCCAGGATTTTTTAGATGAACAAGAAAAAGGGGGCTTCTGTGCCAAACTAACTCCCTCATACGTCTCGCCATACCTTAAATCATTCCTGTCACACAGAACCAAAAACTTGAAAATAAAAAGGGAGAAAAGCCAACACACAATAGCTCTAAGTTCAACATTAGGAAAGAGGATGGCATGCATATTAATGTAGTCAATCCACACGTGAAAGGTGCACATTTGTTTTAAAATTGGAAACTTAATAGAAAAATGTATGCACAGCATGTTGATCAACAAAATACTGATCTTACAAAGAAATAAAGAACTTTCTGGGTATCATTTCTGTAATGCTGAATATTATTTATATTTCAACAACAAACACGCTGTGGGACCCTATTTCCACCAGAGCTCACCACACCCCCTGCAGGACTCTCCTGAGACACGGCGTACACCACGATCTCGCCTCCTCGCTGCGCTCTGGAGCATTATGCAGCTTTTGCAGCCTGAGTGTCAATAGAGAGTGTTCACGAAGAAGGTGAAAAGGCTAAAGCCAACAGATTTGGGACAATGGGGACCTCAAGGTAAGGATAATGACAAAATCAAGCCAAGAGTTAAGTAAACAGTCCAGATTCCATTAGCAGATGGCACAGCCACACTCTGAGCCCCTGCAATTTCTACTCCAAATCCCAAGGTCTTCAACATGCACCAGGGTGGTCAAGATGCCCACAGGCATTGAGGCAGAAATTCTCCATCACACGTGGTGTCTCGTGACTTTCAGGAGCAGCCTCATGATACCACAACACAGCAACAAGTGCATACAAAGTCCAACAGTATACCTCTGGGACGTTAGATTTTAGGTATACATTTTATTGTGTCTAAAAAATAGACTTGGATGTTTTTTTTGTATTGAAATAAACAAAAGTGGCCAGATGACATTTAATTTTTCTTTAATAAAAGTAAGATATTTTCCAAATCATCCCTGCCATGAGATTTGCTATCGAGAGCTTTCTTTGGGATGACTAGGAACTCCTCAAGTCAAGTCTACCTGGGCTCTGTCATTCAAGTTATGTTGATCCAGACCAGTCACGTCAGTTCTCTAAGAGTTCCCACTTTCATAAAACAGGAAGAATAGAATCTGCTCATAAACCCTAGAAAGGAGGTCAGAAAAAGCATCACACTCCCAGTGAGTGGCCGTGTAAGCTTCATATCCTGGCACCTTGGTTTTAAGACACACCTCCTTCCTCGTTTCAGGACTCGTGCAGCCAAGGTGCATCTTGCAATCAAAGCGTATTATCGTGCAGTGTTCTATCCCTCCCCAAAGCCGCTACTCTAGCAATGAGAAGGCTTCAAAAGCATTCCAACCAAAATGCAGCAGGGGAGGAAGAGTGGGGAAGGTCCTCAGCAAGCACCAAGTTACAGAGAGACACAGCAAGAAGCTCTGGGGTCCTGTTGCACAGTGTGGTGACTGCAGATGACAATTACAAATGGTACGTAATTCCAAAAAGCCAGAAGGAAGGAATTTAAAAGTTTTCACTCAAAAGAATTGATAAATGTTAACAGAGGTAAATATGTTTAACCTGATTTAAACACTGTGCAATGTACACATGTACTGAACAACAAATGGTACATTATTCATACAACTTCTATGTTTTTGTCTATTAAAATTTTTTTAAATACAACAGCATTTTCTTTAACAGAAATATCAAAGTTTTTTTGTTTTGTTTTGGTTTTTTTCTTTTTTTTTTTTTTGCACTGGAGATTGAACTCAGGGGTACTTGACACTGAGCCAAATCCTCAGCCCTATTTTGTATTTTTATTTAGAGATAGGGTCTCACTGAGTTGCTTAGCACATCACCATTGCTGACACTGGCTTTGAACTCACAATCCTCCTGTCTCAGCCTCCCAAACTGCTGGGATTAGAGGCATGCGCCACCTCGCCTGGCTCAAAGGTTTGTGGCCACCAGTCACTTCCACCCAACACCCTGGACCAACCTGACCCCAAGCTAACAGTCACCAAATCTGACAAAAGGTAGATACAACTCCTTTTTAATAGACAAACACTGCAGTCTACCAAAGAGGTCAGTGACCAGAGAAAGAATTAAATCAATTATGATATAATTAAACCACAAAATTTTATGCATCCATAAAAATGAATCTTTCAAAAAGGAAATTTGGAGAAGAGGAAAAATCCTTACCATCAATTAAACAGCAAAAAAAAAATTGATATTACTGATTAAAAACAACAACAACAACAACAACAAAGAACCTACGTACACACACATATGTACACACACACACACACACACACAGGGAAGAAAATACATCAAAATGATCACTATCCTAGCGACAAGGTTTTCATTCATTTCCCCTTTATTCTATACAATCTTTTTTTAAGTATTTTTAGATGTTGACAGACCTTTATTTTATTCATTTATTTACACGTGGTGCCTCAAACCCAGTGCCTCACACATGCGAAGGCAAGCACTCTGCCACTGAGTCACAACCCCAGCCCCTATTCTACAATCCTGCAGTAACTTTTGAAACACCTAGAGTAAGAATCCTATTTTCAAAATAATTTCCTCCTGACGATAAACATAAAAACCTTAATAACAAAGTACAGTTTGAAATTGAGCTAATTCTTAAAAATAAAATCCAAAGGAATGCTTTGCATTTTGAGATTGAAAAGCCATGCTAATTTAGCTTTCAAAGAGTTCTCATAGTGATTGACACTCACTACACAACAGGCACCAAGGGTAGTGCAGGAGACAGTGGTGCTCATATTCAGGGGCGGGGCTCTAACACAGACCCCACCAGGACAACGGCGCCACCTATCACAATCACTGCACGCCTGCAGGACTTCAACTTCACATTTAAGACAGAAAAATATTGGACTAGGATGATTACCAAGACCCCACCCCAGCACCTTTTAACTTTCCACGATCATTCATGTTTTAATAAGCAAAGATGCTGGGCTTCACAGTGACTGAGGATTTATATGCAATAAACAAAAACAAAGAAACAAAAAGAAAAGCACCAACTCCCCAGTTGAGTGACATTAGCATCCCACTTCTGGGTGAAGAATGAAACCCCAATACGGAAGCAGCTTGTGACAGAACTGCCAGGGTGGTGACTGAACTGCGTGCACTGCGATTCAGCACTGCTTCACAGCAAAGGGACTGTCGTGTGCTCAGTCATAAAGGCTCTAGTACGATAAATGATAGATTTTATTGAGGAGAGTAAAAAGGAAGACATTTCATCACACTTAAGAAGTTATAACTGTAACCTCAAAAATATAGTTTACAACCTCAAGTTAATCTATTTAGTCTACACGTTACTGAATGTGTTTAAGGATTTTGTGCAGGAAAACAGGATCAGCATGAATAAATCTTCTCTGCAGACAGCTTTTATACTCAATTTTGAAATGAGACACTGTGGAACGAGCGAAGGCATAATACCATATATCATTATCAACCTAAAACCCATTCATAATCAATATTTTTGCTGACATCTCTGAAACTTCAAACTTTCTAAGAGGTAACTAAATGAAAAATATAAAACTGACCAAAGTGAGAAAGCTTATCTAAACCACTTCTTTTCTACACTAATGACGATAACCTCACATGATCTATAGGCAATGAGCAGAGATGCTGTTCCGTCTCCACTCTCAAATTCAGAGACAGAAGAAGAATCTGACATCCATTGCCATCATTTAACACAGCACCAAGTTGGTACAACACATCATGTACACTGAAATGTGAAAAAGGGAGTAAGATTTAATGCAGACATGATTTCTTTTTTAAAAAAATCAAAATTTTATGGGACAAAAAAAAATAAAATGAGGTCTTAAGTATTCTCAGTTGCTTGCTATTCCAAGTCCAAGATGGAATGAAACCTCCAAAGCTGTTATCAGAATCCACGCTCTGTATGGAAGAAGTCACCAAATAATTTTTCTTTTGAGGGGAATTTGAAATGCATTTCAAAAGCATTAACTACTCGAATCAACATTATAATTATAATTCATGACATCAACCTCTAGAGGCAAAAATCAGACAAGTAATCGAATAGGCTTATTGTAACAGGCTGAACAGTTCTAGAGGGATGAAGACATGCCCACCTCCCCCTGCAAAGCTGACCTTAATTAGAAAGAAGTTGCTTACATAATCATGAAATTCATTTGAAGGAACAAGAGACCCAGAATAGTTAAAGCAATCCTTAGCAGGAAGAGCAAAGCAGGTGGTATCACAATACCAGACCTTCAACTATACTACAGAGCAACAGTAACAAAAACAGCATGGTATTGGCACCAAAATAGACAGGTAGATCAATGGTACAGAATACAGGACACAGAGACAAACCCACATAAATACAGTTTTCTGTTACTAGACAAAGGTGCCAAAAACATACAATGGAGGAAAGATAGCCTATTCAACAAATGGCACAGGGAAAACTGGAAATCCATATGCAGCAAAATGAAACTATACCCCTATCTCTCACCCTGTACAAAACTCAACTCAAAATGGATCAGGGACTTAGGAATTAGACCAGAGACCCTGCACCTAATAGAAGAAAAAGTAGGTTCAAATATTCATCATGTCAGCTTAGGACTAGACTTCCTTAACATGACTCCCAAAGCACAAGAAATAAAAGGAGGAATCAATAATTGGCATAGATTCAAACTAAAAAGCTTTTTCTCAGCAATGGAAACAATCAGCAATGTGAAGAGAAAGTCTACAGAATGGGACAAAATCTTTGCCATACACACTTCAGATAGAGCACTAATCTCCAAAATATATAAAGAACTCAAAAACTTTACACCAAGAATATAAATAACCCAATCAATAAATGGGCTAAGGAAATGAGCAGGTACTTCACAGAAGAAAATCTACAAGCAATCAACAGATACATAAAAGAATGTTCAACATCCCAAGTAATAAGAGAAATGCAAATCAAAACTACCCTAAGATTTCATCTCACCCCAATTAGAATGTCTGTTATCAAGAATACAAGCAACAACAGGTGTTGGAGAAAAAGGTACACTCATACATTGCTGGTGGGGTGGCAAATTAGTGCAGCCACTATGTAAAGCAATGTGGAGATTCCTTAGAAAACTTGGAACGGATCCACCATTTGACCCAGCTATCCCACTCCTCGGCCTCTACCCAAAGGACCTAAAATCAGCATACTACAGTGACACAGTCACATCAATGTTCATGGCAGCCCAATTCACTATAGCTAGACTGTGGGACCAACCTGGATGTCCTTCAATAGATGAATAGATAAAGAAACTATGGTATATACACCAAATGGAATATTACTCAGCCATAAAGAAGAATAAAATTATGGATTTGCAGGTAAATGGAAGCAATTGGAGAATATCATGCCAAGTGAGATAAGCAAATCCCAAAAAACCAAAGGTCAAATGATCTTTCTGTTAAGTGGATGATGATACATAATGCGGGGTGGGAGGGAGACAAGAATGGAGGAAGGATGGATTGCATAGGGGAAAAAGAGGGGTGGGGACAGTATGGGGGGAAAGAAAAATAACCCAATGAGACAAACATCATTACCCCATGAACATGTATGATTACACAAATGGTGTGACTCTACTTCGTGTACAACCAGAGAAACAACAGTTATACTCCATTTGTGTATAATGAATCAAAATTAAAAAAAAAAAAGGAAAGAGATTGCTTACAAATATCTGCAGACAGAATTAAGGATCTAGAGAGGACATGGTACTGGATTACAGCATGCCCTAACCCCAGTGACAAATATCCTAGACAAGGAGGAGAGAGGACACAGTGAAGACCACTCAAAGATCCAGTCCAATCTGAGACTCTTAAAAACTGGAAAACGCAAGGCAGGCATATCCTGAAGTCATACTAGCTCAGCATCTTCCAGAACTAAGGAAAGGAATAAATATGTCATTTTAAACCAAAGTACAGCCAGGCGCAATGACAAAGGCCTATAATCCCAGTGACTTGGGAGGCTAAGATAGGAGGATCACAAGTTCAAGGCCAGCCTTAGCAACTAAGGGAGGCCCTACCCAACTCAGTGAGACTCTTTCTCAAAATAAAAAGCAAAAAGGGCTTGCTGACAATGTGGCTCAGGGGTAAAGAGCTCCTGGCTTCGATCCTTAATACAACAAAAAAGTGTATTTTTAAAATTTCTATTTGACTTTCTAAATCTATAAGCAATTCAAGATAAATGATAAATATGTACAACTCCCATCAAAGGCAAATAAATAATTTCCCATATATATAAAGAACTTTAAAAGAAATTAATTTTTTAAAAATTCCCAAGAGAAAAACTAGCAATGACCCTGAACAGATAGTTTAATAAAAGTAAACACCAGGCCAGGCACGTGGGCCTGTAACCCAGCAACTCAAACTAAACTTCAACCCAGGCTAAAGTAGGAGAACCACTTGAGCCCCAAGAGTTCAAGGTCAGCTTGGGCAACCAAAGGAGACCCTGTCTCCTTTAAAATAAATGAATAATACCAAGAGATCATAATCATATGAAGGAATGTACATCTTCAGTTACGACAGAATGCAATTAAAAATTAAAATAAGATGCCATAAACTGCTCATCAGAGGAAGAAAAAAATGTGATAACATTTTATATTCCAAGAGGAAACAGACACTGATATTTTGCTATGAATCAACATCATCACAAAGAAAGGTAAAAGGGACCAAATGCTACTCTTTTAATTCCTCCTCGGATAATTTATTCTAAACACACACCTGCACTTGTATAAAATATATGAACATGTTATATATTTTATAATTATATATATTCAAATAACAAAATTACCCACTGCACTATGGTTTGTAAAAAGTAATAACTAAATATTTAGGTTGCTTCCAGACATAGCAGGATTTATGGGATTTTTTTCTAGTTACAAAATGGGATACTATTTTGGATCCCACCTGGATCCCACCGAGGAGGGCACACGCAGGAGAGGAAGCTCCTTAGGGATTTACAGATTCACTCACAGCCAACACTTCCATCCCTTGACATTTCAGATTTGCTCAAGTAACACCTACTAGTAATACAAATTGATATGTGTTAAGATTTATTGTTTTAACATGTTATTATACACAATAAATCTATTATGGGCTACATTCTTCTCTATCAAGGGCAAAAAAAAAAAAAGAGGAAAGAAATGTAGGCTAGACTTTGAAAAGGTGAGTCACTAACCTCAACTGGCACACATCCTACACCTTCAGGGCCACCTGTAATAAGCTAAAATCAGGAATTTCAACTCCTCGAAAACAAACTGATAGTACTTTGCTTTATTTATCCCATCAGTGAAACTGGAAACATTCTCAGATTTCTAGTCCAGGGCCATCCTTCCACAGCCAAACAGCCACCTGTTTGCTTTAGAGCTTGGTGACCTGACAATTGTGTTGCTTTACATTTTTAAATGGGTAAAAGAAAATCCAAAAAAGATTCTGAGACACATGAAAGTTGTGTGAAATTCAAATTTCCAAGACCCTGAGTGAAGTTTGGTGGGAACAGACCACACCCACTTGTACTGAGGCTGCTTTGTGCCACCTGGCAGAGCGGGCGGCAGCCCTGAAAAGCCTACATATTCACTCACTGGCACTTAGCAGCAAACTGCCTCCTCCTGTTTTACTCCACCCAGCTTATTCTGTTTTCAGGTAAATGCAAATCAAGTGCTAATTTCTAAATTGATTCCTCTTAGCAAAGTAAGAATAAGAGAGTATCTAATGAATTTCAAAACTCCCCAACGACTTGAATAATCTTATTATAAAATTACATTTAATTCCAGATGGCATTGGCAATCACATAAATTTTTTTTTCTTAAGTTTTATCAGTTGCTTTATTCACCAACATGTCCTTCGCTTAATTGGACACACATTCATTCATTTTTACAGAAAAGCGTTCTAGGCGGAAGGCTTTAGCTCCTGCATGTCAACAAGTATTCTGCCTGCACTGAATTCGGTGCTTGATCAGCTCCTCTTGTTACCTGAAAGTACTCTGTGGGCGTCCATGCTCACCACGTCTCCTGTGGCAAGGCGAGATTCATCAACTGCAGAGCTCTTTTCCAATCTGACCATTACCGTATCCCCACAAAAAAGAACACGCTGGTGACCCCCTCAGGGATCCTCGTGAAGTCACTCAGCTTGTGCAGAAGTACACACTCATCCTTCACAACTCTGGGATAAAGGCATTGTTATGCTTTTCTCCAAAACAGTAACAAAAATTTCCATAACCAGAGAAATTCGGTAACTTGCCCAGGTTCCCAGTCCTAGTAAGTGGAAGAGTTACGATTCCAATGACCTCCGTGGCATGTGGCCACAGAGGTGTGCTACTTGGGACCATCTTTCACAAAAGCACAGAAGCGGGCTGACAGCCCCCAGCTGCAGATGTCGGGAGGATCTGCTCCATTTTTAATTTTCAAGCAGAAGCCACAAACTTTGCAGCCAGTGTCCGACCATCAGGGGGACAGGGCTCTCTCTCCCTGCCTACCCAGCACAGACTTTCTGGGGACTATCTCTGCAGAGTGCTTCTGACTGGGCTGGCCCCATCTTCCTCTTAGTGCATGTGGGTCTGAGGCCTCCCCTACCGCTCTGCCCTTCCTTCCCCTCTGCTTTCGGAGATGCTAGACTTGCACCCCAGTATGAAGACTTCCATGCCTACTTCCATTTCCTCTCCCTTTATTTTTCATTTCCCCCACTAAACATCTTGCACTGTCTCCAGCCTGACCAAGTTCCCAGAGGATCCAACAAGGTGCTGGCAACATCTGTTCAATAAATTAAAGAAATAAAAAATGTGCCTGGGTCTAACATTCTATACTCAAAGATCCCTCCCTGAGGACATAATGGTCCAGCGTCGGTAACTTATTGGTCCCCAGTGGTACAGAGGAGAAGTATGAATCCCAGGCCACTCTCATCCCTTCCTCTCTCCACAGCTTATGGGGCTTTCTTTGAAAATCTACCCAAAACATGTCTCATCTTCTTTCTTTTAATAGTGCAGTAAAAAGTGTCCTGAGATGCTTTTTCCACAATCCTTCTAAAATTAGGACCATCTTAAAATTGATACCAAAAGAAATGTCCAGCTGTCAGGAAAAGGAGAAGTTGTGAATTTATCAGTAGCTGTCCTTGTGGGCACACAAAAACTATGGCTGCATTTTAAGTTCGGATCCTTAATTATGGCTTAATGCTTACACGTTAGGGTTTCACTAGGATACAGCGCTGAAATAAAAAGCCGTGTCATAGAAGATTGCATACTGTAAGACAGTGTAATTAAAGGCAGAGAAATGTCAGCTCTTTCAGAATTTAACATCTTGGGTGATGGGGAGAGGATCCACTCACATGTCTTGGAGGGCTGTCACTGAAGCAGTTCGCATCTCTCCTTCAGCTCCCAGCTAACTTACCTGTAGGAAAAACACTTAAACTACAAGTGATGTATGACTCAATCAAATTGGGGTGGGGCTGGGGGGCTCGTTAAATTAACCAAGCAAAAATATGTAAATAAAACTTAATATTTTTCAGAGCCATCAAAATTATAGTATCATGACTAAAGATGCTAAAGAAGAAGTCAAGATCATTTTTTATAAGAAAGCCCTGTAGGATTATGAAGCATGCAACATTGAAATGAATTGAAATCTTCAGCATGCGTATTTAAGAAAAGACAACTGATCAAGAGGTAAAATGTTAGTAACAGAAAAATCGGGTAAATCTGGGTAAAAAAAACATAGGAAGGTTCTCTACTCAGGATTTGCATTAACTTTCCTGTAAGTTTGAAATTATTTTCAAAACACAATTGGAAAAAAAGGCTTTGTGTTCGAATGAGACTTCGCAGAGCAGATCGCGAATGGTTAAGTGACTCCTAAGAGCTCTAAATCAGAGGCCCAGGGGTGGACAGAGGGTCTGGAGAAGTGGCACTCCATGGTGTGGGAAAAAGAAATGCACACTTTTAGAGAAACCAGCTCTTAAGAGTAATTATGGACTCGGGCTCCCTGATGGCATCTGAGAAGCAGAGAATGTCTCAGCCTGCCTTTCCGGCTCCATCTGCTCCTCAGCTGATACTCTGTCTCTTAGATCCTGCCTCCACATTTCTTAATTCTGCTTCATAATTCTCGTCTTAATCCTTTATGCTTTGAATTTTCAAATAAATCCTCTGCTCAATTTTCCAGACCACTAATTTTCTAAGTCCTGGGTTGTTTCCATTTGCCCTCAGCCCACGCACTGACCCTGAGCCGGCGCTTTTTAACATTTCAATTCCATGGCCAACTCTAAGAACTTCCACGCACCCCTCCTGGCCTGGCGGCTCTGCTGTTCTCTGGGGTCTGAGACAATGAATCAGAACTCTCCTGCTGACTTTCTGTCTGTCTTTCCGCTGGCCTCTCTCAGTGCTGCCTCATTCTGCTGATTTCTTCTCAGATGACTGACAATCCTTCTTGGTTGTCTGCTGCTGTTTACAAATGTGGGGGCTGGATGGATCGGTACTGGTGGCTACCGAGGGTTTCCTTGGCACGTGTCAATGGATGGAGCAAAACTGTTTCTCTGCAGGTTCAGCAGTCTCACAACCATGGAGACGGAGACACAGAGATACGGGGACCTTGCAACTTCTTCCTTGGCCGGTCATCCACCGCGTTCCACCTTGGCAAACCGCCCAGTTTAAGACTAAGCTAAATGGCTTTGTTGCAGAGGCAACCTTGACCACCCGCCCCGCAGAGCCACAGGGGCAGCAGAATGGAGCAGCTGTTTCAAGGTTATTAACTCCTGGCTGAGCGCTCTCATTACCCAATTTTGTTGCCACTCCCTATAGTTTCGATCCTTGGGACTCTTCCAGGATCCTGTTAAGAAAATTCATTTTTGTACTGATTCCTGCTTTTGTCTCTCCTGGGCTGTAAGTCCTCTTGCTGTACAGGTTCACCATCAATCTGATCCCATCTGCTTTACTTATTCCACAGCGTCCCCAGTGCTTCTGGGCCACTGCAGCCCTGCTCTCATTTTTCAGCCCTGTTATGGGTCTGTTCGTATTTTTATGTTTCTTCTATCATTTAAGACAGAATTTTGGAAGGAAAGGAGAAAAAATAAACAAACGTGGCTCGATATATGTTCACTGAGGGGGTTGTAAAGGGGTCATTCCCTAAAATGAGAGCTCTCCTTCCTCTCCTAGGTATACTAAATGATTAGGGGGGAGGCTTGGTTTCCAGCCCATTTCTTCCCCTTCAGGCAGGGAAGCAAACCTTTCCCTTTACAAATATGTGACGACAACAAACCCAAACACCTCTCCGTTTTATCCCAAGGGTGCCTGTTAAAAGAGGAATACCTCCGAAGTGGACAGAAGCGAAGGTCCGGGGACTCTGCAACAGGGCCAGGTGTTCCAGAGCACTGACACCATCCTGGCCCATCTCCACCACCAAATGCAAAGGGCGTGGGGTGCTAGGGGAGGCTGGGAAGGAAGATATGGTTCTGCTCCTGGCTGGGGAGTCCAACCACTCTCCTTGTCTTGGGGGTCACTTTTCCAGTCCCTGCCCTCCCCCAGGAATAACTAGGCATGAAACACCATAACAGAGGTCAGAGACTGGAACACAAAACTAAAGCACTTGAATTTGAAACTTTTTTTTTCTTTTTGGCACTGGGGACTGATCCAGGTCCTCACCTCACACACACTACACAAGCACTCTACCATTGGGCTATACCCCAAGCCCAGCGCCCCCTTTTTTAGGAAACAGGACCTCACTAAGTTGCCGAGCCTGGCTTTGACTTGCTATCCTCCTGCCTCAGCCTCCTAAACATCTGGGATAGCAGGCATCTGCCACCCTGCTCCCCCGAACTTGATTTTTTTTTTTTTTCTTTTTTGGTACTGGGGATTGAACCCAGAGGCACTCCACCACTGAGTCACACCCCCAGCCCTATTTTGTATTTTATTTAGAGACAGGGTCTCACTGAATTGCTTAGGGCCCCGCTAAGTTGCTGAGGCTGGCTTTGAACTCAGGATCCTCCTACCTCAGTTAACTTGATTTTTAACAACCAGGGCCAGCTTCCACATTTGGATAAGGTCCCTAACCTCTCATGCACTGAATGCCTATCTGTCAATCACCCCAGGCATTTCTAGGAGAAAAAGGAAAGGCTTTTGGTGAATGTGTATGCAAGTGTGTGGTGAAGCATTTAGGCAGGCACCCAAGCAACTGCTCAAACATCACAACTAGGAAACAGCAGCTGGTTCAGGAGACATTTCCAGGGTTGGGTGCTGTGCTGTCTTTCACAAGGTCAACTGCACCTGCTCTACCCCAATAGTCTCTCTCAGCAATTACACCGCTGAGGTTCATGAACTCTCTGACATTTTGAGACATTATGTACATTAACAAAATGGGTGATATCCAATAACAGATTAGGATGAAGGCGCACACACATCTGACTCTTCAGAAACCATCATTTTCACAGCAAGAGAGCCACAGAGCAGAGAGTTTGGAGAAACAGCCTCTCAAGGAGCTCTATGACCAAACACACATATTCAGGAAGCACCCCTCCTGGATCAAACCATCCTACAATGCTCTCTCAAATTTGCTTAGCTGAACATTTCTTAAATTTACTCAACCAAGAAACTCTATTCAGGGATAACAATGCAAAGACCTGCCAAACCCAGTTGGCAAAAAGCTGGACCAGGGCAGTCAGCTGCCCTGGGAAGCAAGAGGAACGGTGGGCGAAAGAAGACACCTGAACCTGAATCCAGAGATGCTGCTGGGCACCCACATGACCTGCCAAGTGGCCCCTTCTCTGACCTTCAGTGTCAGAATCCATAAACAGAAATAGTAATTAGGCTGATTTGTTTAGAGCAAGAGTCAGCAAACTCTTGTCCACAACTTGTTTTCATAAATAAAGTTTATTTATGAACACAGTTGTCGTTACTCATTTATGAATTATTTTATGGCTGCTTTCACACGCACACAGTTATATGCAGCTGCAACAGAGACTACGTCCTACACACTAAAATATTTACTCTCTGGGCCTTTACAATTTGCTCACCCCTGGTGCAGAGTACTGATTCTCTCTAGCTGCACATCAAAATCATTTATGGAGCTTTAGAAACAAATTACTAAAGCCTGCAAAAATTAACTCAAAGTCTCAGGTAGGGATCCAACATCACTTAACTGTCCAGGGGGGCTTTGCTAGCACTAGTGTCTCCAGTCTCCAGGGGCTGGAGCACCAATGCACAAGGGCAGTAAGGGGTCTAACCCAGTGCAAGTGTCAACCAGGCCACAGGGACACGGGGAATTATAGCTGCTTCCCAGGCCCCAGAAGCCAGAGAAAACAAGGGTACAATCCAGAAGGTGACTTCTAATGACATGGAACTATCAGAGAGGACAAAAGAAAATGCTACACAAATATAAGGACAGAGATGAGTCATCCTCAGAAGACTTAATGTGAAAATGTACAATTCTGGAAAAAAACAATTTAAACTTTTTTAATACAAAAGAAAAGAATTACTAAGAACAAATCATAAAGAAACCTGGAACATATGCAAATGATAGAAATTCTTAGGGTGGGTATAAAGAACAGAAAGGAGTGGCAATAATTAAAGAAATAAAAGGCAATCTCTGCAGAAAATGGAGATTATCAGGGGCTCAGGGCAAGAGAGAACAGGGAATCAGTATTTAGTGGACAGAGTTTATGACGGGGATAACACAAAAATCTGGGTAGAAGGTGCCTATGTTTACAGAGACGGCAATGACTTCAATGCCACTAAACTGTACACCTATGAGTTAGGGTAACAAATATGTATATTTTACCACAATGGAAAAGTAATGTATCTAGGGGTGGTGGTGCAGCCTGTAATCCCAGCAACTCATGAGGCTGAGGCAGGAGGATCACAAGTTTGAGGCCAGCCTCAGCAACTTAGTGAGATCCTGTCTCAAAATAAAAAAATAAAAATTAAAACAAAACAAAACAACAACAACCAAAAAAAAAAAAAAAAAATGGGGATGTAGCTTAATGGTAAAGTGCCCATGGGTTCACTAATCAGTACCAAAATATTAAAAAATAATAATAATGTGTAACAAACCTATATACACAAATTTTAAAAAAGAAATAATGTGCCCAGTTTGGAGAAAGACTCACAAAGATTAATTATATGCCAGGCAAACTGATAAAAAGATTGCATCAGGCATACCCTAATAAAATTTCTGAATTTCATAACAACGTTTCCAAACAGACATAAACACTTGTGGGTATTTTTATTACTTGACTTTAAAATCTCTTCTACAGATTTGGCAAACTGGGAAGAACTCAAACAGAACTTGGTCTGCTTTCTCAAAGTTCTAAACAATGATAGTCCAACTTCAATCTCTGCAAGGTGAACAACTGTTTAAAATGAGACGGCAAGCCAGAGATGCCAACAGGTAACATACTATTATAGCCCTGAGATCAAAAGGAGGTGCCATTAGTAATTACCTGAAGAAAACAGACATCACCTGGATATACGATCACCCTCAACTCCTCAAAGGCTTCATTATATAACCCTCCAACTTCCCAGCCATTTTTAGCAAAGGCCTGACATTTTAAAAATAAACAAACATGCTAGGTTCAGGGGTAGACACCCATAATCCCAGCACCTCATGATGCTGGGGCCAGAGGATGGCAGGCCAGACTCCACAACTTAGCGGGACCCAGCCTCAAAATAAAAAAGGGCTGGGCTGTAGCTCAGGGGTGGAGTGCCCCTGGGTTCAATCCCCAATACCACAATCAATCAGTCAATCAATCAATGCCTGTTTTCCCCCTTATTATTTTGGATTCTTTGGCAGTTTCATAAATAAAAGGAACTAATCTATTTTTCTACTTTAATATTAAACACGAGTTATGTGAAATTAAATAGCCTTTGGTTGATTAAGAAAAGCTGAAGTGTTTTTTTAATGCTATAGTAGATATCTTTCAAAAATGCCTAAAAGAACGAAAGGCTGTTTAATACACTACTATTCATCTTATCTTAGCTCCACAGGAAAAAGAAGCCCATTTTTCAAAGTGTCCACACAGCATAAAGAACATGGATGCTTAGTATCTATGAATATAATAAAAGCAAGTTTATTTGGCAGTTTAATCAAATGAAGAGCTTTCTACTGGGACCATACTGGGGTTCTTAAGGATTTTGAGCTCTTTTTTTACTTTTCAGCTGAAGTTCTTTATGGTGCACCAATGGTGCACTGACTCAGAACACACTGAGGTAACTAGTGTGGGCTGGAAGTGACACCCAGGACCCAGCAACAGACCTCCAGAGCTGACATTAGACGTGATCTAAGTGGAGAGTGCTACTAGATGCAAAAGCAGCGTGCACTACTGGCACAAAGGAAGACAGAGTGTAAGAGCTGGTGAGAAGCAGAGTAGGGAAACATTGCTGAGCTATGCTATTAAAAAAAAAAAAAAAAAAAAGTAGAAATTTAAAGGCCAGATTCATACCTGAATCAGATCGGAAGAGCGTCATTTTTTTTTTTTTTTTTACATTCATTCTGTTACTCTGTCACAAATTACCACAAGCTTAGCTACCTGTTCTGTGGCTCAGAAATCTAGGCGTGGAATGAGTGGGTTCTCAGGCCACAGACGGTACAAACACTGAGGCAGCCACACAGACACAGGCACACTGTGCTCCAGGGGTCTAGCAGGAAACATCCAGGGAAAAACCTGGAAAACTATTTAGGCACCGTCCGAGAGCCCTCCGGCCTCTTGTACTGAGAGGAGGGACCACAGGGTTCAAGTATCAATGGTAAACTTCTCGTTTAAAATGCAAGGTTGTTAAAACACACAAGGGGAGTTCAAAACCCTAGAGCTGAGGTCAGTGAACTTTCTGATGTGCCCAATATTTTTCAAACTTTGTAAGCCAATAGGCAAATCCTAGATTCTCAGGTATTGACAGAACAAGAGAGAAAACAAATATTCACCATTTATTGACAAGATTAAAAATACAATACTAATAGAGTATCATTTTTAGTCATGCTGGGTAAAGACACTCTCCTTGAACACACTTCTGGTTGGGTTCCTCTGAGCCCTCTTCTTAAGGAGGCCCCAGCCTTGGGCTTCCAGGTCTGTATTTATTTGAGAGTCTACTTTTAGCAAGAATCCTGCTTACTGAGAGAGAATCCTCCCACTCTTGATCCCAGATGGCCCCCACATCTGATCAAATTCCTCACCCCTGAAAGGCCAAATCCTTAGGGGAGGTCTGATCACACTTCCTGCCTTCAGCAAGAATCCGGTTTGGTTTAGCAAGAATCTCCCTGCCTCTTCATAACTCCCCATCTGC
>JAJEJO010001547.1:245126-262451 GCA_020662805.1 Glaucomys volans
CCCCCCCCGTGATCTATTTGGGGTTGAGCCCAATCTATCTCCCTTATCCCAACTCCTGACATCTGTCACAAGATCCCCAAATAAAGTCATCTCTACTGTTTTAACAAGGGTCATAATCACAATCTTTTTTTTCTTCAGCATACTGGTCAACTAATGAGAAAAATAGATTTCTTTTTGTTGAGAGCAGGGGAAGATAAAATTTCACTTAATTGAAGTTCCCGCTCAACAAATCAATTTCAAACGTAAAAATCCATTCCACGCTGGCCACAGGCTATACAGCAACAAGCAGAGCAGTCGTTTGTTGACCCTTGCTCTTGAGAATGTACAGCTCTCAATAAGGAAATAAAACTCACTAAGAAAGCCTAATACACACATCCCTCCAAGGCACTTCCTACATTACAGCTTTGCAGTACCCCAGGAAAGCACATTTGGTGTGTGTGGAGAAAATGCAGGAATGCAGAATGAGCCTCGCCTGAAAAGCCATATTAAGGAAGAAAGGCTTCTCCAGCTCCCCCTTCTGCCACCTCTTATTTCCTTGAGCCTACTTTCATTATTTACAAAAAAAAAAAAAAAAAAAAAAAAAAGAGAGGAGAGAATAATGAAAATAGGCAAATCTTAACAAATTTATCAAGTGCATGACTCTAAGCCTAGCTCGAGCTTTTAAGATGTTGAATTAAGTTTGGTTTAAACTTGCGTGTGTACTTAGATAATAAAGTTTAACTCAAAGCAGCCTCTGAGTTTAACTCAAACACAGTCCACAGCGAACTGTAACCCAGCTTGACATGCAAGCAAACTGTAATCTAACCTAAGGGTATACCCTTATAACCAAGCAAATGAGTGTTTGTCAATCAGGGGCCTGAAAGCAGCCAAATCATGGTCAAGTGAGTCAACTGTCAAACACAGCCGTCAGGTTGTTCCTGTGTATCCCTTCCTTTTCTCTGGTTGCAAATAAAAACTGCACATGTGATGAGGCTGGACATTCTGAACCATCTTCAGGCCACAGTGCTTCCCGGTCCAGCTCTAGAACCTTTTCTTACAAAAGAGAACTTTCATAAAGTTAAATCATCTTTGCTATTTTTTTTAAACAATACAGTTTAATACAGTGATTTTTCCACCCCAGTACTAGGGATTGAACCACTAGCACTCTACCACTAAGCTATATCCCCAACTCTTCTTATTTTGAGACAGGGTCTTGCTAAATTGCTTAGGGTCTTGCTAGATTGCTGGGTGGGCCTCGAACTTGCAATTCTCCTGCCTCAGCCTCCCAAACCACTGGGATTATAGGTGTGCACCACCACACCAGGCCAAATGAACTTGACTTCAATTCAGTTTTCCTCAAAGAACTCAATGCATACAAATCATATGCAATAACATACAAATTGAATACTATGCATTCAGGGATTCAATTACAAAGATTTACTGCATATCACCTATTTGTATGATATGATTCAAGATGCTAGGGAAACAGGCATGGTGGGACTTGAGAGGATGAGGCAGAAGGATCACAAGTCTGAGGCTAGAGTCAGTATCTTAGCGAGGTCCTAAACAACGGAATGAGACTGTCCTAAAATTTTTTTTAAAATGTAGCTCAGGGGTAAAGTGCCCCCTGAGTTTAATCCCCAGTACCAAAAACAAACAAACAAACAAAAATTTTAGGGAAAACAGAACAACAAAACAAAATCACTGTGCCCCCCCCAAAAAAGTACATGTATAATAGGCAGGAGTAGACAAACAACAACAAAATACACAAAATAGAGAATGTGTAAGTTGGTGAAAAATTCCATTGGAAAAAGTAACATAAGAAATGCATACAGTGGTATAGCTGGGGGAGAGTTATCATTTTGAGAAGTGGTAAATGACAATTCTTATGAAAAAGGTGTCTTCCTTTTAAATAATTTTTATTACAGTAGCAGCTGATGTATACTGTAAAGAATTTAAAAAGACTAGGAAAAAAATGAGAAAATTATATTACCCTTATCTATACAGATGACCATTTTAACAACTTAAAAAAGCTCATTCCTGACACTGCCACCCAGATTGGTAAGTGTGCATTTTGTACACACAAATGAGCTCATATCACAGACACACTGCTACCAGCTGTTTTCAGCTACAGTTAATTTTCATCTCATATCCAGACCACAATCAAATGTCTTATTATCTCAAAAAGATCCTTCACAGTTAGGTGGTCCAAGCCAGTGTCTAAGACCACACCTGTATCTTGACTGTTCCCTCATAACGAGACAAGTCCAACCCTGCTTTCTTTCTTTTTTTTTTTTTTTTTTTTTTTTTTTTTGGTATAGGGGATCACATGAACTCAGGGGCACTGGATCATTGAGCCACCCCCCCAGCCCTATTTTGTATTTTATTTAGAGACAGGGTTGCACCAAGTTGCTCAGCACCTGCTACAGAAGCTGGCTTTAAACTCTAGATCCTCTTGCCTCATCCTCTGGGGCCCAACCCTGCTCTTTTGATAGACTAAAATACCAGATATTCTGGGTGATTCTTTGTGGTGCTGTTTTGATAGCTCCACTACTGACACACACACACACACACACACACACACACACACTCATATTCTTTCTCTTTATCTGTCTCTGCCTCTCCCTCCTCACCCCACCCCCCTTTGCAGGCTCCTGTCAGATCAAAGCTGAAGGTCCCAATCCTTTTACACCCTGGAGTACTTTGGCAGCTGGGTGAAGTATTAGGACCTCTCCTGAGAGGTGGGACCGGGTGATTTGCCTAACAAGTTCTCTCAGGGGGTTTTATGTGCACTCAAAGTTGGAGAACTTCCTGAATAACCTTAGCTATGTTCTATAAAGAAAACTCCCACATATATTATGCTCAATAAAACTACAAATTACTACAATAAACTACTGAGCAGAGTTCAACAATATTTTAGTTCTTTTGGTTGGAATACTTTAAAGTTAGTCAAAATACCAAATTCTAAATAAATCAGTGTTACATTTACAAAGATACTTTATTTTTTAACTAGATAAAGCACCTATCTGAGCCAAAGATAAAAACTATATAGAAAAAAAAATTCATTGTTTTTAAAATGGATATTTAAAAAAAAAAAAAAAGAATTCCAGACTTACATTGCCTGATCTGGACACAGTTACTTCAAGAAAGCCAAAAACTTGTTGGGGGAGATTTCTTTTTTCATAGAAGTATTTGAGCTCATAAATGAAGAATGATAAACTGGGAGTGGGGGTGCACACCTGTAATCCCAGCAACTCAAGAGGCTGAGGCAGGAGGATCACAAGTTCAAGGCCAGTATCAGCAACTTAGGGAGACCCTCAGATAACTTACTGAGACCCTGTCTCAAAAAAGAAATTTTTAAAAAGAGCTGAAGATGTGGCTCAGTGGGCTAAGTGCTCTGGGGTTCAAGCCCAGTGCCAAAAATAAGAATGAGATAATTTCTGTACCAGCACTCAAAATATCATTAATTTAAACAACTGATACAAAACCTGCTAAACATCATTTAAAAAAAAAAAAAAAGTGAACATATCACCTTCTTGCCAAAGTCACACTGGAATCTGAGATGTCAAAATGGCACCTCAGAATTTCAGTTTAGGCTTCTCATTGTGAATCTGTCCTTTGCCAACTGCCACATACTGATCGTAAGGGCAGCTCTGAAGTAGGACTGCCTGGCTGGAATCCTGACTCCATCAGTCACTGCCTGGATGACCTCAGGGAAGGCAGCCACCTCTATCCCTCTCCTCTTCATGCAGGAAACAGCAATCATCATAATAACCACCCCATTGGGGAACTGTGAAAAGTAACACAACACTCAGAGGCTTACTACAGAGCCCAGCACACCCAGCAAACACCACCTATTATTACTGGGCCTTAATTCCAATGGATCCTCATCCGTCTTTCCTTACCCATTTATAGGTGTTCTTAGTGTAGAACAGCCACGTTCCCCAATCCAGACCCCCAAACATCCTTCCACTACTGGTCTAAATGCTGGGAACCAACACACTTGAAATGCATATTTACAATCTATGACTGAGGTGAAATCAATTTTTTGGCAATACTACTCAGTGTAGAATCTGAGTAATAGATTTAATCCCACCAGTAAGAATATCCAGAGACCCTCTGTAAATTCAGGTGGCTGGGTCACTGCTTTAAAGTAGCTGCTGAAATTCTATGTCAACCAGTGAAGAACCCTGACATACACAGAGGGTCACTATGACCCTAAGACTCTAAAGCCAAAGAAACAATAAATACGTTTATCAAGAGAGCCTGGGGCTTCTAAGGCAACTTGCAAAGCCTGTCCATGTCAGATCATTATTCAGCCCTGGCCCTTTCCTGATAAGCTCACACAGCACCCCCCACGTCTACTCCCACTTCACCAGAGCGAACATTCAACAAATCTATTTGCCCCACTGGTGCTATTGCAAAAACCATAGTAAAGGCAACTACAGCTCAAATATCGTTTTATAACTCAGGGAGGGACCATGATCTGGAACCAGCCTGCCTTCTGGAGAGTGAATGAGGTGCAGAGCAGCACAGGGAACCACCGTGAAACAGAAGCTGGCATAGAAGGCTCCAGTAATAAACATGGTGATACAGGCAAAGCAGTACAGAGCAGGAAGCAGGCAGGCAGAGAAACAGCCCTGTGATGTGGAATCCTCAGGATGACAGAAAGTCTGAGGATAGAAGCACAAAGTGCACAGGGGTGGGGGATGTGGGTGTGGACATGGTCATCAAGGATATTTTCAACATGTGGAAAAACAATGTCTATGCTTCCCAAATTTATGGCCCCCTGCAGACACATCAGGTGCTCTAAAACTCAGACAAGCAGGCTGCTCTGCTCATGAAGCCAGGGTTTAAATATCTCTACTCCCCAGAGACAACCAGAGCTCACATGCTGAGTGGGTTCCTCCAGCCTTAAAGACAGAACTCTGGGACAAGAAAGAAATCCAATTAACACAAGGAGAACTCAAGGTCCCAATGCTGGGATTACCTCTAGGGAAGTAGTGCTGGAGGTGAGGGACAATCAGTGCTGTTAAGGTCAGTAAGAAGCTGGGTGTGGTGCACGCCTGTAACCCCGGAGGTTCAAGAGGCTGAGGCAGGAGGATTGCGAGTTCAAAACCAGTCTCAGCAAAATTAGTGAGGCGCTAAGCAACTCAGTGAGTGAGACACTATCTCTAAATAAAATACAAAAAAGGGCTGAGGATGTGGCTCAGTGGTTGAGTGCCCCTAGGTTCAATCTCAGGTACCAAAAAAACAACAAAAAAAAACAGTAAGTAAAGGCAAGCAAAGCTCAGCAGCCAGGCAGGTCAGTCTCAACCTCTCCAGCCCTCCCAAAGACCCCTGCACTGAATGTCACAATGCAATACAATGGTGCATGAACCCTTTTAACAAAACTACTAGGGCTTCATTAACGCCTGTGGCTTTTTATAAAAAACACCTCTGTGATCTTGTCGGGCTTGGTCTGGCTTTGTGGGAAATGTAAAAGTTCTGGGGAACTCTGGCACTTAAGGAGCCCTTAAGGATAATCTAATCCAAAACCTCATCTCACTGGTCAGAAAAGGGAAAGCCAGAGCTGCGGTTGGTACTGAAGGCCACGTTCTACTCGGTAGCAAGGCTAATGGGAGTCCTCATCCAGTCAGTCTCATGCTGCTGCTTCTGATCATCTTTATAAAGTAAAGGGCAGGAATGACGGTCCCCTGTGCACCCAGCAGCACCACAGGGAGACTGAACTGTCCCTAAAGAAGGCAGCAGTGCCATGAATTCTCTTTACTTCAGATGAAGACTAACGATGTGGCCACCTCCCCCATGTAATGATCTCGTTCCTGTCATCATAACGCAGCAGCTGTGACTCAGAGAGGGTCATTTATGATTCCAGGATAACATTTTCAATCTCAAGAATTCGGATAAGCAAAGAAGGCCTGACTGAGTCATAACCAATACAACTGCATGACAAACCCAACCCTGCCTGCCTCTACTGGATGAGAGCCAAATGGGTACTAAAATCCTTTCCTTCAATAGCTTCTTGCACTTGATATGTAGTAGGTAGAAATTCTCCATGACTGTTCTCCCACCAGTCAGCCACCTCTGAAGAGATGGTCCAAGGTAACCCAGCCCTTAGGATCAACTGCTGCACAAAGACTTATGCCCAACCCTGCTGCCCAAGAGAACATTTAAGTTGTCTGTGACTTTAAATGACAAAATACTTAGAGGGCAGGTCCAGAGTCACAGGCCTGGGCCAGAAGCCAGGACCCTGCAACCCAAACCCTGTAACTTGAGAAAATCGATTTACCTGTCCATGCTTCTGTTGGCACACCTGTAAAACACGGACAATAACAACCACAGAAAGCCATTTTAACCACAGAGATGCTGCACGCACGTGAAGCGTTGAGCACAGCACCTAGCATGTGATGAATATCCAAACATTAATTGTCATTAGAACTTATAAGTCAGTTAGTGATGTTAAAGTTCTAAAGGTCAAAGAGCTCTACAGACACCTTAGGTCTCTCTAGTCATGATAGTTCAAGATAATAACCAAACCAGTTTTAGAAGAAAGTCCAACCAGCATTAGAAAAAAAAAAAAAAAATTAGTTTTTAAACCTTTTATGATGATGAATTTGATGTCAACCTGACTGGCTAAGGGATGCCCAGATAGCCGGTAAACATCAATTCCACTGTGCCCAAGAATGTCTCCTGGAGAGACTGGCATTTGAATCAGTGAACTGAGTAAAGTAGATGGCCGTAGACAGACTAGAACGCAGGACCAGCAGGTCCCTCAAACCAGTTTCATCAGGAAGATTAAGGAGAGTGTTTCTTGACATATAGGAAATACTAAAACAACACAAATATTCTTTCTCTTCCCCTGGAAAGGAACAGCAAGGAAAGGCCCAGGATCTTTATTCTTACTCCCTGAAACATCCCAACTGAAAACTAAATGCATCATGGGAAAAAAAACTCTGGGTCAGAATAAATCAGAACTATTTAGGCTTACATCGTTTCTAGACTAGTTAAAACATTACAGAGATGAAAAGCAAGAAAAAACCTAGGTGAGTTCCATCATGCTCACCTTCCAGCCGAGAAGGGAGCCCATAAGTCCCCTGCCGACAGTCATGGGGACCCCCCACACCTTCCTTCCCAAGTTAAAGCTCCACAGCTGCTCTCAGCCAGATGTACTGATATTTACTTCTGAAAGTCTCCCTACTTCCCTCTCATGCCTGCCTGCTGCCCACACCACAGCTCCCACCAAAATGGTAAAAGATGAAGAAACGAACACAAAGAACCGAAAATATTATACCACTTTAAAAAAAATTAAGCAAATAAAAGAAAAATTAAGTTTTACAAAGTTCTTACAGTCATGATCTCAGTCTGTGGTTGCTTTTAGCTAAGCGGATGGACAAGTTTTTCAACTTCATCCCCGAGCAAAAAATTCAAATATCTATTTTTTTTCCTGCCAACAAAGAAACCTGAAAAATTAAATCCCAGCAGAAGAGTTACCCAGGATTCTTTAAGCAAGCAATCATCTCAAGCAGGCAATCTCTATTTCTCATGGGTTCCTACTGGATGACACTCATTCCCAAGGGCCTCACCTCAAAAAGCACGACCCCTACCTTTCCCAGGAGTGCTACTGACTTTCCTGGTGTGATTTGGCAGGGAAACCATGCAGCCCTGCTAACCTGTTCCTCCTAGGAGCTGCCCACCTGCACCACTGAGGATGAATGGCTTGAACAGTAAACACCATTGTCAAAATTCAATTAGTGAAAGTGGTAACAGATGTGGTCATCAAGCTAAAGCACCAGAATAACAAGAAACATAAAGTGCTCCAAGAAAAAGGTTCTCAAACAAGCAGATTTCAGCAAGATCCCAGGGCAGAAACTAGGCTGCAATGGAAAAACTGGAGTCACAGGGACAGAAGAAGGTGGTCGATTCGAGAGCAGAACTGTGGAGGAAAGAGAGTGTCACTCATCAAGGGGCCAAAGGGAAGAATTTTGGACTTTTTTTTAACAGAGGAGAAAAGGACATGGCTATGTCCACTGAGGAAAAGCATCACTAAAGTTCAGAAGAGAAGATCAGGCATTTCTTAAAGGATAGGAGGGAGATGTAACAAGAAACAAAAAGAATTTGGGTAAAAGAGAAACATTTAAGCTCTGAACTCATGCTGGCTACTCTGCTTTGAAGAGTCTCAGGTTTCCTAGTCCTACTTGAGGAAAAGTAGTGGGAAAGATGGGAATTCTCTGTACAAAGATCACCAAGTGCCCACTTGCTCGATGCTACAAATACAGAGGTAAACGTGACCATTAAGAGACTATGATCTGGTTCTCTTCACCAGGACTGGAAATAAACCATTCCAAAAAGAAGACAGCTGCATGGAGCAGCAGACCCAAGGACAAGGCCAAGCTAGCTAGCACTGCCCTCTGGGGAGACTGCAAATTCCCTGTTTTCACTGGAAAGATTTTAGAATTCTAACGGGCTTGCCCCTAAAGGAAGAGTTTACTCCGGGGCTTGTTTAAAATAATTAATTTTAAAAAGCTTTTTAAAAGGGGAAAAAGGTGAATCTAATAGAAAGGACATCTGTCTTAAACACTGCCCTGGAAATAAATGCACCAGTGGTCAATTTTTCTTCACCTTTTTCATGAGAAGAATCAAGAAGAACTGCACAAA
The DNA here is from genome assembly GCA_020662805.1 of Glaucomys volans. Taxonomy (NCBI): domain Eukaryota; kingdom Metazoa; phylum Chordata; class Mammalia; order Rodentia; family Sciuridae; genus Glaucomys; species Glaucomys volans. Next base: position 253,761 of record JAJEJO010001547.1, read on the forward strand.
GAATGCTTTTTAAGTCTTATCTTGATGGGAAAGGAATCAATTTAATTAGGCGTAGGTTCAAGCAGACTTAAAGAAAATTTTAACAATGGTGTTAACCGGCATTTCAGCTACACCTGAGGCTGCTGCCTCGGTTTCCCTCAGTTAACTCTGAGGAGGGTCTAAATCCTCAGTAACCTCAGGGATCCTCCACATCTTCCCAGCCTCAGAGGATTCCTATTTACTCTTCTGATGGAAAGACCTCTTCACCTGCACGGAGGATTCAACAGGCGGGGTCAGCAGTTCTGTGCAGAGCTGGCGATCCTGCCAAGAGATGTCTCATGCTGCGATCTCATGCTATGTGGTGCTGCAATCAGGCAGAATCAGACAAGGGTTTAATAAAAAGAGTAAACAGGGGATCTGAGGGCAACGGACAAGTCTGCCTTCATTGTGTGGACCACATAATTCTACTGTCACCACCACCACAAGGTCCACGGTCTGGCCTCCTTCAGTCCCAGCCCAAACAAAGCAAGAAAATAATGATACAAATGGATTATCTCCCTAAAAACCTCAAGAGTGTCAACTAAAAGAAAAAAAAAAAAAACTACTAGAAGTTAGAGGTGGCCAAATAAATGACCCTTCTATAGATTTGTTAGATTATATTAAACCTTTCTTATGACCAGAATGTAAACCATAAACAAGGTCTTTTTTTCTCTGATGAACCCAGTATTTTTTTTTTTTTCCCCTGAAGATGTCCAGAGGAGGCACATGCATGGGAAATGGGGCTTCTAATGATGCCTGGAAACAAAGCTTTTATTTTAAATCTAAAAGAAAGGATTAAAGAGACATTGAACACAGGCTATAACTTCTTGTTGCCCACCCACCTCAATCCAAAACACAGTGGACCCTCAAATACCGGTTGGACAAATGCTTGCTTGCAGGTTCCAGACCCTTTCAAGTTTATGCATTTAAATCCATAACGTATCTCTAAATCTAAAGCCCTACTCTCCTTGCCCACGAGTTGATATTGAGCCCAGCTTCTACCCATCACTGCACACTGTACCAACAGGCCTTCCTGACGCCTACCAACCAGGCCCTGTTCAGCAGCTCTCAGTCACTGTCCTAGAAATGTCTCTGGATTTCATGCATCTCTGCTCCACTTGGAGCAGCCTCTCCTTCCCATGGAGGCAGCTGCCCTCAATTTCTTTGTCTGTTCTTTCTTTCATCTTCTTTTGTTGCAGTGGTTGACAGCTGGTGACTATGGTAAACCCTTCAGATGACTGGGCTACTAAACAGAAGGTTTTTAATCTAGAAGACAACAGAACCACCCACGGGGCTCTGAAAACTATCAACCTCCAGAAGGTCCAGGATATTTTAGGTTGGAAAAAGGACTAATGACCAAGAGATGGACATGAGAAAGCAATGATAGTCATGCAACCAAAAGATCCATCACTCAGTCTCGAGCTCACAGATGTTCTTGGGGGGAAAAAAATGATTCCCAGGATCTGAAGCTGTCAGTGGTAGGGTGCTTGCCTAGCACGTTCAAGGCCCTGGGTTCAATTCCCACCACTGCAACAATAAATTAATTTAAAAAACCGGCCAAGAAAGATGAGAACCCTATGGGAGGTACCCATCTACATGTCCACCCCAGCCCACCCTAACAAGTAGGTGATTAAGTTTAATCAAGAAGGAAAAATCCCAACCTTGGGAGAAACTGCTTACTTTTCAAAGCTCCCTTTTCAGACTAAAACTGTCTGCATTTGAACATAAGGCAAGCTAAACCATACATAAAGCATTAAAATTATATTGTTAGAAATAAATTCAGCAATCAATTAAAAACTTATGAAGCAGGTTTCTACCTACAGCTTCTTAATCTCTGTGAAAACTGAATAACAAACTACTTAAAGAACTCTGTATCCTAATTTTTGTGTGTATATGAGAAAGAATTTGACACAATAATGAATTAGTTATACTCTCTGGGCTTAAGATTTCCCTGTTGGGTCAAGTCAGTACAGAAAACAATCGCTTTCTGAAAAGCAGCTGAATGAAAACAAAGCCACTGAATATTCTGTTTAGAAACTGTCCGGTGTCATTTTCTAAGTTACCTGCAAGCGTCTTTACTTCTTTCTTTTGTCTGTTTTCTAAACCATCTTTATAGGCTCCTAGAACAGAAGCTGGAATGGCACTGGGACAAACCTCTCCAAACTTTCCTGTTGTTTGTGTTTGGACTTGGCACATTGCCAAACCCACCAACTTCTCTCCCATACTCCTGATGCTGGAGGACTCCAAGCAGGCAAGAAGCAACAGGACCCACAGGCTGGGTTGTGCAAAACCTTATCATATCTTTCAAACTTCAGACTTACATTCAAGGACCAGATGCCTAAGTCTGCTCCAAATTCAGGAATATTTCTATTCCTAGTAGAAATTCGGGCCACTTACCAACACAGTTTTAAAAAGATCAAGTAGGTCAAATGTAATTGTAAATTGATTGAATCAGGGATCCCACAGCTATGAAACGCTGAACTGAACAAACAAATGTTCTCATTTGTTAAAATAGGGTAAAAATCTAAATTTGCAACCTCTTCCATCCCCCACTTTTCCTGATTTTCCACCATCCACCTGTATCTTATGCTCTTTTGCCCATAAAGAACAATTGTGTGCCCCCATACTCCAGGCACTAAACACATCTCAGAGTCCTCTCCTTCAAGGGATGTGCACTATGAGAGCAGCATCCAGCATCATGCAAAGTGAAAGAAGAGTTATAGGGGTGCAGTTCAGCAGTAGTATGCATGCTTGGCCTGCCTGAGGCCCAGGATTCAATCCCCAGTAAGTACTACACCAAAAAAAGAGATAAGAAGAAAAGAGCTTGGAGATTAAAAGCTACCCAAATTCAGAGAAGAAAGAGATCAACATGCCAGGACCTTAAGCGAAGAGTCTGGCTCACAGCAGTTGAGCAGGATCAGGAAGCACAGAGCAGGGATCACCAGGCATGGGTGACTCTTCACCAAGGCACATAGAAAGCCAAGTATGAACTCCATTTAGGGGAGGCACACTTTGGTTAGGCAGAGAATCTGTGTCTGAGGCCACTCCTTGAATGAAAGCATTATGTCTTTATATTTTATCCCAGAAACCCTACCACTGTGTCTAAACAGAACACCACTTCACCAGAGAGACAAGGAAACAAAACGTGTGCCAAGCATTGGAAATCAAGGTATATAACACCTTGGATTCAATGACAAAAACTTCACCCACCGCCCAGCAGCTCCTTGGAAGAGTTCAGGTCACAGCAGGTTGCTTGTCTATTCACTGAAATCACATTGCTCCCCTCTCCCTGGACTGCATTCACCTGGCAGAGCAGCAACCTGGCTACACCCAAGGAGTCCCATTCTAGGCTGAATGTGGCTGGAGAAAATGGCTGTACTGGCCATCTCCCTGGAGTGTTAATCCAATCTCAGGGCAAACCTGGTCACCACTCCTCTCTGCTGACTTTTCTGCAATCACTGGTATGTTCACTCTCCAAAAGGTAAATTTCACTCTTGGTTCACCTCCTCTTCCCACATTCCTCCCTTACCCTGCATCTTGTCCTTGAGAAATGGAAGCAAGGGAGCTGAGACTTCCTCTTCCTCTTCCTGCCACCTACCCCAAACCCCCCTGCTGCCATCAGGAGCCAAACCCTTGCTCTAGCTCCAGCCTGTCTCTTCTTCCATTACCATTTCTCCCCCTCTTGGAAATCATCCCCAACCCTATTGAGAGGGGTTCTCACGCTCCCCCCCAAAAATCAAACCTTCCTTCTCCACGCTGCACCTTCTGGCTCCCTCATACCGAACTCCTGCCTCATCTGCATGCTGTTTCCACCAGCCCTAGCCAGCCCCAGTCCCTTGGATCCTCAAGCCACCCACCCTGGCTTCTTCTGCCTGCACACACTGACACTGCTCTCAGAGAGGTCCACGCCTCCAGCTGTCAAAGCCACGAGTGAGTCTACTTCCCGTTCTTTCCCTACCTGATCTCTAGGCACCCCTCCACTAGGGCAATTGCTCCTGGTTTCAAACACCTACTTCTTCTGGTTTTAATGGCCAGATTCTCCCCTTGCTCCCCCACCTCAGCAGCTGCTCCTTCTGGGTATCCTTTCCAGATTCCTTTGTGATCCAGATTTTGCCTGTGTCCCTCTTCTTCCTTCCCATCTGCACACTCTCTTCCCCCAACTGACTCCTACTAGGCCAGTGTCTGCAATACCATGTGCAGGCTAATGATCCCAAGCTGTCTCTCCAGCAGTGACCCAACAGTCTCTTCACTCTAGCTGGGTCAGCCCCCAGGCCCAACTGACCCAGAACGTCCTCTGTCCTCTATTCACTCTTTCCCTTCCTTCAGGCCATGCTCAAGCCCTCCCCTCTCCAGGAACTCGCAAGGACCTGGAGCCACCCAGACCCTCTTCAGGCCTTGTAGAACTCTGAACCAGTCTGCAGTGCAGGATTTACTCCTTAATTACACACATTCTTTCATTGGTCCCTATATGTCTTCTCCCTATTGTGTAAATCCTTTCTCCACCAGGAGGTTTCAGCTTTTGAACAGCAGCATTCCTTCTCTTGTTCTTGGTACTGGGCCACAATGGAGAAGTACAAATAATTAGCCATTTTCTGACAGCAAACAAACCTAATATTTTATAGAGTAAAAGTCAAAACTCATGCACTTTCAAACAACCTGGACTTTGGTGGGCATAGGGCGCACACCTGTAATTCCAGTGGCTCTGGAGCCTGAGGCAGAAGGATTCTGAGTTCAATGCCAACCTCCTCAGCAACTTTTCGAGACCTCATCTCTAAATAAAATATTTTAAAAAGGACTGGGGATATGGCTCAGTGGTTAAGCACCCCTGGATTCAATTCCCCAGTGCCAAAAAAATAAAAATAAAAATAACCTAGACTTCCTTATCCCTAAGTTCCTTGAAAACCCACAAGTTCTTTTTTTTTTTAATATTCTTTGTCCAGAATCACCAGGTAGCATCAAGAGAAAGATACAGTTGGAAAAGCAGGACAAAATCCATATGATTTTCTGTCAATGAAGTCCTCAAAAATTTTAGAAGGGAAAATATTGAACAGCATTTCACATAAAACACAGGAATATAGCAAATAATTTGTATTTCTTGCAAAAACATTAAATTCAGGTAAATTTTGTTGAACTAACACAATTTAATCCTCTAATACAAGTGCACATGAGGGTGTGAGAATAAAAATGGTCCAGCCAAGGATTTCTGCCAGACTTTTCTGGGTAAACATGGCTACGGAAGTGGAAAACTGGCTCACAGAGACAGTTGAAAGTGCTTGGCTTCAGGCTAAGAGGAAGCCCAGTTCATCAACCAGATAGAAAAAGTCTTATTTCTCATTACTGAAAAAAAAAAAAAAAAAAAAATTGATCCTAATCTCGCCCCCTCCCAACCCCTGCCAATTCCCAATTAATTAATTCCCTCTGCAGCCACATCATAACTCACTGAAAACCCCTGGCCAAATCTAAGGGATTAACTCCAACCCAGGAGCCTGTCCACCTGTGTGCTGGCCCCTTACTGCCTCTGCTCTGGTCATCCCCTGGACAGCTGCCCTTGACATTCTAACAACACCAATCACACAGCACGTACCTGACCACTGTCCTCAGCAAGTCTGCACATGCAAGGGTCTCCTCACTCCCACTTGCCCATTTCCAATCCCGGTCTCCATGATAATTTCTTCACAGTTAGGTTTTTCATTTTTCCAGAATTGGCTCAGGATCCTCAGATCCTCAGTTTCACCAACTGTACTCCAAGAAGTATAGCTGTCCTTTCTCTGAGTTCTGTTTGCTACACCTGTGCCCCAGTAACAGAGCAGTACCATGTTGTTCTGAGAATTATTCGTGAATTTTCCTCCCCAAAGACCTGCAAGTTCCTGGAGAACAAAGATCATGCTTCTTTGTTTTTGAGGTGCTCGGGATCAAACCTAGGGTACTAAGAACATGAGGTGCGCTCCACTGGTGAGCTACAACCCCAGCCCAATCGTGATTTCATTTCTACTGTAGTGAGTTGTGCAGCGTTTCCCCAAAAGACATACATCCAAGTCCTAATCCTACTGCCTTCAGTGTGATTTGACTTGGAAATAGGGTCTTTGGAGGTATAACTAAGAAAAGGGTCTTGAGAAAACATCATCCTGGACTTAAGAGTAGACCCTAAAACCAGTGACTGCCTGATCTTTGGAGTGAAGAGGATCTGAGACATAAAGACACAGGGAAGAAAGCCACACAAAGACAGAGCCAGAGACTGGAGCTCGCTGCCACAGACCCAAGAACATTAGAAGCTGAAGGGAGAAAGGAAGGATCCTTCCCTAACTTCTTCAGAGGGCGTATGGCCCAGCTGACACCTTGATTTTGAACTCTAGACTCCAGATTTATGGGAGAATAAATGTCTTGTTTCTAGCCACAAAGTTTGTAGTAATTTGCAGTAGCCACAGAAAACTGACACACAAACACACTCAGACAGTCCAAAACTCAACATGCCAGCTCCTACCAAAGAGCCTCCCAATCAAAACTGTTGAACTAAGACAGATGAAAAGCAAGAAGGAAAGATGAGAACATATCTGAACTGCAGGGCAAGAATCTGGGACATGGACCCAGATTCCAAATCACCATGGAACTTGGACATGTCACTTACCCACAACTGACTCTAACTCCTTGCCTAATAAAAATGAGGAAATTGTCCCCTAAAACCTTCTACCAGGTCTGAAATACCTTGAACACACTTTACCCAAAACATTAGTTTTAACTGATGCTTAAATTACTTCTTCCCATTCACTAAATAATATTATTCATTTTATTTTCATCTAAAGAGCTTTCAGGTACAAAGAAAAGTTAGATAAAGATGGTATTTCAAAGGCACTTACATTTTACTCAACTCATGAAAAATTTAGTAGTTTAGTGGATAATATGCCAAATAGCGATTTTCTACAATATCACCTTTTTTTTTTTCTCTGCAAAGCAAAATCAACAATTTAAAAGTAGTTGATCAAATCCAGCTGGAATCGTTGACATTTTAGAAAAAAAACCGGATCTAAACATGAATCAACTTAAGCACCACTCACTGACCCAGAACCTAAATGTTTATAATGTCACTGCATGGTGACTAATTTTTGCAGAGTAACAAGGGACTTCTCAAACACTGGGGTTTTCTCCAGTAGACTCAAACTGTAATTAAGGTCCCATTCCCAAAAATTTCCACTTCAAAGCATCTAGCCAATAAGTAAATACAACTGCTGCCACCACCAAATGGCAAAGTTTTGGTAAAGGAGTCAAACAAAAAAAACTTTTACCCATCTTTATGCCTCCTTAAACTCAAAAACACACATATAAGCAGTTTTCCTGCATTAAAGGCTTCCTGATTTAAAAAGGGGGGATGAGTTATCAAAGGTTTGGTAATGATATTTATACCTATCTTACCTGTATACCCTCCTGAGGAATCTGGGTTAAATTAAAAAACAGATTTTGAGTTTTTTCATACAAGATGCTGTGGCCTTTGCCTCCAAGTTTTTGGGGAAGTTGTCTTTTTTAGGAAACCAACCAAAACAACATAGGGGAAAATGGAGCCACAGGACTCATATTTCAGTCTGACAAAATATCCATTAGAGGCACTTAGACTTAAACTTTTGAAACCAATTTATCGGTCAGAAAACAAAATCTGGAGTCACTGGGGCCAACGATTCATCTAGAACTGGCAGAATTATGCCTTCAAAATTGGACCTTGAATCCGAGCACAAAGTGAGTTACCAAAATTTTTCCTTCCAGGTGGTAACTCAATCCGAAAATCACAGTGGAGTTGGAAGGCTTCACAAACGCAGTTTCAACTCTGTAGTTCTTAGCTTTTCAACATGAGTCCTCATAGACATGAAAACGCAACTGGAAGGTGGGTGCATGTTTGCAGCCCTTAATCACGTCTACCTTAAAAGGTGCTCTTTAACTGTAATAAAACTAAGACAGCAAATGGCAAGGGAAGTCTCTAGTCTGGGGAGTACACAGAGGCATTCAAAGTTCTGTCTTTTGCAAACTCAACCACCTAGATGTAACTTAATCTGCACGGAGGCAGGACGAATTCTTCCACACAAGCGCTGTTTTCTAGAAGTCTAAAACTAGGATGAATGAGCTTTAACACTGCCGACTGCATGTTTACTTGCATCCTCACGTGGCACGGCGCAGCCACTGAAGCGCAGCGCCCAGGAGCCTGAAAACTTTACTTTCCAAACTAGCAGAGTCCGGGAGGCGGCTTGGCGGCAGACTGCCTCGCAGTGCCCCAAACTGCACCCACGCCAAGCAGCCTTCCCCCGGCACCACCCGCTGCCTGCAGCTCCGCTCACACAAAGGCGCGTGGATGCCGACAGGACCCTTCTCCAAAGTTGCGCAGAGAGAAGCCGGGAGGCGAGAAAGAGGGAGGAAGAGGAGCCGGCGGCCCCCGGGCTACTCACAGGGTGACGGTGCGGTTGGGCAGCGTGTCTGGGGGAAGGACCTGCGCGAGTTCCAGGCTGCTGCACACCACCTTGCCCTCCGCGGCGCCCGCCGCCCTACCGGTCCCTCGGGGCCGCCCGTCGTGCTTGCAGCCCGGGGGCAGCGCCGCGGCCCCGCCGCCGCCTCCCAGCACCGCAAGCAGCGCGAGCGGCAGCAGCAGCAGCGGCGGCGGCGGCGCGCGGCCCCGCGGGCGCCCGGGTGGCTCCA
>JAJEJO010001547.1:262851-316491 GCA_020662805.1 Glaucomys volans
CGGGGCCTGAGGCCGAGCGGCGGCGCACTGGCCTAGCGGGCGGCTCCTGCGCGCGGGCGGGCGGGGGCGCGGTGCGGGCCCGGCGGCTCCCGGAGCCTCGTGGCGGCCGCGGGACTCGCCCTCCGCGGCGCCGACATGCTCCTTTGTCCGCAGCGGCGGCGCTCGGCCTCGGGGGAGCCGTGGGGTCACGGCCGCCGGGTCCCAGCGCCGCTCTACGGCCCGGCGGGAGCGCCGCCTCCTCCCCCGGCCCGCGGCGGCTCCTCCCCGCCGCCGCCCCCGCCCCTCCGCCGACGCCGCTCCTGCCCTCCGCTCGCCCGCCGCCGCCCGCCGCTCGCGGAGGAGGCGCGCCGCGTACCCCGGGGCTGGCCAGACCCGGTGCGCGCCTGGGCGGAAGTTTGCGGGGCTGGCGGAGGACCGTAACTCGTGCAGGGGGCGGAAGAAAGTTCTAGTCCAGACTCCGGCCGCGGTGGCTGCCCTCCCGCAGGTTTCTTCGCCACCGCCTTCCAGACAAAGCCGGGCTGTGCGCCCCTGGGACCGCCCGGGGCGCCCGAGGAGCCCGGCCCTGAGGATGGAGCGAGGGCTGGAGGAGGGCCGAGTTGCCCTCCCACAAGCCGAGGGTGAAAGCACCCGAAACCGAGTATCATGAAAGGCATCGCCTTCCCACCTCACTAGGGCAGTCTCATTTGTTCGTAACACACCAGAGCCAGCAAACAGGTTCCTCTCCAATAAAGTGAACTCTGAAGCTATTTCTGGCTTTCAGCCACAATAGCTATGGACCCTGCAAAGGTTGCATCGAGGCCTCGCTGGACTGGCAGTCTTTGGAACAACGTTTCTCTCAGAGCCCAAAGATAGCTTAGATGTTAACCGGTTGGAGCCATAGTGAGCAAACCGCATAGGAAGCCCACGGGATTCTACTGCTCTAAGAGCACAGACCCTGCCCTAACATTTGCAAACCCAAGGATCATCTACCCTGTATTTGATATTTATGAGGAATCTATCAAGCTAACAAGTAAAATGAGTTTTATTCTAGCTTGAGAAATATACCTGCAAAACAACCTGGAAGGCAGGTTTGAATGCAGAACTCACAAACACCTTGGAGTTAGTCCATCCTGAAATTTGAAGTCTGGAAAGGGTCAGACCTGAGCCTTGGTCTGTACACCTCCACTCCCTTTATTTCCTGTGCCCAGTTCAGTTTAACAAGGAGGTTTTCTACAGGTATGGACACCCAACCCACTCCACCAAGCTCTATCCACCCCTTCCAATGGCCACCCTTCGGCTGCCCCCTTGGGTCCAGGAGTGCACATACCAGTTTGGTCCTGTGTTGAAAAGAGGCTTCTGAGAAGAGGCCAGCCCAAGGTCTGGAAGTTCGCTTGGGGATTTTTGTCTGAAAACACCAGGGTCCTGAGTCCCAAGGACACAGTCCAGAGTAGGAAGGCTCTGAGCATTGGCCCTGGAGTTTTTTCACCCCATGGGGGATGAAATGCAAGGCCCAGGGCAGGCTTTTCTTGCCTAGGTCACAACAATACTTAGGCTCCTAAGAAGTTTATTTCAGAGATCAACTCCTAGGAAACTATTTGATGTTCTCAACAGTAAATGACCTCCATTTGCCCTACACTTAAGTAAATTTGAATAGCGGGTCATTTGACCAACACTTTTTGAGATCTAACTATATAAACTCAAAAGAATCCAGCATTGTCTAATAATGCATTCTGTAAAAATAGAATTGTTCTAGATCTGGGTCTGGGAGTGTAGCTCCCTGGTAGAACACTAAGCTGGAGGCCCTAGATTCTCTTCCCTACACTGCAAAAAAAAAAGAGAGAGAGAGAAAGAAAAAGGAAAAAAAAATGACAAAAGAACTTCTGAATGTTTCTTGTCCAATAGGATGGTTATGTGTAGCCCTTGAAATGTAAGAAGTGCATTTTTCATGCTAATTCATTTTAATTCATGGAAATTTGAATTGAAGTATCTGGTGACTGCCCTGTTGGTGATGAACCAGGTCTGGGACCCTATAATGGGTAGAAATAGTGGGAGATTATCACCATTATTAAACAGCTTTAAACATAGATGTAGTCTTAGAAGGCAAAATGGTAACCTGTGTTAAGATTGGAATGGAAAAGAACTAAGATAACACCATTTTGTTCTGACCTGTCTCCATTGTATGCTTGCTTATGTTTTCTTTTCAGCCTCCTGAAGCTGTATCTATGTTGGCAGGACAGTAGGACCTTCCCGTGTCCCTAGGGATATGATTTATAACAAAATAACTCTGAAATGTGTAATCAAAACAGTTCTCTCTTGTAATCAAAATATCTGTCTCATCAGGATCTTTCTGACCTACATGTGCCTCAATTGTTCTTGTGGGTTTTGTGGGTTTTGCCTTTATAAACTCTGCACTTCAAAAATTCAGGTGCTGGGAGTTCTTCAAGGTGTTAGCCTGCTCCCAGCCGCTTGCCTGGCCTGCTCATTAAAAGACCTTTTTTTTCCCCCTTTCAATTTGGCTCAGTATGCATGGTGGTTTGTAACTTCATAACAAGGTGGGTAAAATCGTTCACATTTCTCTTGAATTTATTTGAAGAATTATTATTCCCTACCAAAATCATTGATCATCATTATCACCTGTTTTCCTCTCTTTTTTTTTTTTTTTTTTTTTAATTGCGGTGCTGGGGATTCAGCCCAGGGCCTTGTGCTTGCAAGGCAAGCACTCTACCAACTGAGCTATATCCCCAGCCTTCACCTGTTTTCTTTATGAAGTTAAAAACTTACACAGCAATATGGAATTTTTTGATTACCATATAGCTACAGATTGACATATGAACTTAAAGTATGAATACTTTAAAGACAAGTAAATGTACTTATCTAATTTGAAATGTGTCTACCACAAGTGCTAACAGCAATTTGATACATGTCCTCTTTTTGCTACAGTCGAGAAAGTTATATGAAGTACAGAATTATCAGAAAAATATTTCACAAGTTAATCCAAGGAGAAATATGAAAGAAATGTTTTTATTATATGGATAATATTAGTCCTTGCACAAAAATCACTCAAAATATCTTTGAAAATAAAGATCAGTACAGACCACAAATAGGACATTGAAGCTGAGTAGGGCTTTACAAAGTAACAATACTACAGTTCTTGGAACCACAGTTATTATTTTGTACCATCAGAGGTTCATGAAGATGTGACTTGCAGTCCTTTCCACTTATAAAGATCTTAGAGGATGACACTATCTGAAACTTCCTGTCTCCCATCCCTCAGTCTCACAGAATATAAGTTTGCACTAAGCTACCCCATTCCTGACAGCTTCTTGCCAGACAGGTCTATCTACTGTTGATCCCCCTCAGGCTTTAAGAACATCACCCCAGTTGAAGTTGTAGGACTTCATAGGTCCATTCAAAGTTCCTACTGTGTTTGTAATTGTCCCACTTTAGAAAGTTCTGTAGAAACTGAGAAACTGCTTGTTAACCATACTTATGTAAACATAGTGCTGTAAAACTCTTGCATCAACTGTTGCTTTAAGGATGGTAGATAGACCACATTCCAGAGCTGCTATGCTGCGAATCCTGTCTTGTTAGCCATGTTATGTGAGGCTTGTAGGAGATCCCAGAGAAACACTCAGATGCTTTGCTTGTCTCAATAGAGACACTGTATTAATTGTGTGTATGGATGTATGCATGTAAATATGTATGTAGTAAATATGTGCATGTGTTTAAATGTGTGTGATTTTATGTATATAATAAACATGTATCATACTTATTATTAACAATTTCTTTTCTTCCTACTCTACCAGTGAGCTTCTGTACTCCCTTCTTATAATCATTGTCGCCCAGTTTTCATTGCCCCCTATTATGTTTGTTACTCTAGACTCTAGACAAACTATTGAAACTAATACTTTTTTTCTTTGTCCCAGGGATGCTCTGCCACAGAGCTACATCCCCAGCCTTTTTTACTTTTCATTTTGAGACAAGGTCTTGCTAAATTGCCCAGGCTGGCCTCAAACTTGGGATACTCCTGCCTCAGCCTCCTGAGTCACTAGGATTATAGGCAGTGTTCCTGCATCTGGCTAGGTAATCTTGATGGCTTGTCCAAATCCAAACATAGCTCCCTTTTAAAATTAGTTTACATTTTTACATCATTAGCCTCCCCCCATTACCATATCAGTTCTATGACGCCCTTATTTAATTTTCAAGGTATACACCGCTGCCAAAATATAAATAAATAACCATACCCAACTTATTGTCTCTCAGGGTTAATGATTTTCCCAACCTCCTTTGCAACTATTGGTGGCACATAACCTACTTCTACCCAAAAGTGAATCAAAAACTACCCAATGCAGTAGTAGCCACAAAACACATATGGGTATATAAATTTAAATTTAAAGTAACTGAAATTAAACTAAACGGTCCATTTCATCATCATTCTAATCACAACTTAAATGTTCACTAAATGCATGAGGATATTATTTTGGACAGCACCAAATTTAGAATACAACATTACAAAAGTATCTACTATGTGTGTGTGTTAAAAAGAAGCTAATAACTCTCCTTCTACTTTTATTCTTGCTTTGGATATGGTCCTATGAGGACATGATACCTGGAGCTGAGGTAGGTATTTTGTGGTCACAAGGCAAAAGCCTAAAGGAAAATTCCAAAATAATAGGAGGAAATGAAAGAAGCACTTGGTTCACTGAAGTTGTAGCTGAGCTGCCAATCAAGGCTCTGGACTTCTTTTTATCAATAGTGAATACTCTGTGTTTGCAGTCACTGTGATTTTAGTTTTCCAACACCTAAAGCAGTGCTTGCCACATACAAGTAACTCAAAAGCATTTGTTGATTCACATAGCTTATATGTTATTCATTTTTATGCTTCAAATAGCTAACGAAATTCCTGTATTAGCTAGTGAGTAAGTTTTCTTGAACTATGTATTTTGGATAACCAGGCATATACTCCCAGCTAAAGTTAACTAACTTGACATGATTGATGTTCCATCTTCTCTGATCAGATGGAAATGTATAATGTCATGATCAAATTAGCAGCAGGAAAGAACAGCAATTTTTAGCACTTGAAATGTCTTAGTGATACCTCTAATAAGCCCTGAGAATAAACAGACATTCTCTGTTTATTTTTGTATCATTTAATGTTAATCTCTTAATTATGACAGCTGTAGCTTATATTTTTGGTCATTACATAGCATGTTCTAGAATGTGTCCTTGGTCATTGCCCAGGACCCAGATAGAATCAGCAGCACTATCTCAAATATCCCCCCAGCCTCATTAGACAGTGTTGGCTGCTATTCTGGCTTACTCGTTATGAGAAATAGTGGCCTTCAACAAGTCACTAGGTCTCACCTTTGGAAATGAGACTTTGAACTAGAAGTAGTTGTAATGTGCTATGATTTTATCCGGCTGAACCATGAAATCTTTTGTTTGCTGCAGTCAGACTAGTCTTAGAATGTATCCCTGTGACAGATAAATGCTCTTTATAGATGACCAAACACTTTTGTAAAATGGTATCTTCTGCATCCACTCCAGTGCAATTACCATCAGTTGTAAATAAAGGCAGAGACATGAGGGAGAATGGACCAGCAGTGTCGTGTGAGAGATTACCTCCTTGTAACATAGCCTCCAGGCTTATGTATGGACAGGCCGATAGCCCAGATGTCATGGAACAAGACTCGGCCCAAATTAAGATGCTCCGCAAGCACAAGGCCCTGGGTTCAATCCCCAGCACCGCAAAAAAAAAAAAAAAAAAAAAAGATGCTCAAATAGCTTGATTTATTACATGATTAAAATACATGATGAGGGCTGGGGTTGTTGCTCAGTGGTAGAGCATTTGCCTCACGTGTGAGGAACTGGGTTCAATTCTCAGCACCGCATATAAATAAATCAATTAATTAAATAAACATTGACAACTAAAAAATATTTAAAATAAATAAATAAATACAACACATGATGAGAAGCAGGAAAGAGATCAAGTGGTCTAGCCCACAAAGGAACAAAGGATAGGGTACAAATAAAAGATCACACTACCCAAGTATCGGGTCAAGCTTCATGAGAACTGTCTCGATTGTCCATTTATTTGCCTCTCTCCTCTCCCACACAGCCACATCAGTCTGCTCCACTGGTGGCGTGGCCTAGACTTGTTGGGGGCCCAACACAGGTAAGATACCAGGAGCCACTTTTTCTGTTGGAGAAATGCTGGGGCAGTGGTCCCTAGGCATAAGTTTACCTTGTCACATGGCCCAAGAGGCAGCCAAGACTTTATTTGTGCTGCTGAGACAGAGGACATGAGGTCAGTTAGATTTCAGCCATGGCAGGCTAATATTTGACCCAATAAATATGGAGTGCTTCATATAGCTCAGGTGTATTTAGTGAATCATGGATGCTGGGTGCCTCCTTGGCCTTTTCTATTCTCAGTGCGATTTTTTTCATTTGTTCCGCCATTTTTCTCTGTTCACTCTACTCTGCGTACTTTCCTGTGTCTGATGTGACTCAAGAGCCATTTGTTTCTAGACTTAGTGTCATTTATCCTCCTTGCCTTCCCCCCAATTTTTCTATAGCAGAATTAAAGGTTCTTAATTAATACTGAAAATGTATTACATGACAGAAAAAAACAACAGCCTTTGTGATATGATCCACTACAGAGATGAAGCTAGTTTTTCTAAACAGAAGTGTTTCCTGAGTATCATCTCCCAAATATAGTATAACCTATCTTCTTGTATTGACTATCTAAGATATTATCAGTTTTAGTCCTGTGTACCAACTGTAGTGATTAATATCTGTCATCTGGCTAATAATTATTAATGATAGGCTCAGCAGTAGATTTGCCAATCACAAAATTTCCATCTAAAACTTATTTAGACAGTGGTCTCTGCCTTCCTTCGTGTCAATTAACACACCAAAATCCATTTGTTGATTCAAGCAGAATGAGAAGTTATATTGAAAGTATTCCTTTCTCAACAAAGTAATTATTACTTTGACTCAGTCTCTGATCCAGTATCTTAACACATTGAATCTCCTGTTAGTTGTGCTTTTATAATACACTTATTTTTTAACATCCTCTTATATCACTTAAAAGCCTCAAACGTTATTACATTACAAAGAATTTGTCTGTATAAGTTGACCAAACTTAAAAATTTTAATCTAGATGTATTATTTCACTCATTACCCATACATTTTTAGTATTGGGGATGATAAATTGAATGTTTCAGTGCATGTGTCATTACATCAAAACGTGCATATTTGTGTATAATTCCAAGAATGTAAAATGTAGAGAAAAGTGATAAAATGTACAGGAAAAAAAGCATTGATCTTGAAGTCAGGAGATCAGATTAACATAATGACTGTATCTTTCACTAGGTTACCAAGGGCAAATTACATAACGTTTTGGCACCTAGTTTTCCTCGTTTATTATGAGGTTTAATTTAAATTTAATTTAATATAGCATTGTTTATTATAACATTTAATATAACATTGTTTATTATAACATTCAATATAACAAATGTTAATATAACATTTAATTTAATATAACATTTAATATAACATTGAAAGCAGGTAACACCTAACATGCACATAATAGGTACCTCATAAAAAATAACTGAATCTGAGCTTCATATTCCTTGTGGAGAAGGTGAAACCTGAAAAAGCTGAACTGATGTATCCAGGGTCATATCCTTGGTTCTTGTAAAAGCCAGAACCAGAGAGCTGGGGAAGCTTTCAGGTGTGACTTCTTTCCCTTATAAACACATAATTTGATTGGTCAAGCATTATGATTTAGTAAAGTCACTCCCTAAATCTCAGTTTCCCTACCTGCAAAATTGAAGGTAAGAATTGCTGCCTACCTTTCTGGTAATATTGGAAAGGTAAAGAAGTAATGCATGGGAGAAATCACCGGGGAAAATATTCTATGCAATCATATTATTATAAACATTATAATTGCCTTTTATCGTTAATAGTGCTATATCACAATTACATTTATCTGGTTCTTCCATCTCTGGATCTCTAAATTGCTCCAAAATAAGTGCACTGAACATTCTTAGACAATGCTGCTACCAGCAAGGCAATTGGGGAATTGAGACAATGATACAGGAAGTTGGGAGAAAGCAAGCCCATCTTCTCCACACCTCCTGATTCCTGCAGTGCTGCTTGTTCAGACCATGGCTCAGTCACTTTGCAAGTAAATGCTCATCACTTTATCTTTTTATTTTTATTTTTTATTTTATTTTATTTTTTTTGGTACCGGATTGAACCTAGGGGCACTCCACCACTGAGCCACATCCCCAGCCCTATTTTGTATTTTATTTAGAGACAGGATCTCACTAAGTTGCTTAGGGCTTCGCTCAGTTGCTGAGGCTGCCTTTGAACTCGCAATCCTCCTGCCCCAGCCTCCCAAGCGCTGGGATTACAGGCGTGCACCACCGCGCCCGGCTCATCACTTTAGAAGCCTAATAACAGGCATCCTAAGTGCACTTCAACGTGCGTTGCTTGAGAGAAAGTTTTTGTTTTATTTATTGGTGTATACCTAGGTTGGTTTTTGTTGTTGTTGTTATTGCTGTTTTTTGTTTTCTGTGGAACTGGTGGTCAAACCCCAGGGTCTCCTGCATGGCTCAGCAAATGCTCTGCCTTTCAGCTACATCCCAGCCCTTACTAGCATTTTGACTAATGCCTGGTATACAGTTGGCACTACACAAGCATTTACTGAACAAATGGATAGATGAATAAGTGATAAAAGAATGAATAATATTTCTGAATTCGTTAGTTTGTCTTTTCATGTTACAAAATAACTACAAGTTAATCTCTGATAACTTTAGCAAACTTTTCTTTATGATCTCAACTCTCTGATCAGTTGACTGTGATTTTGGTTTTTTTGTGTGGTAGGTGTTTGTTTTTAATTTTTCACAATGATGGGATTGAACCCAGGGCCTTGCACATGCCAGGCAAGTGCTTGACCACTGAGCTCCCCTCCAGCCCTTAGTTCAGTTGAATATGCATTAAAATTTCTCATACTTGCACATACATTTTGAGTGTTTGATGTTACCGTTGCTAGATTATAAATGGTAAAGCTCCGGAAGCCTGAATCCTAGCCAGTCACAATCAGGAAAATTACTCATCTGTCTGAAGTCTATTTGGCAGTAAAGGCCCTGTATA
The DNA here is from genome assembly GCA_020662805.1 of Glaucomys volans. Classification (NCBI taxonomy): domain Eukaryota; kingdom Metazoa; phylum Chordata; class Mammalia; order Rodentia; family Sciuridae; genus Glaucomys; species Glaucomys volans. The sequence goes on from JAJEJO010001547.1 coordinate 271,993, forward strand.
TTAAATTATAAATCTACTTAATTAGCTTCTTTAATCATCATTAAATAACTCTCAGTCCCTTTTGATGGAAATATACAATAAAAACGGCCTCTCTGGCAATTAATATGGCAACATGTAGTCTTAAGTTGAGCGGAAGATTCTGCCTAGGACTTATCCAGCACTCTGACTCATTCTTACCTGCGACTCTCAGGGGTTATTGGTTTCATAGTCAACTAAGAATAATTTTTCTTTTGTTCTCCCCCGGCACCCATGGATATCCAAGCCCCAACTCTTCTCTTCAACAGAACTCAGAAGGAGGAAAAGTCAAGAATTAAGTCCCTGATCATAACACCATGAAATACTCTTGAAAATTCTTCCAATGTTAGTCAAAACCAATTCATTAAAAATGACAGAACAATAACTCCAACTAGTTTAAACTTGATAAGAGATATATTGTTCCATGTAAATATGAGGTTGCTTCAGGCATAGCTGGATCTAGGGTCTGAAACAATCCCTCCAGGTCTCTTTTGGAGCTCTATTCTCAGGAAAGGACTCCTCACTCTGTAATTGAGAGGCCACTGGAAGCTCTCCCCTATAAACGCACCCAAAATGTAAGTTCAAAAATAGCAATCCACCCTCACAGCCTTTCCAGTGAGAGATAGGATCCATATGTCTTGGGTCACACCAACAAAACAAAGCAAAACAAACAAAACCATCTGCTATGCTATTCTTTCTCCTAATAGTCTACGACATAGACAAAAGAATAGGAAGGAACAACATGTTCATCATCATTATCTCTGGGTCAGAGCCTCACAAATGAATTTTAATTTGTTTTTATTTGCCATTTTAAAAGTGCACAAATTACTAATAGAATTTTAAAACTTAAGTATTAAGTATTGTGCTATAAATCTCTTTCTTTTTTTTGAGTAAATGAATAAATATTACTACGAAGGACCTGCTGTGTGCAAAGCAGTCTTCTGCGTGCCAAGAGAGAACTAAATGGATAGATAGGCTTGGATACTGTCTTCAAGGTACTTGTTGTCAGAAAACGACAACAAATATGTATCCACTTAATGTCTGTTTTGAGGGTCCTTAAATCTCTCATCCAAGAATAATGGTCACTGACATTTACCAGCTATTGGCTGGGGTCGCAGCTCAGTGGTAAAGCACTTGCCTAGCATGCATGAGGCCTTGGGTCTAATCCCTAGCATTGCAAACAAAGTTACCAGCTATTATTGTTCACTGCTTTCCTCCAAGTTACCCTCTTCCACAACAGAGAGATCAAAGATTTAAACATAAAAAGAGAGAATATTTAAAAAATCATATATATACACATATACACGCGTACCATAATAAGAAATAAATTGATAAATTTGATTTCAGAGAATTTAAAATTCAGCTCCCCCCCACCAAAAAAAAAAAAAAAAAAAAACACATAAAAAAATCAAGTTATCATTCTAGCAGTTCAGGAGGCTGAAGCAGGAGGGTCATGAGTTCAAAGCCAGCCTCAGCAACAGTGAGGTGCTAAGCAACTCAGTGAGACCCTGTCTATAAATAAAACACAAAATAAGGCCAGGGATGTGGCTCAGTGGTTGAGTGCCCCTGAGTTCAATACCTGGCACCCCCCCCAAAAAAATCAAGTTAAATTTCTAAAAATTTGCACTATATGTGATAAAGGGAGAATTTCCTAATTATATATAAAAAAAATCTATCAATACTTATGAAAATGTTCAACTAAGTAGTTGAAACTAAATAGATGAAAGACAGGAATATCTAGCTCACAGACACAGGATAATAGAAAGTTGTACAAGGTGAAAAGATGCTAGTCCTCAGTAATAATTAAAGAAATTCAAGCAAACTAACCAAGTGACAAACAAAAATTGAGACAGCAATTTTCACACATCGAATTGGATTGGAGAAAAACAGATTTACTCATAACAGAGATAAGATCATACCTGAGATAAAGATGTTTATTAGAAGAGATAGAAGAAGATGGCAAAACCACCTTCAAGGAGTGAATCTTCTTTAAGAGAAGAACAACTCACTTCTTTGTGTCTCTAGTTTCATTGGGGCGGCAGGGAGGTGTGGGGGATTGTTAAAAGGTCCTGACCAAGTATCACCTCTCAACTCTAGATTGACAGACTGTGTTAGCTAACATCTAAGGGTGGCTGTTGGTCATCTTGCCTGGTTAAGAGTTCCTAGTTGAAACTGGTTTTATAGAATTTATGGTGGGTGGGCTTGAGTCTTAATCATTCTGCTTTACTTAGTCTTAGGAACCTCCGTCCATGTTGTTTGTAAAGATTCTTGCTTAAGATGTCTGAGCAATTAAGTCCTCCTGAATTTATCTATCTTCCTCCTGCTGTAAGATAAATAGCTCATATTAGGCAAGGGGTCTGAAGTAGCTGTCTTGTAGACCTTGAGGTGCCACTGAGGCAGGACTGTTCATTAATTGATTAATTGCTCTATACTAAGTGTTTTCTTTAACTCTTGATCTTCTGTTCATATCTGACTGCTACCTAGCATCAGTATTTAGTCATATCCAGATGCTGGAAAGCCAACATCCTCTACATTGCTGGGGGCAATTCAAATTGGTGCCACACTTTTTTATTTTTATGACTTCGTACCATCTTTCAAAAAGATATCTGCAAACACATTCAATACAGGAATTCCATTTCTAGGAATTTTTCCTTCAGGTCAGCATCAGCATGTGTGCAGAGAGAGTACATGTGGAGCAATGAGCACATTTTTTGGTTGTTGTTGTTTTGTAATGACAATAGGCTGGAGGTAACATCTGAAAAAGAGCACAGGTTCAGTACATAGTAGTCAGGTAAAATAGAGGGCAGTGGAGACTTTAGGAAGAACAGGAAGAGTGCAGCATGGAGCAGGGCTGCATGGGGAGTTTGTCTCCTGAATTCAAAGAATGAAATGCCCAAATACAAGGGTGAGAGCAAAGTAACAGGATTTATTAGCTTAACAGAAAGAAAACAGAGCTTCAGAAAAGAGAGGGGCCCCAAGAGAGGGTTGCCAGGTGGGGTCTGTGTCTAGGAGGTTATATGATTCTACAGGGGTAAGGAAGCTCGCCCCAACTCCAATCCTGGGTAAGGCGCCCAGTGTCCACCAACTCTTCATGCACCAGTCAGTTTTCCGTGCCTTTTTATGCAGCAGGTCTGGGCACTAGGCAACAGATATCTCACTATCAGTTTTTCTGCTTAAACAGGAATCAGCCTGACCTTGATGAGGCCTGGCTTTTTGTGTCTGTAATTTCTCAGCCCTGCTACACAGAGACTTGACCTTGAAGGGGCCCAAATTTCCTTTCTGCCTATTTTAACCCTTTCTCCTGCCTCAAGAGGATCTTTGTATGTTATCTTTGATTATCTCCCACACAATTCCAAAAAAAGAGAGATACAGGGGATCCCTCTTTTTTCTTTTTCTTTCTTTTTTCATTTTTTGGTACTGGGAATAATTGAACCAGGGGTACATTTCCACTGATCTACATCCCCAACCCTTTTAAATTTTATTTTGAGACAGGGTCCAGTTAAGTTGCTGAGAGCCTCACTAAGTTGCTGAGGCTGGCCTTGAATTTGTGACCATCTTGTCTCAGCCTCCTGAGTCGCTGGGATTATAGGTGTGCTCCACCATGTCCAGCAGGGGGGCTTCATTTCTATAAATAAATGTGTGTGTGTGTGTGTGTGTACTGTGTATGCATTGAGTATTTTGGAAGGATATGTAAAAACTGCAATGAAGAAGTTACAGTAAGAAGTCCAGGCTGCTCACCAAGCACTAGCCAATACTTGTGACAGGAAAGCTGGAAGGAAGTGATCAGGTTTATACAAGTGTGATTGCAAAACCAGGCCTGGTTGTGAAATGAAATTACAAAAATATTAAGGTAAGAGACCAATGCCTGGGGAAGGGGTCAGTTCTGCTCCCCTCTCTCAGCCTTTCTCCAGGAAGCCTAACTAAGCATGGCTCCCTACCTTTCAGATTGTAGAGTCTGACTCCCCCTCTTGAAATGTAACAGATGCCTGTGAAAAGAGCCATTTCTTCTTCTCTGTTTCTGTGAGCGTGCTTTATGTTTGAGACCCTGCACAGGGCCGTCAACTGCCTAGATTAGAATATTTTTTTTTAAAAAAAGGAAAAAGCCCCAACGATAGGATGGGTCTAAGATGACGTCAAATAACCCACGAATATTGTGAGAAACTGGATCAGGGCTCAGAATTTGGAGTTTTCATTTTCCTCTGGGTCTGCTGGTGTAAAATGAAGTTTGGAGTTCTCCTCCTCTCTGGGTGCTGCTTGCTGCTTGCTGCTTCTCACCTAGTCTGTTTCCTGCAACACAAGGGGCTCCAGGAAATGGAGGTGCTGACAAATGCAAAGCTCCATCTGGTGAGGCTCAAGGGTGCAACGGGCTGGTAGAGGGAGGGAGAGGATGAGCAGAGCAGGAAGGCTCCCTGAAGAGCAGGTGTCTTCATCCAGGGGGAGGTGTCCCTTTTTTCTTCTCCAAAAAATGCAATGGAAATTGGCTTCCTGGGGCCAGCTCCTATGGTTTTTGTAGACAGACCTATTCTTTTAAATCTCACTTTCATTCCCACGCTTTGTGTTGCTATTGCATAAAACTAAATACTAGGAAGAGGTGACAAAGGTCACCAGATGTTCTGGGTGCACATCTACCGAAGGACTTATTGGTTAACATCTTAACCACTTATATTGGGTTTCTCTTTAGAATTTAGACTTCCCAGCAAATAAGAGGGTATGTAAAAAAAAATTAAGGAGGACCAACAACAATCTGGTAGAAGGACAAAGCCAACAACTGCATAGGAGCAGCCCTGTTGCTTACTTCTGCAGAAAGGGTCAGGGATAAGAACACTTACGCTTGATTGGGCTCACATTTGTTAAATTATATGATCCTTTTAAAAACTCTATACATATATTTGTCTTTCAATAAAAAGACACATTGAGTATACAGACAAAGAACAAAAAAATTATAAACGCATTTTTCAATTTGCTGACATCAATAGACAGCAAATGATCACAGAGCATGTTCTGTTTCTTACAGGGGTTGTCCCTTGAAAGAAGTCTCTTAATTAAGCAAGAGTAAAGGATAAAAAGCAAGGTGGTATTCTTTGTGTCCTGGAGGAGTCATTTTTTAAAAGGCAGGTTGACTCAAATTGCTTTTTTAAAATATCCCTTCAAATGCAGATCAGGTCTTTGGGGCTGGAGGTGGCAGATGTGAGTGAATTCCCATAGGGCAGAGGAGATTCTCAGGAGTGAAGGGATGGAGGCTCTTAAGACTAAGACCCTTTTCAGACTCAATAGTATTAGATCTTTGATGGATCTGAGATGGGAATCTAGGGATACCAAGAGGGCACTTCATCTCAGAAATGCCCATTAACTTGGAATACAGAACAAACAACTGGTGAGCAACCCAAGCCTTGCACTTTGCCTTGAAAAGTCAGCAAAACCACAAATACCAGAAAGTGCCTGGAGGGACTGTTCTTTTAGGAAAGATGAGTGTTAAAGGCTTTGATGACCAAGAAATGACTTAAGTTCCATTATAACAGTAAGATGCACACCCCTGGGTAGAGATGTAAGATGCTAAGGAGACTGTGATGTAGGAAGGAGATTGATTAGAACGTGGAAGGACAAATGAGTACAAGGAAAACAGGCAGGAAATTGTGAAACTCTGCCCTGACTCTACCTCTAGTTCAGAGCCTCCCTACCATCCCTCTGTAAACCTCCTCACTCCCATTCTCAAGCTTGTACTGTCCCTTTATTATAAATCTCCTGCTCTGCTACTCATGCCTGATGTGTCCTTAAATTCTCTTCTGCGACATGACCAAGAACCTGCAAGGTCTCCTCAGCTTTTGGAGAAGTCTTTGGATGCCCTTTGGTGACAGGTTTAGTGGCCTTCAGGTAGTTCTATTGGGAATGAGTGACATTTTAGCCGGACCCTGGGAGAGGAAGCAGCTTACAAAAGTTTCTTGTAACTGGAAAGAAAATGGCACATTTGAGAAAGTGAGAAAAGACCAGGGCATCAAAACAGATGAGAACACCTTCCAGTGAAATTAACCATATGGGCAGAGGTAAAATCCAGCAGGGTCTGTGACTTTGTTAATTAAGAATGTTATTTTGGGGACTAGGGATGTGGTTCAATTGTAGAGTGCTTGCCTAGCATGCTCAAGGTCCTGGGTGAATCCTCAGCGCCAAATAAATAAATAAACAAAATTAAAATTAAAAGAAAAAATGTTGTTTTTCACCTCGATAATACTGAAAGACACTGAAGATTTTTTAAATCAGAGAAGACACAATAAAAGTTGCTGGTTTATGTGCTTCCTTTGGCTCCTGCATTGAGATTAAAGAGGGATGGAAACTGCTCAAAATCAGAAACTCAAATAGCTTAAAATAGGGTGGTGGGAATGGAGATAAGAAAAATCATGCCAGATTTAAGGAATGAAGAGACTCGTGGAAGATTTGAGGGATGCATCAAAAATGACTCCCCGTTTTCTGGTTTGCCTGAGTGGAAGAAGACAGATTCATCAAGACAGGAGCCCCTGGAGGAAGACCGTTTTCACGGGCAGATATGGGTGCTGGTGGAAGGTGTCCAGTGTGAAATCCATTTTAAGCAATCAGTGCTCCTGTCGATTAGGGAGCATTATGAAGAGTTGAGTTTTTCAGCAAGGCCTAGGTATTAACATTTCTTTTTAGTCAAAGTATATAAATTTTATTTGAAGCTATAGGGGAGCATGAGATTTCCTAAGTAGGAAAACTAGAGAAAGGAAAAGGGATTAGCTAGCTTCAATCTTCAACTTTTAAATGTCGGGAAAGGATCAGGAAGAAGCAAAAGTAAAAGGTGAAGGATTTGGGCAGCAGAGACAGGTGGCAGCAGAAGGCAGAACCAAGTTAAAGTGTAGCATTTCTGAAGGACAGTGTAATAGGAGACAGGTGATAAAGCCTTATGATTCCCTGGGTTGTCTTGTTTTACTAAGCTAATGAGATCACTTAGTAATAATGAAGATTTAAAGAAATCTTTGTTTATCAGGAACAATATCTGTCTTAAGCGAACTGTTTATAAATTGCTTTCATGAACACCAAAGGAGCTGAACAACAGTGTAAACACCAAAGGGGCCAAAAACACGACACCAAAAGCAGGAGACCACCTGTCCCACACTCAGTACCCAGCTATGCTGTGTCTTCCCCACCCTCAGCCCCATCTTTGAGCCCACATGCCCTGTTGTCTTTGGAGGCACAGCGTTTTGTGAAATTGCTCTGAGCTCCACTCAAAAATATGAACTTCTTGCTGAGTCCCCTTCAGCTATTGAAGTATTTAAGGGAGAATGACAATTTTCTCTTTGTCTCTGCTCAATTCTTGGGAGACAAGGCTAAAAATTCCTTGCCAGATGGCATTGGACAAGGTAATTCTTAGTATTCTATTGTCCTCAGGTCATAAGGGAAGAATATCTTATCAATCGATCATTGAATCAGGCCAACTTTTGCCCATTTTTGCCTTAAAGATAAATATTTAGTCTATTCTCTACAAAGTCTCAGGCAAAAGTTTACCCTTTGGGCAAAAATGGTAAAAGTATTGGCGCTGACATTCAGAGGGAGTTTTCTGTGTCATGCTGGAGAAAGAGTCTGCAAACTTTTTGTGTAAAAAGCCACGTGAAGGTATATAAGTTAGCCCTTGCCTACTCTGTGGTCTCAGTTGCAACTACTATGGTGAAAGCAGTGCTAATGGTACATAAATGAGTATATGCACTTCTGTTCCAATTCTATTCCATTTGTGGCGAACACTGAAGCTGGCGTTTCTTACCATTTTCACATGAACTTGTGATTTCATGTACTTTTCACATTATTCTTTTTAAAATTTCTCCCCAACCCATTTAAAATTCAAAAACCATAAGAACTTGAGGGTTTCATAAAATACAGATGATAGGCTGACCTCCACTTCTGACGAGGAGCTTCATGGCAGGTCCTCATCTGGGTTGCCGTCACCTGATCCCCTCTCCACACCACCAATACCTAATTCAGAAAATTCAATTTCAGTTGTTGAAAGTGAAAATGTTAAACTTTGGGGGAGGGATGAACCTGGCAAATATTGGGGTCCAGTTCCTCCAACATTCTTATTTAAGGCAATCTTAGTAGTCTGCACCATCCAGGGATGGCCATTTGCTTGGGGTTGATAAGACATAATGGTGACAGTTTAGATAAGGCTCCTGGCGACAAATTCTCACTACTCAAACTGAAGTTGAATCAGAACTGTTGTCAGTAAAGATGGTGTCTGTCAATCTATGTGTTGCAAAAACTAGCACAGAGCTGTGATTGTTGCAGCAGATGTTTGAAATGTAATTATAAGCACTTAGAGACATTTTGAGAGGGAGTCTAACCTAGGATGTTCTTCTTTTGGTATCGGCCTACAAAATCAATATGAATTTTTGAATTGCATTTTGAATGCTCAGAAGCCCTTAGTCTGAAATGGCCTTGGGCCAATAACATCTAGTAGGCTAGAATGTGGTACAACTCTTTTATAGTTGTTTCATTCTTCATATTTGTCCTAGGCTACCTGACATAAATTTAATAAATGAGGTCATGTAAATTCCTTCTGATGGATTTACACTCAAGATGGTCTGATGACCCCCTTTTAGAAAAGCAAACTCATTTCCTCATAAAATTCTTTCTTTATACAAAAGCAACTCATTCCGCGATGACTGGGGCTCAAAATTCTCTATTTCATACGCTCACTCTTTTTCTCTTTTGAGAGAAGAATCAAAATGGGTTGTTGTACCAAGGTAATTCTGTAGTATGATCAGCTGAAAGACAGAAACATTTAGAGGACTGTTATGGTTTGGATGTGATATGTCCCCCCAAAAGCTCACATGAGAGACAATGCAAAAAGTTTCCGAGGAGAAATGACTGGGTTCTTAACCCAATCAGTGAATTAATCTCCTCATAGGGATTAACAGTGGTACCATAGAATGTAGATGGAGGAGGTGGGCATTGGGGTCATGGCTTTGGGGTCCATGTATTTTGTATCTGGCAAGTGGAGTTTCTTTCTACTTCTTCCTCATCATGTGAGCTGCTTCCCTCTGCCACACTCTTCTGCCATGATGTTCAGCCTCACCTCAAGCCCCAAGGAATGGAGCCTTGCAGTCTATGGACTGAGACCTCTGAAACTGTGAGCCCTTAAACTTTTCTTCCCCTATAAATGTTCTGGTGGGGTCTTTTAGTGACAGCAGCAAAAAGCTGACTAAGACAAGGACCTTAGAATTTGATTATAGAATACTATACTACTCAGCTCAAAGCTGCCATAACTAAATCTCATAGACTCGCTAGCTTAAACAACAGAATTTTTTTATGCACAGTTCTGGAGGCTGGGAACTCCAAGATCGAATGCTGGTCAATCCAGTTTCTGATGAGGTTTCTCTTCTTGGTTTCCAAATGGCTTCTGCCTCTTCACTGTCTGCTCCTATGGAATAGAGAGGAAAGGAGGGAGGGAGACACAGACAAGGAGGCAGGAAAGGAGAGAAGAAGAGAGAAAGAAAACACTAATGTCTCTTCTTATAAGAACATTCAATCCACTGAATGAGAGTTCAACATATGAATTTTAGGGAGACAATTTAGTCCATAACAGGTACTCAACTTTCTAAGAGTAGTGCTCAAAATTGAGTCCCAGATCAGTGGCCAGGTTCCCGAAACTAGAAAAAACTCCCAGGCTGCAAATGTGCTATAAGATACATACTTTCCAAGAAATCTTTTATTTAGCCATCCTATAATTCCCCTGGCTCAATCTCCATTAGAGAGCTGAGGATTAAGGAAAACTCCAGTATTGAATGGGTGGCAACATAATTAAGTATAAAAATGACTTGTGTGTGTGTGCATGTGTGTGTGTGTGTGTGTGTTACTGGAAATTGAGCCCAGGGGAGTGCTACCACTACATCCCCAGAACTTCAATTTTTATTTATTTCTTTAATTTTGAGACAAGTTCTCACCAGGTTGTCCAGGCTGGCTTCAGCCTTGCAATCCTCTTGCCCCAGCCTCCTGAGCAGCTGGTCTTATCTGTATGCCACTATGCTCATCTAAAATGGATTCTTAAGTCCTATTTTCTCATTGAAATCTGTACTTTCCCCCATTATTCTACCTGAGGTTGAATTGCAGAAGTGCTACTTAACAGAGGAGGAAAGAAAACATTCCTGGGCTTGCAGTGTGGCTCAGTGGGAGAGTGCTTGCTTAGGATGTGAAAGACCTGGGTTCAATGCCTAGGACTAAAACAAAACAAAAACTAAAATCAAATGAACAAAAAAAACGTCTCTGGGCTTTATGTAACTAGGAGCAAGCATGTGGAAAGAACAGAAGAAAGCCCTTTCCTTTACTGCAGACAAAGGTGTGTCTGCATTAATGATGTAAACTTTGAAGATTAGCAAGACTCCAAAATGAAGATAACTAATGACTCATGTTCAGAGCCTACTAGCAAATTAACCACAAACCTGTTGGACTAATTAAGCACTGCATACATTACATTTTATTAAAAACTTATATGACATAGACTCATCTATAAATCCATGGATATGTGTTGTCTATATCCTACAGCTTATCTACCTCTTTATTGCTTATTTGAAGAAACTTTTCTGATTTGAAGACAAAGGTTGAGAACTGATGCTGCCAAGGCTCACTCACCACTTAGAATCAAAATGCCCACACTTTTATGCCCCCATAGCTAATTGCTCACCTTACTATGACTTACTATTCTGTTGTCTCTGATGGTGTGACTTCCCAGTATACCCATCCATTCTTCACTGGCAGTGTGACAAGCTTGCTTGTCTCCATTAGTTAGGCTGTCTTGCCTTCTGTACTCCCTGGTGCTGGGCAGTTACATCTTAATCCTCACAGAATTCTAGTCAACCCTCCTTGCACTGAAAGAACCATCTTGAGCTAAACTTCTCACCTCCATGAATTCAGACTTTGTTCCCCTACTGAGACATTACCAAAGCTGTGTGGAAGTGGGGCTGTGCCTTAATATGGTGAGCAATTAATTTAACTTTGTCTTATCAATAGGTTGTTCTTGACTTTTAAAAATCGTTTTGCATAAAACAACATTATGCTTTTAGCTTTCAAGAAACTTTACAAATGGCTGTTTTTTGCTGGCCTCTTTAAAAGATAAATGATCACTTCTCTCCCAACATTTAAAATACAGCTTCCAACAGCAACCGCTACATGGTATTATCATCAGAATCTTGAGAGGTAGATAACTTTGGTATAAGATTTTTCAGGAATATGAGCTGATAGAGCACTTGCCAAGCATGCTCAAGGCTAGTTTTGATTCCTAGCATGTAAACACAAAACAAAACAAGATTACATGGTAAGTGGGATATTTATTTTGCTGGCCCATCATGACCAGCACTGTCTTCTTTCTCACCTTCCAGTTCATTTATTACATGGAGAAATAGTAAGAGTACTCCTGACCCTCTGGGAACTCACTGCTGGATAAATGATTGAGATCATCTGATACTACATGATATGAAGTTCTAGGACTGTTCCCAGAGTCTGTTCCTAATGGATTTTGGACATGTTCTTGCAGAGTGATTATTCTTTTGACAGAAAATGTAGTACACAATGTCATGCCTACGAGCAGAGAATTGGTACAGACACCCAGGTTTGAGCAGGATTATAGGTTTGCTGATAATAAAGATTCTATAGGCCCTATGTGCTTATATGGTCTTGGTGCATCCTCCCTACCTCTGTGTTAGGAGCTTCTTGAGTCTTTACAAAAATGGTATGTTGTTGGCTGACAGTTTCACCCAGTCTGGTGGAGGTTGGGGGAATAGGACTAATAAGTGAAATAACATTAGCCTCAAAGTAGATAAGTGAAACAGGGTGATGAATTCACAGGAAATTAGTATATTGTTCACTCTGTTTTTATATGTATTTGAAAACCGTTTATAATGTGAAGTAGAAAAAACTCTGCACATTCAGTTTGGAAGCTGGTACTAACAGTTATACTGGTTAGCAATTTCCTTGGTTCAACAAAAAGGCCACATCTGCAGCAGTCAGGAGGTACCATTTAAAGAACTTTTAGTAATTTGAAATCAATGTTAAAGCTCTGTGGAGAAAAATAAAAAGAACATTATGGAGTGATTAAATTATTTTGTTAAATTTCAATTTTTAAAAAAGGAGTGAGTATGCCTCAAAGATTTCAGCTTTTATTTTGTCACTCAGTGTTAACCTAAAGATCAGTTTCAATTTATTTGCAGAGTATAAGACGGGAGCTCTTGAGAGGTTCAGCTGGAAGAATATTGTACATTGATTTACAGTAAAGAGGAGGTATATAGTTTTTTTTCTCTTAAGGTACAGATAGTTAATATTTTCAACTTCATAAGCCATAGGGTTTCTCTCACCAATACCTCTACTCTTCCATTATAGCACAAAAACAACATTAACCAATACATGAACAAATGGGTGTAGTTGGGTACCAATAAAGCTTTATTTACAAAAATTGACAACAGGCCACATTGGGTTTATGGGGCTGTAGCTTGGCAATCCTTGGATAAGAGTCTGAGCTCTTGAATTAGACAGACCTGGGTTTGTATCCTGACTTTTCCATGTGTGACCTGGAACAATTCACATAGGCACTTTAAGCTCTAGTTTCCTTATTTATAAAGTGGGGAATTATGGTCTCTGCTTCCTATATGGCTGATGAAAAAATTTATGTAAGAGAGTGCATGTGAGGGACTAGGCTAAGTGCCTGCTGCTAAATAATCAATGACCATTATTAACCAATGCTCTTTGGATATTTTGTGATTTATTACTTATTAGTTATACCTTTCACCATTTTCTTCATCAAAATGCAATAGGAGATCTTGTCATTTAAGGAACTAAGACTCAAGTGTAAAGTATCTAAGAATTATTCCAGTAGTCTGTACTAGTTTTATCACCATCAACATTTTTTATTGTCATTTTGTTGAAGTTTTAGTTGGTTGGTACCAACTAAGTCTTTCCATTTCCATTTCTAGCCCCAAATTTGACCCCCAAAGAGAGAGAAACAAAAGTCGGACTTAGGTGGAAATTTGAATATTGACTTTATTGTTGATAAAACTGAATGGGAGAATGTGGTTTGCTCTGTGACCAGTGGGGCTTTCAGATATCCTCCTACATCAGATAATTTTACACACCTAATGTTGGAGAATATTCTACAGTATTGGACAACTCTGTGCCTTCTGTTTGGATAAAGGAAACCTATCTTGGTAAGTTTTTTGCCTGCAGAAGGGTTAATCACGCTTGTGTCCTTCCAATAAGCTAGTTCCAAAAGGGAAGAGAAGAGCGTCTGAACTGGATGGGATGTTCACAAATACAGTAAATACAAGGCATAGAAAGAGAAGTCAGGAGTGTTACTCAGCTGGTCTTTCTCCAAGGGGAGATAGTGGTAGAGAATGGAGGATTCCACTAACCCATAAGCTAAGTCCGCTATGTGCTAGGAATGGTGTGAGGTGCTTGATTTTGATTCGCCACTTTGATGAGTCCACAGCCCTACAGCCTTTGAGGTAGTCATTGTGGGGCAGGGGGACAGCACAGAGAGATAGATTAAGAGAAGGAGAAAGTGGGGCATCTTCTCTAAGGTCATTCAGGAAGAAAATGGTAGAGCCACAATTCTAATCTGTTTAATTCCCTGCCTCCAAAACTCAAGGACCTCTTTCTACCAAACCTGCTTCTTCTCAAATTGAATCAAAAAAACCAACCAAATTAAACTAACAACCATGAAAACTAGTTCCATCCAACCTTGTGTTTGTAAAGCATTTCCTGATGCGTAACCATTACTACATTATTTTCTAGATGTTTAAAATGTGTCTGCTTAGGAAATCCACTCTTGGGTTTTGCCTACATCTGTCACTTGAAAAAGAAATCATGTATTTCCTACTTTTTAAAAAACAGAACAGCATAGAGATACCTTCAATTTTCTGACTTCTATACCATTTTTCATCCTAAATAACAGTGTTGAGATTCCATCTACAAATTCCTTCAGCTTCTGAGAATGTAATTTGCTTGGTCTTAGAGACTTAAATTCAGTTAAAGTGGCTATGTGCCCTTTTTATTATCTTCTCAACTATCTTGGGTTAGAATTCCCTTTTTTAAATTGCACCTCTCCAACTTGAAGGAAACCAAATAGAAATATTTTACTGTTCTGTCACCTGTTAGCATTATATTCCTTAAACAGTAAGCCTATCCATCACTTTTGCTTGTTCTAAACATTTGAAAAAGCCCTTTCTGTCATCTTTAATGTCTTCAGATACCCTTATTCACTTGGCTTTTTGAACCTTGTTCTTGTTACATTTTTATATTCAACTTCCAGTTTTGAAGCAATACAATAGAGGATCAATGCAGTGATAATTCCACATAGAGCAATGTATCTTACCTTTCAGCTTGTTTTCAATATATGGTATTTATATTGAAGAGCAATTTGAAACAAATTATTAGGTTCCATAAAAAAATGAGTAAGATTTTTCTGACATTTTGATAAAGTGCTGTCCCCTTAAATAGTCATATATTCAGAAGTGCTACCAAAACAACCCGCCTGATTTTTTGCATGATTCATTTTTATGCTTTTAATTCTGTTGCTTTCCCAACTGCTACAAATTTTTTTAATGCTAAATCTGTCATTTTGCTAGAAAATGCTAGTTTTAGTAGAGAGTAGTTATCAAAATTTTGGTGCATTTTAGGGAATTTGGTTTAGATTGCCCTTCAAATATAAAATTGATGCTACTGACCCGCCATTAGTAGGACACAAAATTTGAGTTATTTCCCCTGCGTGGGTGATGGATGGCGCTGCCTGAGCCACTGGCACTCCCGTTCACATTACCCATTGTGACTAATCGCATGCATTTGCAAGATGATTAGCCAAGGTTAGGGGTACAGTGTGTGATCATGGAACAGATTTTTTTCTTTATGTGAAAAATTGCTAGTTTATAATAGCATGGAATTATGTTTTTGCTCCATCTCCTAACCAATGGTAGGTTGTTAATGGTAATTCATATTCCTATGGCTGTTTATGTATGATATTTGCTATTGAGTTTCTGAGGAGAATCCTGTGCCATCCTCATTTTTCTCCCATTAAATGTTTGCATCTGTCACATGTACCAGTTCTGCTGCTAAGGAACCAGTCATTTTCTCATTCATTTGGCAAATATTTACTGAGTGCTTACTGTGTGTCATGCTCTGTTCTAGACGTGGAGAAAAGCAGAGAATGAATGCATTGGTTCTTTCTTTCCTGGAGCTTTTCTCTTGATAGGAGGAGAAAGAAAACAACAAAAGTATACAAGTAAAGCCATAGATCAGCTGTGATGAATAGGGAGAACAACAGGGTAGGAAAGGAAGATAGAAAGTACTAGGGAGGGAAATCATTGATGCTTCAGAGGGTGAATGCTGAAGGCCTTGCTGATAAGGAGACATTTTGAGCAGCTACTAAAAGCAGTGAAGGAGCTATCCATGAGGCCACCTAGAGAAAAGTCTTCTGAGCCAAGGAAAGAGCAAGAGTCTGAATAAGGGAGTGTGTTTTCATGTTCCTGAACAGTCTAGGGGCCAGTGTGAAGCAAGACACTGGAGACTCAAGAAAGATTAAGTCAGAGAATAAATAGGAACAGATTAGCAGTTGATTGTAGCCTCTAGGCTTTTCCTCCAAGTGACACTGAAAGGCATTGAATGATTTTTGGTGGATCAGTGGCTTGATCTGACTTTTGCAGCCGTCATTTTTGCTGCTATTTAAGATTAAACTTTAGCTAATGTATTAGTTACCTACCTGCTGTGTAACAGATCGCCTCCAAGTTTAGTGGCTTTAAACAACATGCATTTATTCTTCCTTCCTTCCTTCCTTCCTTCCTTCCTTCCTTCCTTCCTTCCTTCCTTTCTTTTTTTTTTTTCTTCAGTACGGAGATTGATCTCAGGGGTGTTTTAGCACTAAGCTATACCCCAGGCCTTTTTGTTTTTTATTTTGAGACAGTCTTACTAAGTCACACAGGCTGCTTTGAACCTGCCATCCTCCTGCCTCAGCCTCTCCAGGAGCTGGAATTACAAGCATGGGCCTCCAGGCCCAGCTACACATTTCTTATCATGTAGTTTCTTTGGGTCAGCGGTTGAGCACTGCTTCTCTGGGTCCTCGGTACGAGTCCTCACAAAGCTGCATCAGGGTTCTCTGTAATGTCAAGGTTCACCTGGGGCAGATGTGCTTCCAGCTCACTCAGTGGTTGCCGGCAGGATTCAGTTCTTTGTGGGTTGCTGGACCGAAAACCTCAGTTCTTTGTAGTGACTAGCAGAGGTCACCCTTAACTCCTTACCAGGTGGTTCCCTCCATCAGAACAAGCAGGCTTAAAGAGCCAAAGAGAGGAATCTTGGCAAGATGAACATCAGAGTCATTTTTAATCTGCTTATGGAAGCAAAATCTTCTCAAGTTTGCAATGTTGAATTCATTAAGTCCCTCGCTAAGAGTGAGGATGAAGCTCAGTGGTAGAGCACTTACTTAGCATGAGCCTTGGGTTCCAACCTCAGCAGTGCAAAAAAGAATAAAAAATAGAAATAAATAAGAACTAAAAATTAATATTAATAAAATGTTAAATAAATTTTTAAAATGAATACATTGGGTAACACAAGGGTTATGGGGAGCAGGATGAAGAAATGAGGAGATGTAGGTCAAAGAAGATGCACAGTTGCTGATATGAATATGCCTAGATGTTTATTGTGTAACATCGGGATTAGAGTTAATCATATTGTATTGTTTCAGTGCTTTTGTTAACAGAATGGATTTTAGATGCTCATGTCACCAAAAAAGGTAATTATGTGAGATTATGGATATGTTGATTTTCTGACTCTAGTAACCAATTCACTGTGTGTATGTACATCAAAACATCATGTTGTACACCTTAAATATACCCCATTAAAAAGAAAGAGGAAGTCATGAGGTCCAGCCCACATTCAAGAGGAAGGGATTACATAGAGTCATGGCTATCAGGAAGAGCGATGGCATGGAGCCATGTTGGAAGCAGCCTGCCGCAGAAGGCAGGGAGAGACACAAGGACACCATTGAAGATATTGCAGGTGTGTTGCTAAATTTATTGGTATTTTTGAGTCTACTTAAATTTAAAGTGATGATGGCTATCTGATTCCAAAAGTCCTCCTTCACAAGAAGATACTGGATGTATGGATGCATTTTGAAGTTTAAACTAGTACTATTTAGAATGTGGCCACTGGAAGTACTATTCAGATGGGCCACTGGAAGGATGAAATCGTCCTTTTCTGAAAATGACTACTGAAGGAGAAATTTTTGCCAGAGGTTGGGAGAAATTAGGAGTTAGGTTTTAAATGTGATGAATGTGAGGTGCTCTTTCACATCAAATGGAGGAGTTGGTGAGGCCATTGGATGTATAAGTTTGGAGTCAGAGGAAGGATTTGAATTGTAATTAAGAATTTGAGAGTCATCGGTATTTATGCCACAGTGTTAAGTTAAATCACCAAGTGAGTTCTACACCAGAGGTTCTCAGACTGTGCTCAACTGGGGAAGAACATTTCTGGAGAGATACATGGGAGAAGAAGACTACTTATTGCTATATTTATCCATGCAGTTGCCGTGGTCTGAATTTGTGTCTCTTCAAAATTCATTTGTTGAAACCTTAATTCCTGAGGTGGTGGGAATTAAGAGGTGGGGGTTCTGGGAGATGATGAAATCATGAGTCCAGAGTTCTTAGAAATGGGATCGGTGCCCTTGATAAAGAGGTGTGAGGGAGCTTGTTTGTCCCTCCTTTCATGTGAGAGGACAGCAAGAAGGTGCCATCTGTAAGTAAATGAGCCCCCACCAAATACCAAGCCTGCAAGCTCCTGACCCTTTGAACTTTGACTTCCTAGCCCCAAAACCATAAGAAATAGGTTTGTGTCATATATAAGCTACCTAGTACTTAGTATTTTTTTATCAAAGCCAGAATGAACTAAGAGAGCAGGCATCTTTTCTGTACCTAACAGGGACACATTTTTATGCTATGCTAATAAGTTTAATTTCTCATAGACCTAAACTTCCAGAACAGTATTTGGGCTCCATTTTCTGGAGGAAATATTCTCAGATGGCCTTGACTGATCTATCTCCCTGCTCCACTTGCTTGTAATTCTTGGGCAGAATGCACCAAAAATACAACATCCTGAGACAAGAAGGAAATAACCAGACCAAGATTGGATGTGTTCTCATTCTATCCAGAACAGGGAATTCTACAACACTTGTGCTCGGTCATTCCAGACACATGCAGGGTATAAAATCCAGAATGAAGAGCTTGGAGCTACAGTGTTCAGTGAAGCATGCATGAATCCACCTGCCACGGGCAGCTTACTTTAGCTGGGAGGGACTGACTGGCTGGTTTGCCAGGGATCTGAGGCTTCTGCTTATCCTTGCTGCCTACCTCTGGGTTACAAATGTGCTTCACTCAATGCATTGTGTAAGGATTCTGTGTCAGTGAACTCATGACAGCTGGTTTATGCAAAACCTCCCTGCCAGACTACCAAATTTTGCACTACTTTTTCATTTTTTTCTGGTCAACATTTATCCCAACTGAGAGTCTGGATAATTCTAGGACAAAAGCAAGCCTATACTAATACAAAGTGGATATTTTGAAATTACAGACCTTTCTTAAAAGGACTTCCAAGGTAATTCATTGTTTTTCAAGGCAAGGGTCAAGGTCATTTAATATCAGTTGCACGAATACATTTTTCTCGCTTTCTTCTCTCTTTGACCAATCTTCATAAGTGATTTACTCCTGTATTTTAAACTTCAGATTCCCTTTCCCAAGATTCTGGAATATATTTTTAATTCTTCTCAGGGTACCCTGACCTGAGTCCTACAGAAACTGAAACTGAGTTCACGTTCATTTCCAAGAACCTCTTTTATTCTTTGGTCATGACCTCATCATCCAGATTGTCTCCCATGTCAAAAACTTGGTAGTCATTTCAGGGTTTCCTTTTCTCCAAGACTCTGAGTAGTCATGATAATAAAACTAATGATATGCAAGAGATTTACAAATATCTTATCTACGTATCACAAAATTCCCTTGGGTAGGGGTAGTTATATTTATTAATAAGGACAAAATGAGTTGTCCAAGATCAAAAAACATCTTAATGGCAAATCCAGAGCCAAGCCAGCAATCTGAGGCTGCAAATCCAACATTCATCCCAGTCTTTAATGTGGCTTCCCCAGTCATTCACCAAGTCTTGGGAGTTCTGTGCTCAGAGACATCTCTGCAACCCAATTCCTCATTTCTGAACGCTTTGTCAAGGACCTAATCCAGAACTTGGTTGTCTCTCATCTGGACTTTTCAAATCTTCTGTTCACTACCCTTGCCACAGTTTATAGTCATATAAAATGTCACACTGACATAGGAATTCTGGGATAGAGGGAAAAAATACTGCATCTCAAAAGAGAAGACCCCATGAACCATAAGAGTGTGGGAAATGCCATGAATTATTGGAATTTGAAATAAGCAACTTGTGAGCAACCCAGTCCTCCTGCCCATGTCCTTGCCTGTAGAAAGCAGCATGATGGGAGGGAGGGCAGTGCCCAAGTGAAGGAAGTGGCATGAAGCTGTGTGATCACACTCTGGCTGCACCTGAGGGTAGCTCCTTGTTACTGTCGTTGTATGAATGTTAAAACCCCGACCAAGGCCTTGCTTCTTACCTTCGAGATAGCAACCCCACTTTTTCCCTTTTATGTGCCTAATTTTTGCTTTCTAAATCCATCTCAGCTTGTGTTTCTATCTGACATGTCCTTAAGTTCTTTTCTGAGATGCTCATCATCAAGACCTTCACTCCTACTGGCTTAAGGTCCTCCTTGGACCTCCTTAGACTCTTCTTCAGTGGAAATACCAGCATTACCCATCCCAAAACCCAAACCAATTGCCTTTCATTAATACTTCATTGACTTTTTGTTGCATTCAAAATTAAGTCTCAAGACTTAATTTAGCAATTTCTGTTGATCTTTAAGATCCTTTTCAAATTTTACCTGACCTCTGGGTTCAGAAATCCCCTCACATCCTTTGTAAAATTCCAAATTCCCCCTTTCCTTTGCCTATGTTTGAATTGTTTTCTAAAATGCCCTACCCTCTCCCCTCTATAAATCCTACCCATACTTTAAGATCTAGTTGAAGCCTTACTTCCTCTGTGTGGCTGTTTTAAAATTTAGGTAAAGCCAGCTTCTCATCTCCTGGGCTCTCAGAACTAATTTCTGCTTATATTTCTGCCTCCACAGAGTTTGAGATCCTTAAATGGAGGGACTGTCTTATTTATCTTAGTATTCCCAGTGCTAGTCACATTGAGACATTCTAAAATATCTGTTTTTACAAATGATAAAGCATCCATATATCTGATCCATATATTTTTTAAAAGTAAAGATAAACTATTGGCGTATAAAGCCAGCAGCCTGTTGACTTCATTTCCTAGATTCCAATAAGAATGATATTCATCATCCATGCTTATACACACCCAAGTTATATTTTGAGATATTTTGTAAGGTAGAAAGATTTCGGCTCCTCTAAATATGAATGCATTAAGTACACTGAATGCAAATAACCTAATTGTTACATATTTTATACCAGTGACAATCTAAAAGTAGTTCAATATCATTCTGTCATCAGTCTCAGTTAACTGGAAGAAGTGGCAAGTAAATTCCTTTATTAGAGGTGAGATCTTTTATTTTTTATTTATTTTTATTTTTTATTTTTACAGACTTCATTTTGATTCATTGTACACATAAGGGGCACACATTTTCATTTCTATGGTTGTGCATGATGTGCATTCATATCATTCTTGTTAATCACACATGTACATAGGGTAATGATGTCTGTCTCATTCCACCATTTTTCATACTCCCCCCACCCCCATTTCCCTCTACATAATCTAAAGATCCTCCATTCCTCTCTTGAGATCTTTAGAAAGCACTGAAGCTCACAAAGACATTCAGAAGACCTAGAGGCTGTTTTTATTTATTTCCCCTTTAACAAATGGCAAACATTTCAGCTGTGTAGGGCAGGAAAGGAAAATCTGTTCCTCTTGCTCTTCTAGCTTCTCAGCTGGAGTGTCTGTTACAAATGGCAGATTAGTAAGAGAAAAATCAACAGAAGCTTATTAACATGTGTATTTCATATGCATGAGTAAAACTCAGGGATGAGTAAAATCAAATGCATGACTAGCATTGGGGCTTGCAAACCATCTTCAGCTAATACAAAGGAAGAAGTCTGTGTAGGAGGCAAGTTTTAGCTAACCAGGAAACGGGGTAATCAAGGATGAGGTTTGCTATGCACCTTTGAGTCTGTGCCTTCTCCACTGATTAGTTTCCTGATTCAGTCTTCTCTCCTTCTGGTGTAGAGGAGACACATGCACAGAGAATTCCTTCATAAATGTAAATTTCCCTCCCAAAAGGGCAACACATTCTATTTTCAGAGCTTCTCCTATGTGTGCTCTTTCTCAAAATGATCAGCTCAAAATAATCTTCATGCAGAAAAGGCATATGTGGGTTAAAGTATTCTGGTTTCCTGGAGTTACAATGTGGGACGGTGTCTTCTGGTCTCCTACACCTGCTACTTGTTTTATGCAAATCTGTACAGAGACAAACCTACAACTACCTGACACTATCATCTACTCAGTGTTTTAAGTCATTGCTCATCACCAGCTTATTTTTAGGAATAGTGACCACTGAGATATTTTTGAATATTTTTGAATATTACTTTTGAATATTATTTTACATTTATTCAGGAATATTTTAAAATTTTAAATGTATTTTTTTCCTAGAAAGTGATGAAATGATGATGCTTTTGGCAATCTGGTGATGTAAAGAAATTTTCCTTACAAAGAGATTTGTTGCCCATGTTGTGGCCCTCAAATAGTAGTTGCCCAAATTAGTCTCATACCATTTAAGAAGGCCAGGGGTAGTGGGAAATCTGTAGTTTGGATGTTACCTTTTTTTTTTTCATTATTTTATCTCATTTTTAAACTGACAGAAAAAGACATACTTATTATGTTCAGCATGATATTTTGAAGTACCTACACATTGTGGAGTCACTAAATCTAGATAAATAACATGTATATTACTATAGCAAAGACTTGGACTCTGCTTCTGCCTGCAAATGTCTGATGGGTAATGAAAAGCAGGGCTAAAAAGCTGGCACTCTGCCTCCATTTTGCATCTGTCTCCTTTGCCCTGCCTCACCTTAGATTCCAGGAGTAACAGGGTTGATGGATAAACATCTTTCCATCAGTTCAAAGTGCCCCAGGCAACAGTAACTTGATCACTTAGAGGCCCCACCTGATCAGTCCTGAGATGACGATGGACAGACCACACCTGATTAAAAGGATCTGCTTTGACAATAGTGCAACCTCCAGCTATGTGGACCCCCAACCCTCTCCTCATTCCCCTTGAAGGCAGGGCTGAGGACATGGGACCCCTAGCCTTCTGGTGTAGCCACACTGATTAAAGCTCTGCTTTTCACCTTTTCACCTTTTCTAGGACTCTGGTAACATTACCTTATATATCTATCATTTTTGTGGTGAGAACACATAACATCCACTCTTGGCTGTTTTTGAGAATATATTATTATTATTATTATTATCACTTTGTACAACATCTCTTTAACTTATTCCCCCTAACTGAAATTTTGTATCCTTTGACCATCTCCCAAAATTCTTGCCAGTTTTCCCAAATTCCACCCCCAATTCTAGTCCATCTCCCCAGATTCCACCCTCAATCGACCTAATCCGTGGTAACTATCATCCTACTCTACTTCTGTGAGACAAATATTTTAAATTTCCACTTGTGAGTGAGGTCATGTGGTACTGTTCCTTCTATGACTGGCTTATTTCACTCAGCATAATGTTTCCCAGGTTCATTCAGGTTGAGGTAAATGGCAGGATCTCCCTTTATTAAGACTGAGTAATATTCCATTGTATTCATCTATCACATTTTCTTTGTTTACCTGTTGGCAGACACTTGGATTGATTTCCTATCTTGGCTATTGTGAATAATGCTATGATAAACATGACATAGTGCAGATATTACTTTGACAAATTAATTTAATTTTCATATATACCAAGTGGTGGGATTCCTGGATCATGAGTTCTATTTTTAATTTTTTGAGGAACCTCTATACAGTTTTCCAAATGACTTATTCATTTACATTCCTACCTGCAGCATGCAAGTGTTTCCTTTCTCCGCATCCTTGCCAACACATGTTGTTTATATTTTTGAGCACAGCCATTTTAACAGGTATAAGGTGATATCTCTTTGTGTGTTTCTCCAATTAAAATTTTTGAGCACTATTTATGTAAACTTGTTTAACATTTCTCTAGTCACATACTATTTACTCAACAAGGTCATTGCATTGGGATTTTAATTTGCATTTCCCTGATTAGTGATGTTGAGCATTTTTTCCATATGCTAATTATAAAAGGAACTTAGAGTCTGCTTTTGCTAAAAGCATCGACTCTTCATTTGGGCCTGCAGATATCCAATGGGTACTAAAAGCAGGATAAAGGCTGGGCATCTCTGTATTTATTTTGCATCTGTCACCTTTGTACCTTAAACTTTGTATCAGATTCCTGCTCAGCTCTACATGTGGACCTATCAATCACTGAAGGAAGGAATGTCTGTCTAAAAACAGGTAATATCAGGCTGATTACTCCCAAATTTACCTAACCTCTCTTGTCCCCTCTCCAAACTGAAGACAGCGAGACAGGAGTGACAAAGATATTTTCAAGACTCCAGGAACAGTGAACCTTGCAGGTGGATCCCCCATGATGGGATTGCCCTGGTAAACAAGAGTGATTACTGCAAGATAGAAACTGAGGTTGCCTTTTGAAGCAGTATCAATCATCTCATTTTGGGAACCAAATTGCCCCCTCAGTGGTAATGGTTCCCTGGCACCAGCAGAACCATGAAGAATGGGACCACCCAGGCCACTTTTACCAGGACTGCTTGACTCTGCATTTTTCTTCTCCCACTTTTGTTTCTTCCCCTGTTTAATCTTGGAGCTCATGTCATACCCCAAGACAGGGCTTAAGACACCAGTCCACCTGATTCCCAGTGTGGCCACCCTGAATCATAATTCCTCTATGGCTTTATCACTATTCATGTCTCCAATTGGACTCATGAGGCAACAGGTGTCAGAACCTGGTCTGTTTAGGGTCCCTAGAGTTGGGTCTCTGGACTAAGATCCAGTAACACTATTGGCCACCTGCATATCTTCTTTTGAGACATGTATATTCATGTCTTTTGCCTTTTTTTTAGTTATTTGTTTTCTTATTATTGGGTTCTTTGAGTTTCTTATATATAACTGGTTATTAGTTTTATAGTTTGCAAATATCTTCTCCCATTCAGTAGGCTATATTTTCATTTTGTTACAGTAGTCTTTTTGTTACAATATTGTTACAATATTGTCATAATAAACAGAGAGGATGAGTTATATTATTATCTACAGTATAACAAACAGATTTGCAATGAGGACTGCAGTTTCTAATGGAGGACAAAGAGGATGGGGAGGGGTGTAGGCTGTATACATAGGGTAATACTGTCTATCTCAGTCTACTATTTTTCCTTCCCCCATCCCCTCTGTCCCATTTTCCTCCACACCATCCATACTCATTTTGTTAATTATTTCCTTTGCTCTACAAAAGTGTAGTTATTATTAGTCTGGATCTTCTATATCTTTATAATTCAATCTTGGTAGCTTATATTATCAATCTATATAGCCATTTCTTACAGGTTATCCAATTGATTGACAGGTAACTGTTCACAATAGTTTCTTATGATCTTTTATTTCCATTGCATCATTGCATCAGTCATAATGCCTCTGCTTTCACTTCTGACTTTCTCTTTTTTTCTTAAACTAGCTATGTTTTTGTTGATTTTATCTTTTCCAAAAACCAACTCTTTCATTGAGCTTCTCCATTATTTTTCTAATCTCTTTTGTTTATTTCTTCTCTAATCTTTATTATTTTATTCCTTCTACTAACTTTGGGATGATTTCTTGTTCTAGTTTCTTGAGGTACAACACTAGCTTATTTGAGTCCTTTTTTTTTTTTGGATGCCAACATCTATTACTGTAACCTCCCTCTAAGTCTGCTTGTGCTCCATCCTTTAGGCTCTGATGTAGTTTGCTTTCATTTCGTTTGTCTTCAGAAATTTTTAAATTTTATTTTTAATTTCTTCATTGATTCATTAGTTGTTCAGGAGTGTGCTTTTTAATTTCCATGTATTTTTGAATTAAAAGCATCTATCTTTTTCAATGCATGCATTCTTGCAATTGTACTACCACCAGGGATTCTGTTTCCTCACCTGGTTTCCTTAGCTCTTGTAAAGATATTTTTGCATGTGGATGTTTGTTCAAATTAATGTTTCTGTGGCAGGACTATTGCTGGAAAGTCCTATTCCACCATCTTGCTCCAGAATCGCTCATTAACTTGGCCAAATGAAAAAATATAGTTAATTATTTTTTAATTTTTTTTCAGTTATAGATGGGCACAATGCCTTTATTTTATTTATTTATTTATTTTTATATGGTGCTGAGGATCAAAGCCAGTGCCTCACACATGCTAGGCCAAGCTCTCCACCACTGAGCCACAACCCCAACCCCAGTTAATTCTTTATTGCCCAATTTACTTGACATTAATATTTGCCATTCCTGTGTCCATTCACCTCTCTTTAGTGGACTCTAACTTCTATTTGGGATTTCATGTGGTTTCTGGAAAGATAACAAGTGCATTCAGTAACTATAGTAATAGACTATGTGGGCTAGACCCAGCAAATTAGAACAATAAACTCCAGCCAGGGTGACTGGTTCAGGAATTGTTGTGTGACCACAGCTTATATAATCAGATGGAGGGAATGCTAAGAAAGAATGAATCATACTGAAGAAGCACAGCAAGACTGACAGTGCAGACCGATTATGTTTTATTAATACACTTATGGTGTCCTCCACTTCTTGCTCCGTTGTTTAGAAGAACCAACAGACTTTCTTTACTTCTTTAGTCACTGTATGTTGAATTCATTGTTCTTCAAACCAAAATCATTCTTATAGACTCATTTTAATGAATGGTAGGGTGGGTGAAATTCTTTGACCCATAAGACATATGTTTTGATTTTCACCCTTTGTATTGCAAAATAAGTACTGAAGTCATATAAGTGAGTCTTAGCTCCATAGACTAAAAAGCCTAAGGTTTGTCCTCATGCTCTCTTTCTTAGAGTCAATTCTGGATTCTTTTGGCAGGAATCCCTTCTGACAAACTCAAGAGTAGACGATTTCAGAGTTGATCTAATTATATTGTCTGAGATACAATAACCAGGAGGTAACAAAATGGGTGTTAGCAGCTCATCTGAATTGGGAGAACTGAGCTGCCACATATGGGAACATTAGCGTCAAGCTGGCACACACCTGAAAACCCAGATACCCAGGAGGCTGAGGTAGGAGGATTGCAAATTCAAAGCCAACCTCAGCAACTTCACAAAGCCTTGTCTCAAACTAAAAAAAAAAATTAAAAATTAAAAGGGCTGGGGTTATAGCTTAGTGGTAGAGTACCCCTGGGTTTAATCCCTAGTACTGATTAAAAAAAAAAAAAGATTTCCCTTAAGCGCCAAAAATGAGAGTTAAGTCTATAATCATGTACTGAGATGTTATAAACAAGAGGCTAAAACCAGGAAAAGCACCAACTTCTCCTATTCCATTTCCCCCAGTGGAAAGGTACACTGGTCCGGGGTCAGGTGATCATCACAAATGTGAGGTCCTCTCTGCTGAGGGAACACCATGCAAAAGATTCTGGCATTTTTATGGACTCTGGTGCTAGGTCACTGTGCAGTGGATGACCTAGGAGTGAAAAAGTACTGGGTACTGAGTCAGAGTGGGGAAGATTGTCTTCAAGATTTCTTCTTCTCTCCCTATAAGGAGGCCTTGCTGGAGGCACCAGAATGAACTTCTATCAGATCGTGTGCAAGGCAGAGGAGTGTACATAGGTGAAGCACTTGTGCAGGGCCTAGTGTGGGGAGGGCATTTTCCCCACACGATGCCTCCTAGGCAAAGCCTTTGCCACTGTGTATGTCGGGCCTGAAAAATCACACATCGTTCTTTAACTAGAAGTGAGACAGATGCTTCAAGGGGGAAAGTCAGACTATTTTTAAAATTCTAAAATCATGAGAATTTTCAAGAACACATTTTAATGTCATATTTGAGTGACTGATCTATCACACAGAATTGGGTTAAGTAATCTGTTATTTGACTAGTCCCACATTTGCGGAATGCTAGCTTCCTTGTTGAAAATCCTTGGGTTCAAAGATTTTTAAGTAGGATACAATTTACATGACAAAGTGAAACTCAGCAGAGAATTCTCAAGAAGAAATCAACTGCTCTATAATCAACAAAACTTGGTGTCACATACTTTACAATTTTAAAATATCAAAGAATAAGGAGACTTTTGATCTGGACATTTGCTCTCTGTACAACCATGTAACTTCTTTATAGATTACTTTTTTTCTGAGATAAATACTATAACACGTTTGTAGGTCCTAAATGTTTTACCTGATATGTATTAGCAACACTTTCAAAGATATGTGGCATTAATGAGGACTTTTTAAAGTCGATCAACTCGTGGTAAGTACTATTTCTCCCAAACCTTAATGACTGTCACAATATTTCAGATTTCCTCAGGGTTGTGGGAACTTCTCTGCCAATCACAAAATAAATCTTAAAGGAAGTGGAATTTCTTAAGCATGTTGGGTATTTAAAGAAAGCTTTTAACTTGATTATTTAAATTAGTATATGGTTGTCATTTGGGGATCTCCAACTCCAAATGTCTATCTGATTAGAAATGCTTTTCCCCTCCTGAAATAAAGTTCTTATATGCTACTGTTAATTAAAATTTATTGGAAGGTATTTAGGTAAGCATAGGTCAGTGCTTAGAATTTTTTTTTTTTTTTTTCTGAAGATGTACTAAGAAGGATCCCAAGAATGGTTGGGTGGGGTTGCTTAAGGAGGAGGGAAACTGGCCACTTCCTGATCTCCAGTCTTTAGCTGGAGGTCAAAGCAGGATGACCTTCTAAGTCATGCACTCATAAAACATCTGAATAAGCCCTATGTGCAGTTGGTGTGATCTATTATGAATGTATTTTCTCTGCTTGTAGGTACAGTGGAAACCTTCATTTTATTCAGCCTCTTGCTGCCTAGGAGTGTATGAGTAATAAAATGTCTGAATACTCTTTGTTGATTTACCCCAAAATCTTTCTTTGGAATCAGAAAACCATACACTCAGGCCTTTGGGGCCGTGGGATTGAACTGCAGGCATTGGTTTGGCCTGAGCTTCTGGACTAGGTTCAACAGACCAAACCAAGATGGCGTCACTCTTGGTAGGGTTCCACACCACCAGGCCAGACTCGTGTGGTTTATCTAACTTTCTGGGAAACAAAGAGAAAGGGAGATGATAGCCAAATTCCCAAACAGGACAGCTTTAGGCAGTCTCAGAAAGTCCCCTCTGCTTCAACCTGTACAGGGAAGGTAGCTTTGAAATGACCCATCTGCTTTGTGCTCTTAGTTTCTGCATTCTTTAGTCCTTTTCTGCCCATAAAACCAACCTCCTCTACTCAGCTTATTGGAACATACATTCTATTTTATAGAATTAGTTATTGCCCACTTCTAGAATCACAAATAAAAGCCAATCTTTTTTTTTTTTCTTTTTGGTACTGGGGATTGAACCCAGGGGCACTCCACCACTGAGCCACATCCCCAGCCCTATTTTGTATTTTATTTAGAGACAGGGTCTCACTGAGTTGCTTAGGGCCTCGCTATGCTGCTGAGGCTGGTTTTGAACTCGCGATCTTCCTGCCTCAGCCTCCCAAGTGCTGGGATTACAGGCGTGCGCCACCGCACCCGGCTAAAAGCCAGTATCTTTAAACTAATTTTTATTGTTGCAACAGTAGTTAGCGAACTGCAGTCTCTTTCTGTAGTGCCCTGGTGTATTTTTGGTGGAATGTAGAGCCACGGAGACCTGAGAACAGAAACAGCTGAGCTGCAGGACACTGTATCACACTGAGTCTTCCTGTTTTGTCACTTAAAATATGGGAATTGTGTCCTGGAGTTTTATTTAGCCATAAAGAGAATGAAATTATGTTATTTGCAGGAAAATGGATGGAACTTGAGAGCATTATATTAAGGGAAATAAACTCAGAAAGTCAAGAGTCATATGTTTTCTCTCATATGTGGAAGCTAGAGAGAAAAAAGGGGGGAAAAGGTGAAGGAATTAATGAAAACAGAAGGGAGAACAGTAGAATAAAGGAGGGGAGCAGAGGGAGGGGGAGGGGAGGGAATGGGACATACTGGGGAACAGTATTGGTCAAATTGTATTATCATCATATGGATATATAAACATATAACAATGAATTCTACTATTGTGTATAATTATAATGAGACAATAAAAATATAAAAAGTATAGCAATTAAACTGTTTTAAAAACTATTTTTCTCACCAAGTTTTAAAATTCCATGATAAATTTAACTTTGGACTACTAAGAATGAACTGTAGGGCAATTGGGTGATCAAGGATTTGGTCTGCAGTGAGGATTGCAAGACGAAAGAGCAAGTTGCACTTTAAAAGCTTGTTTACCAGCAAAAGCAAAAGCTCTGATTTCAGAATGAAGAAAAAGGGATGTGGGCCGGGGGAGACAAGGGATGGATCAAACTAGCAGTCTTCCTCTTCTTGTTGAAAGACTGTTTTTTTTTTTTTTTTTCAATACTAGTAATAGACTCCAGTGTATTGAGTATGCTCTTTCTTTCTTTCTGTACTGAGGATTGAACTCAGGGGTGATTTACCATCGAGCTACATCCCCAGCCCTTTTTATTTTTATTTTGAGACAGAATCTTGCTATTTGCTGAAGGCCTTGCTAAGCTGCCCAGGCTGGCCTTGAACCTGCAATCCTCCTGCCTCAGCCTCCCAATTTGCTGGAATTTATAGGTGTGCACCACTGTGCTGGGCCCCCAAAGACTCATTTTTGAACCTCATTTATTTCCTATAACAATTTTTCCAAATTAGAGTTTTCAAAAATGTTTTTTATTTCAAAACCCAATTGAGAAATTGATAAGTGCTGTAGTGTTAAGTATTGTTAGAATAAAATGCAATATTGCATATTTGGGGCATTGCATATTCATTTCCATGCAATATTTAAAAAATTTTCCCTGAACTTAATATTTTATCTAAAATGTTTTCAGCAAGACCCTTAAATTAAGTCTGGAAATTTTAGAGTACATACAGCAATGTCCTCTTTTATTTATCTATTTTATTTTTTCTTTTTTAGATATACTTGGCAGTAGAGTGTATTTTCACATATTATACATACATGGAATGTGACTTATTCTAATTAGGATCCCATTTCTGTGGTTGTACATGATGTAGAGTTGCAGTGGTTGTGTATTCATATATGAATATAGGAAATTTATGTCTGATTCATTCCACTGTCTTTCCTATACCCATCCACCCTTCCTTTCCTTCACTCCCCTTTGTCTAATGCACCTTCTATTCTTCCCTTTCTCTCCCTTATTATGTGTTAGCATTAACATATCAGAGAGAACTTTTGGCCTTTGTTTTTTGGGGGACTGGCTTATTTCACTTAGCACAATATTCTCCAGTTCCATCCATTTACCAGCAAATGTCATAATTTCATTTTTCTTTAAGACAAAGTGATATTCCATTGTGTATATGTACCGCATTTTCTTCATCCATTCATCTGGTGAAGGGCATCTAAGTTGGTTCCACAATCTAGCTATTGTGAATTGAGCTGCTATAAACATTGATGTGAATACTGAATGATTCTCTCTCAGACAGATTATGCAAGAAATTATTGGCTGCATGCGTTGTTCTTCACTGGTTGGGGGCAGTTCCTGACTTTGTTCACCTCTTCAGGAGGTCATTTGGGTGTCATCTCAACCTGTAAGATAACATCCTCCAGGGCAAGTGATCCAAAACCGAACTGGGTGAAAAGCCACAATGCCTTTTTTTTTTTTGGTACCAGGGTTGAACCTAGGGGCCCTTAACCACTGAGCCACATCCCCAGCCATCCCCCTACCCTCTTTTTTATTTTAAGACAGGGTCTCTGTAAATTTCTTAGGACCTTGCTAAATTGCTTGAGGCTGGCTTTGAACTGCAATCCTCCTGCACCACTGGGATTACATGCTCAGCGCCACAATGCCTTTTATGACCTGGTCTTAGAAATCATACAAAATCACTTTCACCATATTCTCTTTACTAGAAATGAGTCACTAAGTCCAGGCTCATGCAAGGATAAAGAAATTAAGTTCCAACTTTTTTTGTGTGTGTGTATTGGGGATTGAACTCAGGGCACTCAACCATTGAGCCATATCACCAGGTCTATTTTGTATTTTATTTAGAGACAGTGTCTCACTGAATTGCTTAGTCCCTCACTTTTGCTGAGGCTGGCTTTGAACTGAAGATCCTCCTGTCTCAGCCTCCTGAATTGCTGGGATTACAGGCATGCACCACCACGCCCAACTAAGTTCCAACTTTCTAAGGAAAAAGAATCAAAGACTTTTTAGACATGTTTTAAAACTACTACACTTACTGGATCAACATAATAAAATTGGGAGAATGTGTTAGTCTTTTTGGGCTGCTATAATAAAACATCATAAACTGAGGGGCTTAAAAGCAACAAAAATTTATTTCTCCCCATCTGGAGCCTGGGAATTTTAAGATCAAGTTGCCAACAGATTTGGTATGAGTTCCCACTTTCTGGTTCAAAGTTGGGGCTTTCTCACATTGTCTTTACATAGTAGAAGGGCCAAGAGTCTTTCTTGTGCATCCTTTGTAAGAGTACAAATCCCATCATGAGAGCTCTGTCCCCATGACCTGGTCATTTCCCCAAGGTCCCACCTTCAAATACCATATCATCTCCTTAAGAGTGATGATTTCAGTAAGGATTTTTGTTTTTTTCCACCAGCCAGTGAAGAACAGACTCTTTGCAATCATGAATACTACAGTAACTACAGTAGAAGATCACTTGGATTTCTATGCCACAAATGTTGGTTGATAATCTAGAGATATTAACATGGTAAGAAAATGTTATAGCATATAAAATTAAAAAGAGTTGTAGCCTTCCAAAAGAATCCTGCTATATTAACGTTGTCACTAGACAATATTCATTTAGTAACTAGGATAATTATCAATCCTAAGATTTAGAATCTTAAATCTTGAAAGATTTAAAAATAAGTATTAAAAGGTTTAAGAGAATCAAAGCCATATGTTCATGTTTTTGAGTTTAGGAAGTAACTATGTATATGTGAAATTTCATATACTGGAATGTATAGTAGTGGCCTAATATATGGATGGGCTTTTAAAAAATATTTTTTAGTTGTAGATGGACACAATACCTTTATTGATTTATTTTTATGTGGTGCTGAGGATCAAACCCAGTGACTCACACGTGCTAGGCGAGTGCTCTACCACTGAGCCACAACCCCAGCCCCTGATAGGCTTTTAACTACATTTTGAGATGTGCAGTTAAGAAATAAAAGACTTAGAGTTTGAAGTAAAATCTCACAAGTAATGTTCAGTAATGAAACATCCAAGAGAATTTCAGTTCGCTGTATTTAAAAGTTTTACTTCTTGGATTTACAGGAGTTATTTAGCGCTTGGATTCTTTCCCTTAAACAATGGAAGATTTTCAAAAGCAAATGTTCAAGGTGAGATAACTCTTAAACTCTTTCACAGAACTTCTGCTCCTCAGGTTGGAACACTATTTCATTCTCCAGGCTCCAGTTAAAAAACCTATAAAATGGGTACTGATGTGTAAAAAGCTGTCTGGGCATCTGAGGCTTCTCTCTCCAACTTTTGAACCTCTGGCTATTCCCACATGGTCTTTGGATGGTCTCTTAGATCCTCGTACCTGTTCATGTCAGGCATCCCAGTTAGCAGCACATGGGGGCAAAAGTGACATTGTAGAGGAAGGAAAAGCTATTGCCCTGGGCCTGGATCTTCCAGGGTAGCGCTTCTCATTAAGTATGTTGCCTTTCACTTCATGTAATTCAAAGAAGCCTAATCAAGTAGGAGGCAGAAATTATGGGGAAGGAAGGGTTCCTCATCCATCTGCCAATTGACTTTGTGGTTTTCCTGGTTTAGATGCTCTCCTGTCATAGTTGCAGTATGACTCCTCTCTAGACGGTTCTAGGCTTTTGCATGTTCAAAGTCAAAAACCTGCTGTATCTAAAACAAGAAAGAAAAAGGCAAAGAAATGATAGTGGAGGAGGTGAAGGAGAAGGAGAGGAAGAGGAAGGAGTTTCCAAGAACACTTGCTGGGGAATTTCAGTATAATCTAAGATCATTCTTATTTTATGGGCAATTTTCTTTAACTATGTATAGACCTAAAAATACATTTTAATTGTGTACCTCAGAACTCTGAAAAAGATAGAATTGAAAATCTAGGTTTCTTTTTTTTTTTCTTTTTTTGTACCAGGGATTGAACTCAGGGGTGCTTAACCACTGGGCCACACCCCCAGCCCTTTTTTGTATTTTATTTAGACACAGAGTCTTGCTCAGCTGCTAAGTGCCTTGCTAAGTTGCTGAGACTGGCTTTGAACTAGTGATCTACCTGCCTCAGTCTCTGGAGTCCCTGTAATTACAGGCATGTGCCACTGTGCCCCGGCAAACATCTAGGCTATTAAGAAAGGATTATATGTCTATTATTGGTCAAAAACATTCATCCAAAATTTATAGAATTCTAATTCTTGGAACTTACAAATATTATCTGTTGTGGCCAAGTATTTGCAGTTGCGGTTACTAAGATGTTGAGATGAGGAGATGCTTCTGTGCTGTCCAGGTGACTTGAAATGCACCACCATGTGTCCTTACAAACTGGGAGGGAGAAGAACTTCTCCCCATACAGAGAGGAGAAGGGTCTGTGGAGACAGAGCATGAATAGATTTGAAGCTGCTGACCTTGAAAATTGGAGTCATGTGGCCACAAGGCCAGGCACTCTGGCAGCCCACTGAAACCCAAGAGATGAGGGGCAGGTTCTCCCCTGCAGCCTCTGGTGTGAGCACAACCCTGCTGACACCCTGGTATCAGCCTAGGGAAAGTGACTTCTGAATTCTGACCCCCAAGACTGTAAATCCAGTTCTGTTGTTTGAAGGGTTTGTGCTAACTTGTTGCAGCAATCGTTGGAAAGTAGTTTAGCACCTTTGTAGAAGAGAGGCATAAGGGGTCTGAACTAATTCAGTTAACATAATGAACTTGGGAACTGTACTTCAAAGGGCTCTGGGGCTCAGGTCATAAGAAGTCATCAGCAGGTGGACCGTGATGGTTCAGCTTCTTTTTCTACCATTCTCTCCAGCACCTGACAGAGAGCCTGCTTGCCACAGTCAAAGGTGAACTGCCATTTCAACTTTATTTTCAGCGTGAGTATGAGTTGGCTAACACTGGACTTCATATTGACACAGTTTGGTAGACAAAGTCCATGTGAAGGAATTTCAGAGAATAACTGCCTTGCACCCAGCTTGCTCGGCCCAGGAGCTCCTATTGCTATGCCATACAGTAGATCTTAAATATGTCCCTTTGATACACATCTCATTGAAAGCTGGCTCTGCATGATAAGGCAGAGATCCCAGACAATGAGGAAATTATGTTGTAATCACTCCCAAAATAAGGTGTAAAGCAAATACGACCTTTAAGATTTATAGATCAAACCAGGCACCATGGCACAGATTGGCAATTCCAATGACTTGGGAGGCTGAGGCAGGAGGATTTCAAGTTTGAGGACAGAACCTAGAAATTTAGCAGACCTTATCTGAAAATAAAAAATGGGATGGCCATAAAGCTCAGTGTTAGAGAGCCCTGGGGTTCCATTCCAAGTACCAAAAAAAACCCAAAAACCAAAAACCAAAAAACCCTCTATATTAGAAGGAAACAGAATTGTCTGAAACATTTGCAAGCTCTAAGGCAAAACTACAAAGTAGAAGTGGAGGCTTACTTACCATAAATATAAATATTTCAAGGGTATAAATAAAGCTAACAATAATTACATATTGTTTTTTGTTTGTTTGTTTGTTTTTTTGCAGTGCTGGGGATTGAACCCAAGGCCTTGTGCTTGCAAGGCAGGCACTCTACCAACTGAGCTACATCCCCAGCCCTACATATTGTTATATAAAAGATACCCCAATTGGCTACCTTGAAAAATACATCTTTACAATAAGAAACAAAAAAATATGTGAAAACTATTTTTATGATTGGCAGTAAATATCAAAGACAACTAATTTATAATTTAATTAATTATATATGTTGGTTAATGTTTGAATGAGTAATAAAGTAAAAATTCATAATTTTTTTATGTATTGATTCCATAAATTAATTTTTCTTGCCTCCATTTTAGCAATGAAAATAATATTGTAGTCAATATTTTTGCATAAGTTTACTTATGGCTAGTCTAAAAGAATATTCTTTAGACTATTCTATAAAGAATACTAATTCTATAAAGAATTTATACTAATTCTATAAAGAATTTTTATTCTAAAAGAATAAAAATTTCTATTATATTCTAAATGATTAAGTTTCAATATATTTTTATTAAAATATAAATATAAGATATCAAACATTAACATTTCAAACAGGTACTTTTTTCCAGGTTATTTGAAATACAAATATGAATGCAATAAACATCACAATTTTAACTTAAAATTATCAGCTAAATTTGAAGTCTGTTCATTTTTTAAAATATAATTAAATCATGTTAAATATAGTTACCAAAAACAAAAGAATTCATATTCCTTGTCAATCAGATTCCCAACATAATTGTTTTCAATAAACTCCATATGTGTGATGTCTTAAATAATGTAAAGCAAGCCAAGTGTGTAGGGAGGCTGAGGTGGGAAGGTCTCTTGAGCCCATGAATGTGAGACCAGCCTGGACAACATAGTAAGATCCTTTCTCAAAACAAAGTATAATACAAATTTGAGAGTAATATTGATCATTATTACAATATCTACCAGACGTCATGTGCAGCAATATTGCAAATTCCATGTGCTCTAGTGCATTTTGTGCTCTTCTAACAGGATATCAGAGATTGAATGATTTATAATGAACAGAAATTCATTTGGTCCATGTTTCTTAAAGCTAGGAAGTCCAAGGTCGAGGTGCCAGCATCTGATGATAGCCTTCCTGTGTCATCCCGTGATGGATGGTGAGAGGGCAAGAGAGGGAAAAAGAGCAATAGAGAGAGGGGGGACTGAACTTGCCATTGTGACAAACCCACTCTTGCACTAAAAAACCCTCTCCCAGGATGGCGTTGTCTGCTCATGGGAGTTCAGCCTTCATGACTGATTGTTGTCTCTTATTAGGCCCCATTTCTCAACACTTTGTAAGAAGTGTTATATTGGGGATGAAGTTCCCAACACAGGAACTAGGGGGACATGTTCAAACCATAACACCATGCCAGCTAACTCCTAAGTCCTTGAAACACATGTGGACATACTGACATGTGTATGATACATGTACAGGTACCTAGAGCATTCATGTTACTGAGAGGAAGGGTCAGGCAGATTAATGTCTTAAAGTGCTCCCACTGTTCAGATTCTTCCTGCATTCAACCTTCCTGCAAGGTTGTCTTTGGGACAGACAACCTTGTCTGTCCCAAATCTTCAGCTTGATAATCACTAGTTTCAACCCCATCCCTACCACCCAGAACATAAAGGAAATGTACAATAGCATTCCCCTGGACTTCGAATAATACTATTCACAAGAAAGGCTGTCCAGCACACAGTGGCTTTGAGTTCCTGATCCTCTGACAGGAGCTCAAGTGCTCTTTAATACAGTTGGAGGTTCAAGGTGCCTTGTGACACATAGGTGTTCTAAAGTGTGGGCCCTGGGGAAGGACCCTACTGCCAGGTCTCAGGGTGGCACTGAATGAGAATCCCCATTTCACCTCTCCGTAGCACTGCAGCTGTACCTTAGAAGAAAAGAGATATCATGTGGTTACCCAAAATTTCAAATACCTCCATGATGACCTTGAATAAATAACCTCAGAGCTACTATATGAAAAGGAGAATGTCTCTCTGGCATTCCCATTTATATTTTCTGTGTTTGCATTTATAGTGTGCTACTATCTATAAAAATGTTCTCTCCCTCTCATCATGTCCATCTCCCCTAATTTACATTTAAAATGATGATGAGAAATTACTCTACTTGGCAAGATTCTTTTATAGCTTAATAATGTATTGTGAAGTAGATGGGTTTGCACTTTTCCAGATTGGGGATAGACAGGGACATGGGTTCCCCCTTGAACAACTGAGTTCCAGGTCAGTATTTTAAGTTAAAAATCTCAAATAACACAAATATTCCTAATATTTTATTTCCCCAGACAATTATTTTGATTTCTTTCAAATGTATGTTAAAATAGCTTTTCTTGGAGTTTTTTTTTAATATTATGATCAGGTGGGGTTTATTTGAAAAGTAGCATATTCACTATATTAACAGAATAAAGGATAAAAACCATATAATCAATGGTGGATGCAAAGTGACAAAATTCAGTGCTAATTCGTGATGAAATCCCTCAGTGAACCAGAAATGAAAGGGGAAGGCAAACCTTTATTATCTGTAATTTCTGGGGCCAGGAATCTGGGTGTGGCTTACCTGCATGCTTTATGCCAAGGTCTCCCATGAGATTGCAGCTGGAGCTGGAGTCGATTTCTTTGAAGCTTCCGCTGACAGATTTTAACTTGTGAGTTCACTCCCATGGCTTTGGCAGGCTGATGTTTTTGATAAGGTTAGTTTTGTCCTCTGCTGAGCACTGAGGTGTCTCAACTTCCCTCCCTGAGTACCATAAGGCTTCTTCTCTCCTGAAGACCACATGGCGAATCTTGAACAGGGTCCTGGACATACTCTGGTAAAAACAACAAACAAACAAAAAACCAAAACCAAAACCAAAACCAAACAAAACAAAAACCTGCTTCTCATTCCGATGTGTTAAGGAGCTGGGAGATGATCTTGGATGAGTCCTTTCTTAAAAACAAGACAAGCATTCTTGAGACTATTTTATTTTTCAAACAGATTTATTCAAATTTAATTCACAAATTGAATACTTTATCCACTTAATATACAGAACTAGAAGTTTTTAGTACATTGACAAAGTATTTGCAAAGAGCATCCATCCGTCATCACAATCCATTTTTGAACATTTTCATCCCTCTCAAAGAAATCCCTTACCTAGTAAAGGATCCTTCCTAGGAATTGCTCCCAAACCCATCCCAACTTGCCCTGGTTCTGTACAGTCATAACCCAGCATCCATCAATAGAGTTACCACTCTCCACATTTCATATAAATGGAATCAGACAAAATGTGGCCTTTTGTAATGGGCTTCTTTCACTTAACATGTTTTCAACATCCCTTTTTGCTGTAGTATATATTAATTCTATCAATTCCTTTTATTGCTGAACAATATTCTATCATATGGGTATTTTATTTATTCATTCATGGGTTGAGGTAAATTTGGTTGTTAATATTTTTTTGATATTATGAAAAAAACTGCAATGAACATTTGTGAATAATTTTTTGGGT
The DNA here is from genome assembly GCA_020662805.1 of Glaucomys volans. NCBI lineage: Eukaryota > Metazoa > Chordata > Mammalia > Rodentia > Sciuridae > Glaucomys > Glaucomys volans. The sequence goes on from JAJEJO010001547.1 coordinate 310,555, forward strand.
GGATGTATTTAAAAGTGGAATTGTTGGGTCATATGATAACTGTCTGTTTCAATTTTGAGGAATGCCAATCTGTTTTCTAAGGCAGTGGCACCATTTAGCATTCCCCATAGCTCTGTATGAGGGTTCCAGTTTCTTTGCATCCTCTCCAACACTTCATATTGGTCTTCTTTCTTCCTCCCTTCCTTTCTCCCTCTTTCTCTCTCTCTCTCTCTCTCTCTCTCTCTCTCTCTCTCTCTGTCATTCTTTCTTCTGTACTTGGGATTAAATTCAGGGGAACTCTATTATTGAGTTACATCCATAAGCTTCTTTATTTTTTATTTTTAGACAGGGTCTTCCTAAATTGCTGAGCTTGGCCTCAAACTTGCAATTCTCCTGCTTCAGACTCCCAAGTTGCTGAAATTACAGGTGGACACCAACACACCCCAGTTGCCATTTTCTCTCTCTTTCTTTTACTTTCTTTCTTATTAAAGCCATTGTAATAGTTACAAGATGCTTTTTATTTGTATTTAAGAGTTAATGATGTTTATCATCTTTTCATATTTATTGCCCACTTTTATGTCTTCTTTGGAAAAAGGCCTATTCAGATCCTTTGCACATATTTTTATAGGAATCCAACTCAGGGCATCATGCAGGCCAGGCAAGTGCTCTAACTCTGAGGCAATCCCTAGGCTTTATTCATTTTTAAATTGGGCTATTTATCTTTTTTACTATTGAATTCTGAACATTCTTTACTGGATATAAGTCCTTTATAGATGTAAAATTTAAAATATTTTCCACAATTTTGAACATAGTCTTTCAGGTCCTGTTGCGATGTGTGCAGCAGAAAAGTTTTTGATTTTGATAGCAGATTTTATGTGTCAATATTACTGGGCTATGGAATGCCCAGATTATTTGAACAAACATTATTCTGTGTGAGTTTGTGTGTTTTTGCTTGAGATTAATATTTGAAAAGGTAAACTGAGGAAAACAGACTGCCCTTCCAACCAGATGAAGAACTGAGTAGAAAAAATTGTCAACCCTCCTGAGAATAAGAGGGAATACCTCCTGCCCAACCGATCCAGCAGGGATCTTGGACTTTTTCTACCTTTGAACTTGAACACAGTTCTTCTTGGGTCTCATGTCAGCAGCTTTCAAACTGGAATTTCCCAGTGGCTCTCCAAGGTCTCTGACTTGCTAATTACAGATCTTAGGACTTTCCTGCCTCCGTAATCAAGTGACCCAGTAGTTGTCATAATCTCTTTCTCCCTTTACATACATCCTGTTTGTTCTGTTTCTCAGGAGAACTTGATTAATACAGTATATATTTTTTTCTATTATTGATTGTGATTTTGGTGTCATATCTAAGAAGGTTTTCTCTAACTCAAGGTTGGGAAGATTTACATTTTCTTCTGAGAGTTTCATAGCTTTATCTTTTACAATTAGGACTATGATCCTTTTGAAGTTAATTTTTGTGGATAACGTGAGGAATAATTCCCACTTCATTTTCTATCTTTATATTTTGCCATTTGAGCCTTATTTTTTAAAAAGTTAGAAAGTATTAGTTTATTTTTATAAGGGTAGATATTTTATGAGAAAAATCAATACAGGTGGAATATCTCCTTTTTAATAAAATTACTTGGTGAAAATATACAAATAAAGGCTTGCTCTATACAGTTTTTTTTTTTTTTTTGGGAAATGTACCAATAGCATGAAAGTGACCTCTAAAGCCATTTGAACTGCTGGTCAATTTGAACTTAGTCTAAGTAGTTCCATTATATGAGACACATGTTATTTGAGAACATCTCAAGTGGCACTCAAGATAGTTTCAAGGTGATAAAATATTGATGAATTTCAACATTGCATAAAACGACAGGAGCCCATGATGCTCGTATTATAATAATTCCCATCCAATGCCAACTGCTTTTTCATTAAAGAGCTTCTCAATGACAGCCTAGCTGCATTAACTAGCCTAGCTGGTGCTCATAATTGGCATGAGATTAACCTGTAGTTAGGAAATTGTGGCATGAAAAATGCTGTACAAATTCAATGCAATTCCAATTAAAATCCCAATGACGGACCTCATAGAAATAGAGCAAGCAATCATGAAATTCATTTGGAGGAATAAGAGACCCAGAATTGCTACAGCAATCCTTAGCAAGAAGAGCGAAGCAGGGGGTATCACAATACCAGAACTTCAACTATACTACAAAGCAATAGTAACAAAAACAGCATGGTATTGGCACCAAAATAGACAGGTAGATCAATGGTACAGAATAGAGGACACAGAGACAAACCCACATAAATACAGGTATCTCATACTTGACAAAGGAGGCAAAAACATGCAATGGAGAAAAGACAGCCTCTTCAACAAATGGTACTGGGAAAACTGAAAATCCATTTGCAGCAAAATGAAACTAAACCCATATCTCTCACCCTGTACAAAACTCAACTCAAAGTGGATCAAGGACCTAGAAATTAGACCAGAGACTCTGCACCTAATAGAAGAGAAAATAGGTCCAAATCTTCATCATGTTGGCCTAGGACCAGATTTCCTTAACATGACTCCCAAAGTGCAAGAAATAAAAGCTGAAATCAATGATTGGGATAGAGTCAAACTAAAAACTTTTTCTCAGCAAAGGAAACAATCAGCAATGTGAAGAGGGAGCCTTCAGAGTGGGAGAAAATCTTTGCTACACACACTTCAGATAGAGCACTAATCTCCAGAATCTACAAAGAACTCAAAAATCTTTACACCAAGAACACTAATAACCCAATCAACAAATGGGCCAAGGAAATGAACAGACACTTTACAGAGGAAGATCTACAAGCAATCAACAGATTTACAAACTTGTTCTTATTGTCACAGGTCTTGAGTCATGCGATGGGTTACCAGGATCCTTCAGGACCTGTTGGGACACCTGGCTCTGGACCCCAGGGAGAGTCAGGTCCAAAGGCCACCCAGGGAATTCCTGGAGCTCCTGGGCCACCTGGAGAAGATGGTTGGTTAGTTTTCTTTCCAGTCCTGTTTTCCTATGGAGTAGGCTGATGGTTCCCAGGGCAAATGAAATGCCTTCAAGACCCATGGCCATATAAAAACTTGTTTCTAAAAAATAGAATGTGTCAATTTATAGATGTTAGGAAAGAATATGTAGGACTATATCAGAGAAAATCCATTTTCCCTGTTAGTGGGAAATTCATAGGATGGTCTATATCTATTTCTGATATAAGTATATGAAATGAATAGATTCTAAAGGTTGAGTGGAAGTCAATCATGATACACCAAGAGAAAACAAAAAACAACTTGACCTTGAAAAACCTCTTCAAGGCATCAACAGCCAAATTGCATCATTACTGCAAATTTGTTGCTTTTGATCTATAACACAGTATGCAGGTGGTAAAGAAAACTTTATAATTCCTAGGACAAAGAAATGTTGTTGAATAACAGTTTTAAAGTCTGGGTAAAGAAATGTTGCTGAATAACAGTTTTAAAGTCTGGGCAACTTCTGGAATTTATGGGTACTGAACATAGCTCTGCATTCAGGAGAAATTAGGTTCTTTTTCTTTTTTTAATCTGTTAACACATTTCTGTTTATCCATCAACACATACACAGCATACCCCATAAAGAACATGGGTTATTTTTGTGTTGTGGTTTTCAGATACACATGACAGTAGGGTGTATTTTGACATATTATACATACATGGAGTGCAACCCATTCCAATTAGGATCCCATTTCTGTGGTTGTACATAAGGTGGAGTTACACTGGTTGCATATTCATATATGAGCATGGGAAAGTTGTGTGCGATTCATTCTACTGTCTTTCCTATTTCCATCCCCCTCCCTTCCCTTCATCCCCCTTTGTCTGATCCAATGAACTTCTATACTTGCCTTCCCTACCCTCCCTTTTTATGGGTTAGCATCCACAAATCAGAGAGAATATTTGGGTTTTTGGGACTGGCTTATTTCACTTGGCATGACAGTCTCTAATTCCATTCATATACTGGCAGGTGTCATAATTTCATTTTTCTTTGTGACTTAGTAGTATTCCATTGTGTATATATACCACATTTTCTTTATCCAGTCATCTGTTGAAGGGCATTTAGTTTGGTTCCATAGCTTGGCTATTATGAAGTGAGCTGCTATAAACACTGATGTGGCTGTCACTATAATAGGCTGATTTTAAGTCCTTCGGGTATAAACCAAGGAGTGGGATACTTGGTTCAAATGGTTCCATTTCAAGTTTTTGGAGGAATCTCCATACTTCTTTCCATAATGGTTGCACTAATTTGCTGTCCCACCAGCAATGTATGAGTGTACCTTTTCCTCCACACTCTCACCAACATTTATTGTTATTTGTATTCCTGATAATTGCCATTCTGATTGGAGTGAGATGGAATCTCAATGTAGCTTTAATTTGCATTTCTCTAATTGCTGGGGATGCTGAACATTTTTTCATATAATTTTTTTCCATTCTTCTGTGAAGTGTCTGTTCAGTTTTTTTGCCCATTTTTTGATTGGGTTATTTGTTTTTTTTTCTTTGTGTGTGTGTGTGTGTGTGAGTGTTAAGTTTTTTGAGTTCTTTGTGTGCCCTGGAGATTAATGCTGCATCTGAGGTGCAGGTGGTAAAGATTGTCTCCCATTCTGCAGGCTCTCTGTTCATGTTCTTGATGGTTTCCTTTGCTATGAAGAAGCTTTTTATTTTGATGTCATCCCATTTGTTGATTTTAGGTTTTATTTCTTGTGCTTTAGGTGTCTTATTGAGGAAGTCTGCTCCTGAGCTGAAATGATGAAGAGTTGTGCATATTTTTCTTCTAGTAGGCGTAGGGTCTCTGGTCAATGCCTATGTCCTTGATCCACTTGAGTTGAGTTTTGTGCAGGGTGAGAGATAGGGGTTTAATTTCATTTTGTTGCATATCGATTCCAGTTTTCCCATCACTATTTGTTGAAGAGACTGTCTTTTCTCTAATATATGTTTATGGCACCTTTTTCTGGTATGAGATAACTGTATTTTTGTGGGTTTGTCTCTCTCTTCTATTCTGTTCCATTGGTCTTAAATCTCTTTTTTTTTTTGTGCCAATACCATGCTGTTTTTGTTACTGTAGTTCTGTAGTATAATTTAAGGTCTGGTATTGGAATGCCTTCTGCATCACTATTCTTGCTAAAGATTACTTTGGCTATTTTGGGTCTCTTGTTTTTTCCAAATGAATTTCATGACTGCCTTTTCCATTTTTATGAAGAACATCAGTGGAATTTTAATGGGAATTGCATTAAATCTGCATAGTGCTTTTGGTAGTATGGCCATTGTGCCAATATTAGTTCTGTCTATCCAAGAACATGGGAGATCTTTCCATTTTCTAAGGTCTTCTTCAATTTCTTTCTTTAGTGTTCTATAGTTTTCATTGTAGAGGACTTTCACCTCTTTTGTTAGATTAAGTCCCAAGTATTTTAATTTTTTTGAAATTACGGTAAATGGGATAGTTTCCCCATTTTCTCTTTCAGCTGATTTGTCATTGGCAAATAGGAATGCAATTGATTTATAGGTGTTAATTTTATATCCTATTACTTTGATAAATTTGTTTATGAGTAGTTTATGGTAGAGTTTTTCAGATCTTCTGAATATAGAATTGTGTCATTTGTCAATAGAGATAGTTTGGGTTCTTTTCCTATTCATGTGCCTTTAATTTCTTTCTTTTGTCTAATTGCTCTGGCTAGCGTTTCAAGGACTATGTTGAATAGGAGTGGTGAAAGAGGGCATCCTTATCATATTCCAGTTTTTGCAGGGAATGCTTTCAATTTTTATCCATTTATAATGGTGCTGGTCTTGGGTTTAGAATATATGCTTTCATAAAGTTGAGTTATGTTCCTGTTATCCCTAGTTTTTCTCGTGTCTTGAACATGAATGGATGCTGAATTTTTTTTTTTTTTTAATTTATTTACTTATTGATTCATTGAACACAA
>JAJEJO010001547.1:327779-362989 GCA_020662805.1 Glaucomys volans
TTTTCTTTCAGAGCTTGAAATATGTTGTTCCAGGCCCTTCTTGCTTTTAGGGTCTGGGCTGATAAATCTGCTGATATACGTATCGGTTTCCCCCTGTAGGTAATCTGATTCTTTTCTCTCACAGCCTTTAAAATTCTATCTTTGTTTTGTATGTTAGGCATTTTCATTATAATGTGCCTTGGTGTGGATCGGTTGTAATTCTGTGCATTTGGTGTCCGGTAAGCTTCTTGTAATTGATTTTCCATCTCATTCATCATATTAGGGAAATTTTCTGATAATATTTCCTTGAATAGATTATTCATACCCTTGGTTTGTATCTCTGCGCCTTCCTCAATCCCGATTACTCTTAAATTTGGTCTTTTCATGATGTCCCATATTTCTTGGAGGGTTCGTTCATGATTCCTAACCATCTTCTCTGTTTGTTCGACTTTGTTTTCAAGATTAAATATTTTGTCTTCATTGTCTGAGGTTCTGTCTTCCAAGTGATCTATTCTGTTAATTATGCTTTCTATTGAGTTTTTAACTTGGTTTATTGTTTCCTTCATTTCCTTGTTTCCTTCAAGAATTTCTGTTTGTTTTTTCCTCAGAATTTCTATCTCTTTATTGAAGTAATTTTTTGCTTCCTGCAATTGCTCTATTAACTGATTATTCATAGCCTGAATCTGCTCTCTCGTCACATCATTCTCTTCTCGGATCACTTTAATTATGAACATTCTGAACTCCATTTCTGTCATTCCTTCTACCATGCTGTCTTTGGGTTCTCTTGATATGTCATCTAGGTTTAATTGGGACACTTTCTTCCCGTGTTTTCTCATGGTGCTCGTGTATCTTCCCCTCTGTTGCTTGAGGGGTGTTTGATCAAGCGGTGCCCCAAGAAAGGTGCTGTCCCACTACCTCCAGGTTGGGAATGATCAATGCTTCTGGGCAGAGGCAGCCTAGTGTTGATAGACAATTAGATACAGCAAGGTGGTAGACTCTGGGCCTGGGTGTGGGCCTGGGCACTAGTTCAAGTTGGGGTGGTGTCACAGAACTGTGCTCAGTGATGGAGACACTGGGCTTGAGAGCCCAGGCTGACCTGAACTCCTCGATGGGGGTTCAGGCAATGGCAGGTGGTTGCTCTCTCCTGGGGACACTGTAAGCTATTGCCAAAGGCCCCAAGCTCCCTGCCCGATCACTCCAGACACTGCTGACACTGCTGGCGGACCCAGGAAGCTGGAAATGGACCCCCACTGCCAGGGAAGCCGCCAAACTCAGAGCAGTTCCACCTCCCTGCCGGGTTCAGGGATTCCAGGGGCTTCGGGCCAACCTCTCCAGGTGCGGCTTAAGGGCCTGGGAAGCCCAAGTTGGGCTGGGGGGAGTGGCACTGAATAGTTCCCACTTCCCGCCAGAGACTGCGTTCCCAGAGTTTCCCGGTTGAAGCTCCCCTGACGCAGCCGAAGGCCCCAGGAAGCTGGTAATGAGCCTTCTCCGCCAGTTAAGCCGCCAAAATGGCGTGGGGAAGTTCCATCACCCCACCAGAGTCCGCGATCTCAGAGTTTCCCGGACGCCTCTGAATGCCCAGGTAGCCTGAGATGCTCGGTCTCTGCCTGGGAGGCCGCCGGCTGGTGCTGGAGCCACGGCCAGTGACTCCAAAGCGCTACTGGGGACCCGCACTCACTTGTTGGCTGACGCAGACCCAGGTTGGTGGCTCCGAAGCGGCTGCAGGGTCAGGCGCTCCCGGATCAGGCGCTCCCGGATCGTCGCTGCCTGCGGCGGGCCGAGCCCAGCCCGGCCGAGTTGGTTCTGGAGCGGCACCTGGGGACCCCTTATATGTGCTTTGAATATAAAATCTCGTTGAGAGTCATATTCCTGCTGTTTGAATCCCGAGCAAGTAGGAATCCACGGAGCAAGTAGGAATGCAGCCTTCCTCTAATCCGCCATCTTGGATCTCGATGCTGAATTTTGTCAAATACTTTATCTGCATCTATTGAGAGAATCCTGTGGTTCATGTCTTTAAGGCTCTTGATGTGATGAATTACATTGATTGATTTCTGTATTTTTTAACCAACCTTGCATCCCTAGAATGAACCCCATTTGTTCATCGTGCACTATCTTTTAAATATATTTCTGTATGTGATTTGCCAGTATTTTGTAAAGAATTTTTGCATCTATGCTCATCATGGATATTGGTCTGAAGTTTTCTTTGCTTGCTGTGACTTTGTCTGTGTTTTGGTGTCAGGGTGATACTAGCTTTACAGAATAAGTTTGGAAAGTCTCCTCCTTTTCTATTGCATGGAATGATTTGAGGAGTATTGGTTTAAGTTCTTATTTGAAGGTCTGGTAGAACTCAGCTGAGAAGCCATCTGGTCCTGGGTTTTTCTTTGTTTTTAGGCATTTTAAAAATTATTTTAAAAAATGTATTCTAATTGGTTATACATGACAATAGAATGCATTTTGACACATTGTGCACAAATGGAGCATAACTTCTCATTCCTCTGGCTGTACATGGTGCTGAGACACACCAGTTGTGTAATCATACATGTTTGTAGGGTAATAATGTCTATCTCATTCTACTGTCCTTCCCTTCCCCACCACCCCACTCCTCCCTTCACTCCCCTCTGAACAATCCATAGTTCCCCCATCCCTGTCCCGACTATGATCAGCATCCACTTATCAGAGAAAACATTTGGCCTTTGGTTTTTGGGGATTGGCTTATTTCACTTAGCATGATATTCTTTAGTTCCATCCATTTATCTGCAAATGCCATAATTTTATTCTTCTTTAAGTCTGAGTAATATTCCATTGTGTGCATGTACCACATTTTCTTTATCCATTCGTCTGTTGAAAGGCATCTTGGTTGGTTCCATAGTTAATCTATTGTGAATTGAGCTTCTGTAAACATTGCTTATTTATAGGACCCTTGTGAATGATATGTTTTTCCACATCCTTTTACCTTCAGTCTGTGAATAGTTTTGCTTATGAGTTGAGTCTCCTGGAAATAGCTTATTGTTAAGTCTTATTTTTAAATCCAATCTGCCAGTCAATGTCTTTTGATTGATGAATTTAGGCCATTTATAGTCAATGTTATTATTGAGTTATGATTTTTATTCCCTGTCATTTTGACTTACTTCTGCTTTCCTTTTTTTTTTTTTAAATTCTGATTCATTGTACACAAATGGGGTACTACTATTGTTTCTCTGGTTGTACACAAAGTAGATTTGCACCATTTGCATAATCATACATGTACTTAGGGTAATGAATGCTTGTCTCATTCTGTTATTTTTCCTCCCCCCCACCCCTAATTTTCCTCTGTACCATCCATCCTTCCTCTATTCTTGCCTCCCTCCCACCCCCCTTATGTATCATAATCCATTTATCAGAGAAATCATTTGGCCTCTGGTGTTTTGGAATTGGCTTATCTCACTTAGCATGATATTCTTCAACTCCACCCGTTTGCCAGCAAATACCATAATTTTATTCTTCTTTATGGCTGAATAATATTCTATTGTGTATATATACCACAGTTTCTTTATCCATTCATCTATTAAAGGGCATCTAGGTTGGTTCCACAATCTAGCTATTGTGAATTAAGCTGCTGTAAACATTAGATAGCCTCCTTAACAAATGGTGGTGGAAAAATTGGAAATCCATATGCAGTAAAATGAAACTAAATTCCTAACTCTCACCCTGCACAAAACTCAACTCAAAATGGATCAAGAACCTAGGAATTAGACCAGAGACCCTGCACCTGATAGAAGAAAAAGTAGGACCAAATCTTCATCATGTTGGCTTAAGACCATACTTCCTTAACATGACTCCCAAAGCACAAGAAATAAAAGCAGGGATCAATAATTGGGATAGATTCAAACTAAAAAGCTTTTTCTCAGCAAAGGAAACAATCAAAAATGTGAAGAGAGAGCCTACAGAGTGGGAGAAAATCTTTGCCACTCACACGTCAGATAGAGCACTAATCCCCAGAACCTATAAAGAACTCAAAAACCTTTACCCCAAGAATTTAAATAACCCAATCAATAAATGGGCTAAGGAAATGAGCAGACACTTCACAGAAGAAGATGTAAAAGCAATCAACAGATATATGAAAAAATGTTCAACATCTCCAGTAATAAGAGAATTGCAAATCAAAACTACCCTAAGATATCATCTCACCCCAACTAGAATGTCTATTATCAAGAATAAAAGCAGCAACAGGTATTGGCAAGGATGTGGGGAAAAAGGTATATTCATACATTGTTGGTGGGGTTGCAAATTGATGTAGCCACTCTGGAAAGCAGTGTGGAAATTCCTTATTTCTGTCTTTTAATTTGAATCAGTTTCTCCTTTGATTGACTCTTCTTCTAGTGTAGTTCCTCCCTTTGCTGGTTTTCACTTTTATTTTTCATTTCCTCTTTATGAAATATTTTATTGAGTATGTTTTATAGTGCAGTTTTTCTAGTTGTGAGTTCTTTTAAGGTTTGTTTATCATGGAAGGTTTTTATTTCATTGTCAAATCTGAAGCTTAATTTGTTGGGAATAGTATTTTTGACTGGCATTTGTTTTCTTTCAGAGCTTGGCATATATTATTTCAAGACCTACTAGCTTTTAAGCTCTGGATTGAGAGATCAGCAGAGATCCAGATTGGTTTCCCTCTAAATGTTACCTGTCATTTTCCTCTGGCAGTCTTTTAAAAATTGTATCCTTATTCTATTTGTTAGACATTTTCAGAATAAGATGACTTGGTGTGGGTCTGATGTAATTTTAAATTTGGGGTCCTGTAAGCTTCCTGTATTTGGTTTTACATTTCATTCATAAGGTTTGGGAAATTTTCTGACTTATTTCTTTGAAAAGTTTGTGCATTCATTTGGTTTGTATCTCTGAACCTTCATCTATCTCAATAAATCTTAAGTTTGGTCTTTTCATGTTATCCTATATTTCTTGCAAGTTCTGTTCATGATCTATCTCTTAACATCTTTTCTCCATGGTCAACTTTATTTTCTAGATTATATATTTAGTCTTCATTACCTGAAACTCTGTCTTCCAAGTTGTCTAGTCTGTTTGTGATGCTTTTTATTGAATTTTTAATTTGGTTTATTGATTCCTTCATTTTGAGGATTTCTGAGTGGTTCTTTTTTGGGATCTCTATCTTCTTATTGAAATGATCTTTCTCTTCTTGTATTTTCTCCCTGATTTCATTTCCTACATTATCTTTTACCTTGCAGATCAGTTTAACTATGAACTTTCTGAATTCCATCTCTGACATTTACTCCACTGTATTGTCAATGGAGTCTATTGTTGAGGTATCCTGTCTTATTTGGGATGACTTGTTCCCTCACTTTTTTCATGTTGTTTGTGCATCTACCCATCTATCTGGATGGATCTGATTCTGCAGTGTTTCTACCTTACCAGTTTATAATGTTCCTCGATGTTACTAGTACTTCAGAGACTGAGCATGGAGCCCAAAGATAGCCCAAAGCAGCAATGTATGCAATCAATGTATAGCAATAGACGAGGTCCTTAGTTCCTATTTTGATATTTAGTGTTAATGGGTATGATATATAAGAAAGTGGGATCAGCAATTTCCATCAGTAAAAACAGTAAATAATCATGCAGTGTGTCTGGCTTAAAATCAAAGAATAGGTGTTCATCAATGACTTCTGTCATATTAATCATTGCTGGACATTGTTGGTTGGGATGGAAGTTCTATAGTTCAGTTAGTATTAGGAGGTGTTAAGGATAGAGTTGAGTATGAGGAAAGAAGAAAGGATAGGAGGGTAGAAAAGTGTTTGCAATCTCGAAGGTTGAATAGGGCAGATGCTCTGGTAATTTAGGATATGCTATTAATGTGAAAGGGGAAGAAAAAAAGAAGAATATAAAGGAGGAGAGAGAGAATGGAATGGAATTTGTGTTTCAGAATTAGAAAAAAGAGAGAGGGAGACAAAGCAGAGTAGTGGCGAAGATGATACAAAAGAAAATCAAAGTAAGCTAATCAGAAACCCTAACCCTCGAAAAGAGACCATGGGAAAATTACACCTTCAAAAAAAGAAAAAGAAAAAAGCCAGAAATAAGGAGAGGGAAGCAAATACGAATATGTGTAGGAGTCCTTGACTCAGTCAGTACCTTCCCAATTAAAGCAAAAACCCAATATAAAAAAACCCAAAAGCAAAAAAGCAAAACAGAACTACAACCATAACCAACGACCACCTCTAACAGCAACCAATCTTGGTGAAATGTAAGAAATGAAGGAGTCACACCCACTATGGTGGACAAAGCAGTCAGTGAGCAAATCTGTCCACGTCTGTGCCCACTTGATTTTCATTTCATCTTGACGTATGAACTAAGCATGGGTGTATGGGTTTCTTGTCCTTCCTTTTGACTGCATTGCTCACTGGGTTGAAGGTTGGGGTTTAAGACCTCCCAATTTCTCTTCTTGGGACATTGGTGTGGACCTCTAGGCTTCAGGCCTGGAGACAAAGTGGTGTGCTGGGGATGCTTTGTGCAGGCAGCAAAGCAGCTGGCCCTGTCCCAGGGTCCTAGTTGGCCATGTCTGGGGGGGGCCTATCTGGCCTGGGCCAGATGGGTCAGGGCCTGGCACTGAGACCTGCAGGCTGGCAGCAAAGTTGTGTACTGGGCAAGGTGGGTCTGGTGGTGAAGCAGCAGCCTGGCCTGAGGGGCTATGGACTGGTGGCTAAGCTGTGGGCCCAATAGACCAAGTGATGGGTTGGGTGGGGGACAAAGGACAGGGATTGGGAGACTGGGGACTAGGGGGCCTGAGGGCCCTGGTGAGTGCCACACTGCTGCTGGACCTGGCAGGTCCTGGAAACTGGGAAATTGTGGATGCCAGACTGGGGAGGGAGACATGCAACAGGCCGGTGCTGGGACCTGGTGAGTGCTGGTCCAGATGGACCCAGGAACCTGGTGGGTGCTGCCACCTGCTGGCTGGGTGAACCAAATGCCCTCACATCCACCCTTTCAGCCTCCTGCTGAAACTGGGGCCCTGTCATTCCCTGAGAGCTTCAGGATTCGTGGGAGAGCCCAGCTCTCACCAGCCTCTCTGACCTGTGTTCCCCCAGGCAGAACCCTCCCAGTTTCTGACTTTCCACAGGTTGGCTAGGCTCAGACAGGCTTATGCAGATCTAGCTGCAAACTCAGGGATCTGGGTTTCCAGTTTCCTTGACTGCATATGCTGCAGTCCCCCTCCTGGATTGGCTCTCCACAGATGATTGACAAATTCAGGGTGAGAGGTGTTTTGTTTTGTTTTGTTTTGTTTTTAGATCTGATTAATAAATCAAAGCCTCTGGTCAGCTAGGACCCAGTCTCAGGAGCTTTCACTTGGGGCCTTGGGGAGATGTAGTGTTCCCACTGCTTGCGTTCTGGGTAGCTGAGGCATACTGCCTCCCACTAACTAGCCGTTTTGCCCCTCCTGGCCAGCTTCATTCTTTATATGAAGATCTCCCATTTTTATCTGCATTATTTGCTCCTCACTGTACCATTGCCCATTGAGTTATCTCAGCATCCTTGTCAAAAATCAATCAACTATAAATATGAGAGTTTATTTCTGAACCCTATTCCAAGAACTGATTGCTCTGTTATTACACTAATACACTGTCTTGATCGCTGTTGATTTGGAGTAGATTTTGAATTTCAGGTGCATGATATTGAACATTCAATTTTCCACCATTAAGTACGACCTTAGTTTTTTGGGGGGGATAGGCGCCCTTAGCTGAGTTGAGAAAATCCCTCTTTATTTCTAATTTATTGATTTTTTTTATCATGTTGGCTCTGTCAAGTATTTTTTTCTGCAAGTAAGTGAAGGTAACTAAAGTTTTTATCATATCTTCTGTTCATATAGATGGTGTATTATATTCATTGATTTTAAATATCATTTTAACCTTGTGTTTTGGGACAAGTCTTGTCTTGAAATTCCAAGCTTGTGCTCTTTTGATGTAGTAATGACAAAATGTATCAATAATAAGCCAGATAGCTTGTTATAATGAGGTAGAACTGGTTCTGTGATGCCTGAATATTTGAGGTTTCCCAGACTGAAAGCAGGATATACCCTAATATCCTACTGTAAATTGAGATTCACTTTCCTATTTCTGTCCTTATTCTAATTTTTTCACCACTGTAGCAATGAATCTTAAACCCAAATTAAAACATGATCAGAATCAGAATTCTCTATGTTAAAAATGGAAATTACGCAGAGGTTAGTTACTGCACTAATTTATTAGGGCTGCTGCAGCAAAGTACCACTCAGGAAGTGGGTCAGACAACAGAAAGTTATTGTCTCCCAGTTCCGAAGGAGTCTGAGATCAGGGTGATGACTTGCTTCCTTCTGAGGACCTGAGGGAGAATCTGTGCCTTTCCTTCCTCCTACTTCTGCAGCATTATCTTTTGGTATTCTTTGGCTTGAAAAAGCACCACTCCAATATCCACCTCCATCTTCACGTGCATTCCCCCATCTCTGTGTTCAAGTTTCCTCTTTGTATAAGAACTGTCATTAATCTTGTGGGATTAATCACATTGGATTATTGTTTTAATAAAATTTTCAATAGTAATTATCAAAGATTATTGGGTTTTATTAATCATATTGGATTGTCATGTTGTGAATCTATTGACTTCATTTTAATTGATTACCTCCAGAAGAGTGTCTCCAAAGAAGGCCACATTGTCAGATCCCCAGCGTGGGAACTTGAACAGATGAATTCAACCCATAACAGCTCCTCTCTGAGAAGTGTATCAAATTGTTCTCTAAAACTTCCAGGTAAAGCTTTAAAAGAGGCTTAAAATAACAAACTTGAAAATGACCTACCCACATTTGTGGTGTTTAATATTTATTCATGAGGTAAAGTTAAAAATAATCACCAGCTCTTGTTATTTTGAATTTTCTCATTTGATGCTAGAAACATTTAGAAATAACTACCATGTTCTCTATTTCCTGCCAAGGCTAGGACAGATAGTTCTGTGTAGAAAAAGCCTGTAGTAATGGATTTCCAAGTTATCAGGGGGTAGTTGGTTTGGTTAAGTTATAGTTTGATTAAACAAATTTTTTTGGCATTGGAAGAGGAAGAAGAGAAATGGAGGAAAAGACAGTGGGGAGGGGGGAGAGACAGAGAAAGAATAAGGAAAGTAGACAAAGTAGAGAAAGAAGAAGAAGAGACAGAATCTCCGATAGATTAATTCCTCATTGGTGATGCGACTGTCAGAGATAAATGATACAGAATTACCATAGATTTTAAAGTCAGATTCAAACAAAACTCTAATATGTCTGTGTTCTGCATGGATAATACTTTTAAGATGATATTTTTTTTCTACATTAGATTTTAGGGTGCTGTCAGAAAGGATTCAAATCTTTTGCATCTATTTTCGAAATTTACATATTGAGCTACGTTGACATTTACCTAAATGTTTTATCTTCTTCTGTCTTTCAACTTCATAAATGGAAATCCAAGTCTAGTGATAAAAACATAAGCTAAGTAAATATGAAATAATAATTAAACAATTTGGAAACTTAAAAAACTAGGGCAGTAAATTAATATTCTAATGAACAATTGCATAACTGAGAGCATTTTATTGTTCCAATCATGTGTATGTAAACTAATTATATGAACTAATTTGCTAAATAAGATTAATTGTGATTCATGGAACATTAATTTAAATGCCTGTCCAAAGCCTGACATTCTCCAAAGAGTCAATTTCTTTGCATAACTCTTTTTATGAAATGAAAATGTGTGTTAGACTATGTCAATTTATTTAATTTTGGAATTGTAGTTACTAGTTACTTGAAATGACTTTGAAATAACGTATTCTCAAGCTTTGCTTTTAATAGATGAATTATGAGTTTTTTCTCTTCATGTCATTGTTAGGCAATTGGCATTACCTGGTCATAATAGGAAATCATACGTTTATTTAGAAGAAAATCTCTATTGAAAATGACATTTTCAGAGGTTCACAAAGATCAGCGAACTAAGCTCAGCCCGCAAGGCATGCACATTTGAAGAATAAATGACTAATTTGCAAAACAATGACTAAATCTAAAATATGTACAGTACATACATTTAAAAATTATAAACAAACTAAAATTGTCCCTGAGAATATTCCTTACTCCTCAAAGAGTTTCGGAAAATAAAATTTGAGGCTTCAGGGCAATAACTCAGAGTAATAATGGGTTTATGAACCTTATTAGAATTTTTAAGCTTACAATTTGACTTGAATTTTCAAGCGCAATAAATCTTGTAGACCATGAAATTAATTTTTCTTTCTTTTTTATTTTTTTCTTCTTGTAGGCATGGAAGAATGTACAGTTAGAAATTAGTGCTTCTTGCTGGACAGTGAAAGGAAGACAAGTGATGTTAGGGAGGTATTAGCTAATTGTTCTCATCTCTCCAAAAACATAGTGATGGAAACAGAGCAGGCACGATTTCCAAGTTACAGTTCTGTCGCAGCCTCAACCCACTTTAAGATATTAGTGCACATATACTGTATATTTATGATTTTATCTTTTATATGACTGGAATTAGCTCCTCTAGCTTTGAAGTCTGAATTAGGGCTTTTTATTTTATTTTATTTTTTTGGGCTTTCCACTCTTTTAGAAGTTTGTTTGAACTAAGCATTTGACTCTGGCATGATGAACTCAGCTTTCTGAGCTTCAGTTTCCATCTGGAGAGCCAGGGATGGTTACAGATTGAATGGTGCCCTTTCAAAACTTATATGTTGAAGTCCTAACTGCCCATGGGACTGTATTTGGAGTTTGGATCTGGAGAGAGATAACCAAGGTTAAATGAGGTTATAATGCTAGGGCCCTAATCCAACATGACCAGCATCCTCAAAGAGACAACAGGGCGGTGTGTTCATAGGGAGGAGGCCAGACGAGGGTACAGTGAGGAGGTGGCCACCTGCAGGTCACGGAGAGAGGATTGGGAGACATCAGACCTGTCAAGATCTCCATCTTGGAGTCCAGTCTCCAGAACTGTGAGCAGAAACACCCAGCCTGTTGTTCTTCATTACGGCAGCGTTGGCCAAATAATAGTGGAGCATTTATATAAAGTGGCAATAATGTTGTGGTTAGAAAATGTGAATTCTACACAGGCCTAGGCTCCATTCCACCTGCATTCCTTACTAGCTGTGTGAAATTGACCATTCTTTAATCATCTCTGATTCCTTCATGATCAGATTGCTAAGAACTGTGGTCAGGAGGAAGTCCTAACAGCATTCTCAGCAGAACAGCCCATTCACTAGACCATGATAAGACTTTTATTAAAGACTCCTAATTGGAAGTCGTGCTAAGGAAGAAGACAATGGATAGGCATCTTTAGCATGTTGACAAAGATTTAAACCTAGAAATCTGCATTTAATAAAAATAGCCTTCAAAAATGAAGAAAACAAACTTTTTTTTATAAATGAAAACTGAAAGAATGAATTACAGACAGATATGCACTAAAAGAGATATTATAGAAGGAAGAAGAGGAGGAGAAAGAAAAATAGTATGTTTTGGAAACTGGGATTTATACAAAGAAATGGAAATCACTGAAAGTAGAACGTGTGCAAGATTAAATCCAGGGGCTCTGTTACACTGAGCTGCATCCACAGAATTTTTTATTTTTTACTTGAGATATGGTCTTACTAAGTTGCTGAGAGTCTCACTAAATTGCTGAGGCTGGCCTTGAACTTTTTATCCTCCTGCTTCAGCCTCCCAAGTAGCTGAGATGGTAGGCATGCACCACCACACCCGGCTTATTTTAAACATTTTCAACAATAGCATCACCTATCTAAAGAATGATACCAATATGTCATGGGGTATGGAGGGTACATAGAATTAATATATTGCCAATGTGTAATAACATCACAAAATGCACAAGTGGGGAAATGGAAGTATAATACTATACAAGTCTCATTATACATGAGAATAATATAATACTATTTCAAGTTACATTGTAATAATAATGCTCATTAAAACCCTATAGAAACCATTAAAAATCAAAAGAAAAAATATCATCAATAAACCTAGAATGGAGATAAAATATCATAATAAAATAGCATACTCAATCACTAATGAAGTCAGTTTAAAAAGGTTAAAACAAGTAAAGAGTAGATGAATAAAAGAAAATACAAAGAACCAAGTAGTGAATGTGAGTCAAACACATCAATACTTATGTTAAATGTTAATGGTGCTTCGACTAAAACATATTGTCAGATTAGATAAAAAGAAGTTCTGATTATATGATGTCTATAAGAGATTCACTTTGCATATCAAGACATAAATTAAAAGGAAAAGAAGAAAAAAGAAGATGTGTTATGCAGACCTTAAGATTAAAAAGCAAGAACAGGTACACTAATACCACATAAGATAGGCTTCAGAAAGGGAATGCTGGTAGGATAGAGTCACAGTTATTAATGTTAAAGGAATATATCGATCAAAAAGCCATAAAATCCTCACGAGTACATGTCTTCCTTCTGATTGTTCCTGAGCAGAATCCTTTTGTAATAAACTGGTAACAGTAATCTGAGTGTTTGTGAGCTGAGGTCAGAGGAGGAGGTCATGGGAGCCCTTGATTTATAGCTGGATGGTCAGAAGCAGAGGACCACCCCAAGATGCGCAATTGGAATCTAATGTAGGGGCAGCCCTGTGGGACCACGACCTTAGCCTCTGAAGTCTGAGCTAACTCTGGATGATGTGTGTCGGAAAGGACTTATAAGACACTCAGTTGATGTCTGGAGAGCTGGAGAATTGGTTAGTGTGGGAAAGACATCTGGTGTCAGAATTGCTTTGAGCAAAATCAGTCCATACGTAGCATCTTCTCCAACCTCAAAATAATTAAATGAGAAACCAATGTTAGAAGACATCTGGAAAATCTCCAAACATATTGAAACTTCACCCATGAATCAAGGAATAAATCATAAAGGAAATCAGAAAATATTTTGAGTAGAACGAACAAGAAAACGAGGGTAGTTAAACCTGTGGGTTAAGGCTAATATATGCCCCACACAGACACGCAGAGCTATTAGGAGAGTGGAAAGTTTTAAGATTGGTGGCTTAAGCATTTGCCTTAATAACCTCGAAAAAGAAGAACAAATTAAGCTGAAAATTAGGAGAAAAGAAATACTAGAGTATGATTAATTTAAAATTTAATGTCCAATGAAGCCAAAAGTTGGTACTTCAAAAAAACTCTATATTTGATAAACCTGTAGCTAGATTGATCAAGAAAAGAGACCACATAAAAAACTGATATAATTTTGGAGACTGAAACAAAAATAAAGAGATGTGATAAATAATTTCATGATGATATTCTGATTAACCAAAGCAAAATGGATGAATTCCTTGAACACATTTTACCAAAACTGATTCAAGAAGACCCAGAAACCTTGGATGACTCTGAATAAGTTAAATAAATTGAATTTCCAATTAAATTTTATTCTGCAAGATAATCCCCAGACGCAGATTGCTTCACTGCTACATGTCATCTCTGTTCAAACATTAATTATGCCAATCACAGACAAAACTTTTCAGACAGAGGAGAAAGGAATACTTCCTAACTCTGTTATGAAGTCAGCACCACCATGACCAAAACCACACAGAGGGGCTCCAGGAAAGAAATCTACATGCTGATATATTTTTTTTCTTGAGCAGTGACAGAAAAAGTCTTCACAAAGTATCATCAAATTGAACCTAGTAGTATATGAAGATATAATACAGCATGACCCAAGAATGCATGGTTGCTTTAAAATTTAACACTTAAAATTGATCTATTTAATTCATTGTATTAACAAAATAAAAAAGTTGGATGATTATACTATCAGATACAGTGTTATGATTTAAATATGAGGTGTCCCCAAAAACGCATGTGTGGGACAACGCAAGAATGTTTAGAGGGGAAATGATCAGGTTATGAGAATCTTAACTCACTCTGTGAATTAATCCTTCGGAAGGGATTAACTGAGTGGTAACTGTGGATATGTAGGGTGTGACAGGAGGAGGGGTCACTGGGAGGATGCCTTTGGGTTTATATTTTGTCCTTGTCAAGCACAGCTCTTTCTTCTGCCTCCTGGTACCAAGTTCCCAGCCACTTTCCTCCTCCACACCCTGCCGCCATGATGCTCTGCATCACCTGGGGCCCTGAGGAAAGGAGTTGGTCATCTATGGACTGAGACTTCTGAAACCCTGACCCCTAAATAAACTTGCTGTCCTTTAAAATTGTTCTTGTCATGTCTTTTGGTCACCTCAGTGAAAAAGTTGACTGAAATATTTGGAAAACAAAATGCATGCCATTTTATGATAACAAAATGTCTTTGCAAATGTAGACTAGAAGTGAATTTCCTCAACTTCATAGGAAGTATTGGCAAAAACAAAACAAAAAGAAAACAAAACATTGATATAATCAATGGTGAAAGAATGTCCATACACAAAATCCTAGGACTGGAAATAAGGTAGAAATAGCAACTTAGGTTGTACTGGAAGCATCGGTCTGTTGTATAAATAGGAGGCACATGAGTCAGGAAAGAAGTCTGCTCTTCCTGTTGTGATCAAGTAAGTGATAAGGTGAAGGTACAAAGTCCTAAGGAATCCACCAAGAAGCTTCCAGAACCAGTGAGTGAGTGCTGTGGTTTGGATGGGTACCTCCTAACAGTCCCTGTGTTAGAGGCTTGGTGTCCAGAATGGCCATATTGAGAGGTGCTGTGAAAATGAAGAGGTGGGACCTGGTGCAGAGTCCTTAGGTCATGGGATGTGTGCCCAGGGGAATCATGGGAACCTGGGAAGTTCTGCTTCCCTTCTGCTTTCTGGCTCATGAAGTGAGTGGTCTGTTTGCCCACAAGCTACCTTTATGGTGCTGCCTTCACCAGAGACTCAGAGAGAAGTAGCCACTGGACTTTGGACTGGAAACGGCAGAAGTGCAAGTCAAAATAAGTCTTTTGTCTTAACAGAGTAATTACCTTGGGCATTTTAAAAACAGTATCAGGAAGCAAACTAATGCTATGAGTTTAGCAATATCTCAGGATACAAGTTACTTTTTTTTTTTTGGTATTGGGGATTGAACCCAGGGCACTCTACCGCTGAGCCACATCCCCAGCCCTATTTTGTATTTTATTTAGAGACAGGGTCTCACTGCATTGCTTAGGGCCTCGCAAAGTTGCTGAGGCTGGCTTTGAACTCGAGATCCTCCTGCCTCAGCCTCCCAAGTGCTGGAATTTCAGGCGTGCGCCACCACACCCGGCTACAAGTTACTTTATAAAAACCAATTGTATCTTTACCTCAATAGAGAGCAGTTGGAAATTGCAGTTAAAACACTCTTTACAAAGGTATTCAAAATCATGTAATAATCAGGGGTAAATTCAATGAGTTATGCAAGTTGAAAGAATGTAAGGTCAATACAAACTCACACAAAAAAGTATTGTATTCTTAAATACTAGTAATGCGCAATAGGAAATAGAATATTGAAAGCTACCATTTTGAATAGCAAGCGTCCTAAAACACAAAATGTGCATATATTTAGTAAAATATATGAAAACAGCTTCACAATAGAAAAGCGTGAAACTACTGAGGGACATTACGGAGCACCTAAATAAGTGGAAAGAGCTTCCATATTTGAGTTGGAAGGACCTATAGTTTCAGTGCAATCACAGGAAAAGTCCCAGGAGAACTTTCTGTATAAAAGAGCAAGTTGATACTAAGTGTGTGAAAAAGAAAAGGAATTGAACAGAATCATCAAAAAGAGCAACATTGCAGTACTCATGTACTCTGATGTTCAAGTGCTATACTGCTTACAGTTACCACAACACTATCACACTGTTACAATTTACCATTAGGACCTGGTAATTCCTCTTGTGGATATTGACCTACAAGGAATAAAAAATATACATCCACATGAAAAGTTATTTATGAATGTTCATAGCTGCTGTTTTCTTATTAGCTAAAGGTAGAAACAATCCAAATGTTCATCAACTTATGAATGGACATTTTTTTGGTATGTATATGCAATAGAAGACTACTTGGTAATGAAAAGGGAAGAACTGTAATACAACAACCACCACCACATGTTGAATGAAAGACTTCAGGTAACAGTTCATACTAGGATTCCAATATATGAATCTTTAGAAAAGTCATACTTAATCTGCAAAGACAGAAAGAAGATCACCATTTGCCTGGGGCCAGAGGTAGATGGTAAGGACTGACAATCAAAGATAAAAATCGGGCAATTGTTGGAAAAGAGACTCAAGAACTTTTGCTCATGATGGAAATATTCTTTATCTTGTGTTGGTGTTTCCATGGATATATCAATTTGTATCACTGCTTAAACTCTTACCATTAAAATGGGTGTATTTGACTCTAGGCAAATGTGTGCTTTTTGTTGTTATTGTTTTATTTTGTTTTTGTTTGCTTTTGGTACCTGGGATTGAAGCCAGGGGTACTTAACCACAGAACCACATCCCCAGCCCTTTTTATATTTTATTTTGAGACAGGGTTTTGCTAAATTGCTTAAGTCTTCTCTAAGTTGCTGAGGCTGGCTGGCTTTGAACTTGGTGATCCTCCTGCCTCAGCCACTTGAGTCACTGGGATTACAGGCATGCACCACCATGCCCCATGACAAATGTGTTCTTAGAATATAAAGGTGATTTTAAAGATGTTTTAGAGCTGAAATGCCAGTTGGGATCCTCTAAACTGTTGTGTAGATTTCTCTGTCCAGGAAGGGAACTCGGAGAAGAGAGTATGGGGAGAAGTCCCTCAGCACGTGCAGAGAATGGGAATCTATCCTGGAGGGAAGCCACACAACTGGGAAAGGTAGTCCAAGCACCTGGCTTCCAAGACCCAGGTCCAGGTCAAACCTGATGGAGAATGGAAGCGTTTACTAATCCAAGCCTGGGGAGGGCGTCTCCACCAGGTGTGGAGGAGCCTGGGGAGCTGTCTCTCAGCACCCTCTGTATCTGAGGTCACTTTTGGTGTCCGTGGCTGCCGATGTCTCCCACACCCTTTCCCACTGATCTCTAATTGTCCTGACCGATTTAATTATTTGTACAGTTAATGAGCTGGAGAGAATGTAGAGTTTTGTCAGCTATTGTCAAATTATTTTTCAAAGTAATTAAATATATATTCAAGTTAATAGAATAAAAGAAAATAAGTAGAGCTGGTGGAGCACATCAGGGCTGGTTTCGTGCCACTATGCATAGATATAAAACAGCGACTCTCTGAATTCATTTAAAGTTTAAAACATTAAACAAGATATAATGTATTATTTGTGTATACAAATACATGCAGGAGCATAGAGGCATTTTTGAGATGGATAAGATGAACTTGGAAATTTGGGTAGTCTATAGAGGGAAGGTAGGAAAAGGAGAGGGTGGACACAGGAGTACCTGGGAGTTCATGGCAGCAAATGTCTTTCATTTTTGTAGGGATGGTTTATTTCATCACAAAATATATAAATACTGTGACTATTTTTTTCAAAAAATGAAACCAAAGTTTTTTTTTGTTTTTGTTTTTGTTTTTGTCCATATAGACCAATTCTCCAACATTGGGTACACTAATCAAGTGTCCTGCAAAATTCAATTCAATTCAATTCAATTCAATTCAATTCAATTCAATTCAATCCAGACCCCAGCCACCTGAAGTTAACACAGAGTGGGTGCTCAGTCCCTGAGGCTGCCCTACTTCAGAGACTAACCACAAGTCCCAGGTCTCCCCTAATCCTGACCAAAGAGCTATAAATAGGGGATCCCCTCTACTTCCACCTTGAGTTTGATAACCTGCTAGAACATCCCACAGAGCTCAGAAAAACACTTCATTTACTATTAATGGTTTTTTATAAAGCACCCGAATGAACAGTGGGTTGGAGATGTGGCAGTGTGTGTTCCAGGGGGTCCCAGTGCAGCAGCTTCTGTTCTGCGGAGCTGGGGTGTGCCACCTTCATGGGACGTGGATGTGCTCACCAACCCAGATGCTTCCCAAACCCTGTCATTTAGGGGTTTTCATGCAGGTTTCTTCACACAGGCGTGATTCATTGTTCACTCAACTTCCAGCTTCTTTCCTGTCCCTGGAGCCAAAAATTCTAGGCTTCTCATCAAGGTTTGTTCTTTCTGGCTACCAGCCTGAAACTAGTTACAAGTCATTGGAACAAAAGACATTCCTGTCCCTCAGGACGTTCCCAGGGATGTAGGAGCTCTGTGTGAGGAACTGAAGATAAAGCTGAACGTGTATTCCTTATTATATTCCTGTAGAATATTAGGTATTCACTGTGTCAATACCTACAATTTTGAAAGGATGATATATTTTATTTAAAAAAATACAGAAAGTGCAATAACACGAGACAAACAATCTCCAGGAATTGTTTTTAACTCATGGCACATAATTGCAATTGAATAATGAATAAAAACAATACTATAGTACCGGCAGCCTGATTGCAAAACAGGACAAAGAGCAGTGACAAAATCCAGCCCCAGTAAAGCAGTGTGGAGTTACATATTCTCTCACATTTATATACCAGCTGATAGCATATAAATTATTGAATAAAGATTCCCAAGTGCTTTTTGAGCCATTGTTTCTTCTATCTTAAACTCTTTTCCATATCTAATCATTCTTGTCATTTCTTACTTTTTGCCCATGATTGTGTTTTTCTCTTTTCTGTAACATGTGAAAAATTCTCACTTTACATTGTTTATCTTTTAATTTCATCATATGAAGTCTTTAGAGGTTTAATTGTGCTATTTCTTCCAATTTTTGTCCGTGGTGTTCCTAAGAGAGAATTCACGTGTGGGGGGCTTAGTGCTGTGCTGATAAACTGGCTTTCATTTAAGAGAGCCCAATTTGTGCTCTTTGCCAACGTCTGTGGTGAAAATGCTCCTATGGTAACCAATTTCAAACTGCCAGTCTGACATTGTGAATGGGAAGTTGGGAAGAGACCCCACAATGGCCTCTCTCAAGTCAGCCTGTGCCAGCCAGCTCCAGCCCTCTGCTGCCTTCCTGGGTAGGAGTCCTATAGATCAGGGTCCCCTTCTTACAGGGACTTTGCCTTTGTTTTTGTTAGGTACCTGAATCTGATCCCAGGGTCAGACCACTACACATTAATTTCTTAGAGATTCTGGAGCATGCAGACAGTTTTGAATTGTATCCTCCAACCTATTTGAAGCTAGCTTCTTTCTGTTGTTGTTTTTGTTATATGTATATTTTTTAAATTGACAAGGAATAATTGTATGTATCTATAGGGTGCAGTGTGATGTGTTGATGTTCCCCTTCGTGGTGCGAAAACTGCTTCTGTTAACAGATTCTCAGAGATGTTCCTTTTTTCCCTTCACTCAAGGTCAAAAAAAGTTTGCCAGTTACATCTTCGTGCAGGACTGGTATTTTTTTTTTTTTTTTTCAATCCAGTCTTCACACAGGCCACAACCCTATAGGGTCTTGGCTTTATTTAGCATCTTCATTTCAATTCCCTGTTCTGTGA
Source organism: Glaucomys volans (assembly GCA_020662805.1). NCBI lineage: Eukaryota > Metazoa > Chordata > Mammalia > Rodentia > Sciuridae > Glaucomys > Glaucomys volans. The sequence continues at coordinate 347,180 of JAJEJO010001547.1, forward strand.
AAGCATAAAAATTTCAGCCATCAAAACTGAAGACTTGCTTTTTTGGAGGCCAGCCAATACTTTGGGGCAGCCGCCAGCTTTAGTGCCAGTTTATTAGTCAAGATTTTTTCTGGGATCCTTCACTTCTGAATACTTTCTTACCCTCTGTGAACTTGGCTATGCATTAAAAATGATTTGGAAAAATTGTTTATTCAGTATTTGAAGTGTATTGTAGTGGCAAGGTTTTCAGGATAGGTTGATTGCAATATTGTTAGATGCAGAATTCCCCACTTTAAATACTTAAAATGCTCTCTACTTTTTGGGTTGTCTATCTTTATGTAACAAATATTACAAGCTTAGTATTTATGGAACAATCAATTTCATGAGTGATCAATATTCATATCTGTGGATTAAGAGTCTGGACAGGGCTCAGCAGGGTGATTCTTCTGTTCTCTATGGTAATAACTGGGTTCACACCTGGTGTTTTTCAGCTGGAGCCTGGCCTGATTTAGAGGGTCCCAGGGATTTTTAATCCCATGTCTTGTGCCTTGGTGGGGACAGCTAGAAGTCAGGGCTGTTAGTTTGCTCTCTCTCTCTCTGTGTGCTGTAGGGCCTGTCTTCATGACCTTGTCAGCAGAGTCACTAGGCTTCCTACACAGTACTTCAGACCTCACAGAATGAGTGTTCCAAGAGACAGGATGTGGGAGCTGCCAATTTCTAGAACTGGAATTTGGCTCATTGTCACTTCTCTCACATTCTACTTGAATTCTGTCATATTCGAAGACTTCAAGAAGTCTTTGGGCCCAAATTCAAGAGGAGGAGGCAATTCATAGATAATTGAGTTTTACATTTTTCCTTGACAGATGAAGAAACCAGGAGCTGGAAAGATCAAAGAAGTTTGGTTAGTGGCATGGTTTGGACCTGGTGGAGCATAACTCAGTTTCTGCAAATGAAATCGTCCTACTGGATAGACCCTGGAAGTCACTGCTACAGACACTGGTAGGAAAGTCAGAAGATGGAAATGAACACAGTACTCAGACAACATGCCAAAGATAACACATGGTAGTTTGATCCAGCAGTTTATCTGAAGTTCACTCTTTCAGTGAGGGAATGAGAAGTGATATTCAGAACTTCAACAGAAAATTAAATGAATAGACATTTGCATAGCACTGTATACCAGGAACTAAGGCACTGCTGTGATCCAGGTAGACTCAGTACAGTTCTTGGCCTTGTGGAGCTCAGGGATTAGTTAAAGGTAGAGAGTTAGCCAATAAGGAGTAAGATCCTAGAAACCGGACAGTTATCAAGAGCAGGCAGAACTCTAGCCCTAGAGGTACTGGAGTTTGGGGATGTTTTTCAAGGTGAGGACTTGGTGTGTAACAGATATTAGAAGAAAGCATGATCCCATCTACTGTAATCAGATAGATAAACATTCAGAGAAGGGTGCTGAGTTCTGGAGTTAGTGGAAGTTAGTTATCCTTCCTCAATGGAGGGATAGGAAACTTATAAACTAGTTTCTTATTGGAAAGATGGAAGATGACTAGAGAAAGTAACCCATGGATATGATACTAATGAGTAGCAACAAGTGGCAAAAGATAGCTAAAAAGTAAGGCAAAGAAATTAGGTTGACACAGTGTTGATTTTTAAGTTTATAAAAACACATGCACACACACACACACACACACACATTTCAGAGGTTATGTGGTTAAAATCTACTGAGACTAGGCAGCTAACACAAATTGGTATATAGATAGCTATGAACAGAATTATGCCTCCTCCAAATTCTTAGGGTGGAGCCCTAAATCTCTGTATGTGGAAATAGTATTTAGGAGGTAAGTAACATGGTTAGTATTAAAAGAAGGCATAATGGTGGGGCCCTACTTTGGTAGAACTGGTGGCCTTATAAGAAGAGGCAGTGGGGGGTGAGTGGGAGGGGAGAAAGACAGAGAGAGAGGTGGGGGCGGGGAGAGAGAGAAAGACAGAGAGAGAGAGAGAGAGAGAGAGAGAGAGAGGGGCCTCAAAACTTACACAGAAAAAAGGCCAGGCAAGGACCCAGTGAGCTGAGAACTATACAGGGATGGCAGTTTTCAAGTCTGGAGGAGAGCCTTCACAAGGAACGGAACTTGCCAGCACCTTGACCATGGACTTCTGGCCTCCAGAACTGTAAATGTCTGTTGTTTCCTAGTCTGGTATTTTGTTATGGCAGCCCAAACAGACTAACATGAAATTTTAAGGCAGAATAAGGTCACAGTGGGTAATACAACCAGGAGTGGTAGACAAAGCCTGGAGGTAGATCATGGAAGCCTCTTCCAGAAGGAAAAGCTGCTGAAAGAGCCCCCATGAACTGAGGCTGGCCTTGTGGGAGGGAATAGAGAAAGGTGTGTAAAACAAGATTGGACACTGACAGCTTCTTCCTGGTGAGGCAGGGCTCTGAAAGATCATCCTTCCGGTGTTCTTCCATATCTCCCTTTGCTTTAGGCCTAAAGCTTCTTAAAAGTGGCCTGAACTGATACACATGTAGTCCAGGGTTTGGGGGATTGGGAGAGTGACCAGACCAGCTGGGGTAAAGGGTGGCTTATAGCTCTTAGGGGGTCTCTAACTCCTTTCTCTTCCTCATAACTTGCTGGTCAACTTTGTAGCTCTGGCTGCAAAGCTCTGGTCTCTTAGTGGACAGTTACTGTGATTTCTAGTTCAAATCAACTCAAAATCTTACGTGGGTCCGAATTGACATTTCTCCAGAGAAAATATAGAAGGGGTCAGGGAGCACTTGACTAGAGGGCCAGCGTCATTAACCATTAGGGAAATGAAAATTAAAATCACAATGAAATACAACCTCTTGCCCATTATGATGGACACTCTCAGAAAAACAAAATAGTAACTGAGGATGCAGAGAAATTGGAATCCTCATCTACCATTGGTGGGAATGTCAAATGGTGCAACCACTATGGAAAATAGTGTGGCAATTCTCATAGAGTTACCATATGGCCAGCAATCCCATTCTGGGTATAAACCTGAAAGAAGAGGAAGCAGGGCCTCCAAGAGATATGCATGCTCTCATGTTCATAGCAACTTTATTCATGGTAGCCAACAGATGAAAGTGGTCTAACTTTCCATCAGCATATGAATATATACTGTGCATGGAATATTTTTTAGCCTTAGAAAGGAAGGAAATGCTGACACATGCAGCAATATGGATGAAGCTTGAGGACATTATGCTAGGTGAAATAAACCAGTCACAGAAAGACAAATACTGTCCTATTCAGTTATGAGAGATACTTAGAGTAGTAATCACACTTACAGAGACAAAAAGTAGACCAGTGGTTGCCAGGGGTTAGGGTGGTAGTGGAATGGGGAGTTGTTTAAGGGGTAGTGGAATGGGGGAGTTGTTTAAGTTTCAGTTTCGCAAGACAAAAAGCATCTTGATGATGGTAGGTGGTGATGGCTGCGTGACGTCGTGAGTGTCCTTAATACCCAGGAACTGGGTCTGTGGAGATGGTTACGATGCTCAATTTTATGTGTCTTTTATTATAATAAAAAATCCATAGGGTGGACCAGCAGCACGTGAACCAAACACAATGGAGAGCTGGAGGAGCCTAAGAGCTGCCAATTTGCAAACTTGAACATTAAGCAATAGCTGAAATAGCCAAGGTGGGACTGATATTAATGAAGTCTGCATGATCGTAGCAGCGATGAGTAAACTCAGCACTGTGATTTTTCCCTAAGTTTTGGCTATTGCTCAAGCGGGAAAATAGTTACAGTTCCTCCCCACTGAGGTCCAGTTTTGTAATTTCATCTGGATTTATACTGTTGTAAACTTTGGTGGAACAATGGATAGACTGATTTATGATGTTTGTAAAGGAAAGTAGTCTCTCATAAAATAAAGAAGAGTTTGTTTTTCGGGAGAGGAAACAAAATGAATTTTAAAGCTTTAAGGGCAGGATGGGAATTCGTAGAATTAAAAAAATGAATATGTAAAAATATGTAGGTTTTTTTATTGCTAGAAAATAAAAGGTAGGAGAAATAATTCATGTATTCAGCTAGTAATTATATATCAGTATATAGATTGTGTATATATACACACATGTATTCATCTCTTGTACTTATGAGGAGTATGCAGATGGTCTCTTTCCTCTCTGTGTAGATGGACTAGTTGGTGGAGTAAACCTTCGTACATGAGAAGTCTGGAGACTGAGCTGAGGTTTTCCATTATCTCAGAGTGGACTGTTAGGAAGCGCCTTCTTTATTCCCTTTTAACAGTAATCTCCAAGGAGAGGAGGTTGGTTGGAAGCCTCCACATTCACAGTGTTTTTCAACCTAGCTGTTAAATGCCAGTGCCCTTAACATGCAAGTGATCAGAGCAGTCACACCCAAGCCCCCCAGTAGAGGAGCACTTAGCACTTGACCACAGAACGGAGGGATTCTGAGGGCACGGACAGTGAATTAATTTGAATGAAAATGCCCATTAGATTACAGTCTAAAAAGGGAAAAACTGCCTTAACATTCCAACTTTGGTAGCTGTTTTAGTTTGTGTTAAATTTTAAATTATTTCATAACTGTTTTCTTGTATTGTTGGTAAAGAAAATAGCCAATCATTTTATTTCACTGGAAGTCAAGATAATAAGATATAATGTCTGAATGAGCAGTTTAAATAGGAATGCTGCACCAGCGAATTGAAAAGAACATGAAACCATTCCACAGGGTTAGGTTGGCATAAGGGGTGATTTGGTTTTAGCCCTATTTACTGACATGGCCCAGAAGCAAGGTCACTCTGTGATGTGGTCGAGTGCCCAGAAGCACCAGAGGCTCTTGGAAAATGGTTGATTCCTTGTGTGGATTGGAAGGTAGGATGTGAGACTGGAGCATCTGGTTGTTCAGGAAGCAAGAAAGCTCTCCAAGATTAATGGTGCTATGTCAAAAGACCACAGGAACCAATTTAAGGTGTTCAGTGAGACAATCTGAACACCCAAAGGAGGATAATGGCTCTGGTCAATTGACACACTGTAAATCTGAGAGACTATTAGTCCATAATGATGTACAAAAGAGAAAAGCAAACCTAAGTGCTTGCTATTCAATCTTGTTGATGTTATTGACTAATTTATTGTACTGCTTAAGAGAAAAGAAACAAAACGCGTACATACTTCAGCTCCATGCATTTTCTGACTCAAAGGGAATATGAATAGAATGATACCCATAAGCTGTGGCCTTAAATCACTCATGACATATTCAAATTAATTGTGTACCTATACATAGATGTTAGTACCTGAATGAGTAAAAATTATTAGTGATGTATAGTGAATAATGATCTAACATAATATAACATTTATATATGAAATTTTCCAGGACCTCACCATGGATTCCAAGTTCCTTGTATAAGGTGGTCTGATATTTGCATATGAACTATGCAGATCCTCTTTAATTCTTTAAATCATCTCTAGGGTAATTATAATACAATGTAAATGCTATGTAAATAGTTGCTATCCTGTATTCTTTAAGGAATAAGGACAAAAAATATGTCTACATGTTCAGTACCAGTGCAATTTTTTCCTTTGGAATATTTTCGAGATAAGTTGATATGGAACCCATGGACCTGAGGCCAATTGTACTTTATAGTTTTATGTTTCTAAAAATGAAGAAAATTCAGGAGTCATTAGATAAAAAGAATTTAAAGTTATATTTCTTGGGATGTCATCAAGTTTGAAGGTCTCTAGACTTAGAAGAAGAACGACATTCATTAGCGTTGAGTTTATCAACTTGAGTGAAGGAAATCTTGCTAGACTCAAGAATTAGATCATACAGATAACTAGAATCCAGTGAAATAAGCTAAATGAAGTCATGGACGTAACCAAAAAAAATTGGGTTCAGCAGATCATATTAGAGATATAAATAGCATCCTTCTGGTGTAGATCTCTCAGTAATGCCAATCAGTAGGTATGGTCATTGTTTTTTTTTTTATGTGAATGAACATTTTTTCAGCCTGAGAAGGTTTAGTGTTATGTATACAAACATTTAAGACCTTAGATTTAAGATCAAATCAAACCATTTTAGAATTAGTGCTTTTATGTTAAGATGTAAATTGTGCCTAATATTTTGTATGATCATAATGAATGGGAGAATTTGGCCTAATGGAGTGACAGTCTTTTAGGTAGTCTGGAATGGCCATTCAAATAATCTATTTATATTTATGACTAAGAAATTGTCTATACAGTCATATCTCATCTAAGAAAACATTAGGTGTATGTTCTTTATAAGCATGGCATATTCCTGCTCAGGAAAGTTCTGTTTCTTGGATTATAACATTTAAAATTTTTTGTTTTTCAGTACTATGGATTGAATCCTGGGGTAATTTACTGCTAAGCTACATTATCAGCCCTTTTATTTTTTGTTTTGACTCAGAGTCTCACTCTATAGCCAAGGTTGGCCTCCAACTTGTGATCCTCCTGCCTCAGCCTCCCCAGTAGCTGGGAATATAACTGTGTGCCACCACACCCAGCTTTAATGGTAGTATTTAAAAGCAAAATACCTGAGTTAATTCAGCTGCTTAATGTTCCTCCATCCCAGGGCATCTTTCCTCCACATTTTCACTCCTGGTTTGTTCCCTGACCCCTACCTAACTGACCTACGAATGGGGACCCTGTTTTTTACAAGGCTATCTAAACACCAGAGGTGATTTAGTCTCCTTGTGCACAGGCTCTGGCTGTGCCCAGATGAACTTCCTGTGACCTCCTTCTCCGTTCCTGTCTTGGCCAGGCATTCCACGCAGTGGCACGTGTGGGGACAGTGAGACCTCCACAACAGGAGCTGACTGCTTCGATTTTCTCACACACATCATCTTGTTGTGTTGTGCCCCCTTGTGCTACCTTGGACGCTGGTTCCACAAAGTTCTCCATGGAGAGGGCAGAGGCCTCACCCATGCACAGAAGTCTGGATGAATTTTCCCTCCATGGATTTACCAGTCAGTCTATACCTGCATATTGGATAACCAATGTCTTTCAAATGGTACTAGTAATAAAAGTAAATTGCTTCAGGAATAGACCACTTTCTGGGGAATAAAGACTCAGATCAAGGTTCTCATATGATAGGGTATTCTTTCTACATGTTTGTAAATTCCTAAATATCAAATATCAACTTGTATTTTTCCCCACCCTCACTATTCTGGCAAAGTCAAGAAGGGAACCTACGGCATTAAAGAAAGACCGATTTCTCAGCAAATGAGGTGTAAGTAGTTGAGACTGTCCAATGACCAGGATGGACATACGTGCAGTAGTTCTTTGCTCTGGGGGACACAGTGCCCTGTGATCATGGTGGATAATGCATAAAGGTGCCAGTTCATACTCCTGCTGCTTCTTGCAGAAGTGGAGAACATAGTAGTACCATTTACAAACTCTTGCTTTGACTTTAATTCCTTTTCTGCACATAATACTCCTGGGCTACCAGGTTGATAATGTTCCACAGCAACATGTTTTTTCCATCTGGAGGTTGGGTCCAGGTCAAGGAATTTTGGACCAAATCTGCCTTGCACTTAGATGGACTGTGCCTGTCAAATTCTCTCAACTCCTCCCATGGCCAGACTGTGCTTAGGATCACTCTTAGATTTGCATGGGTCTCACTGTAAGTCTTCCTAGATCATAAACCAGAGACATGTGCACTCTAGGTCTTAACCACATCAAAATGACCACAAAAGCCATGGTGGATTCTTTTATAAATTTTTTTTTTTTATTTTGCAATGTTGAAAATTGAATTCAGGTTCTCACTCATGCTTGGCAAGTGCTCTACCTGTGAGCTACACCACAGCCCAAAGTGGAGTTCTTTAAATGGAAGATAACCATTTAAGATTTGGAAAGGTCAGAAAGGGATTGCTAGTTTTTATTATTCTGTAGCAGATATTTAAAATATTTAAAATGGAAATAGATAATTGGGTTGGGACATTCACATCTGGCTATGGGGAGTCCACAATAAATTCTCAAAGACCTAAGAGGTAAGGGATAGTAACCTCAGAGCCTCTGGTTTGAGCCACAGAACCACTTGGTTAATTTTGTGACAGTCAGTAGGAAGGTCCTCCTTCCTTGTCTCTCACCGTGGTAACCATCCTGGAGGGATGACAAGCAATGACCAGCTTTGGAAAGAAAGATTTATAGCATAGATCATGTCCAAGTAAAAGAGGGTGGGTTTCTTTCTCCATGGGAACATTTGATGTGAATCTTACCCTCCCCACAATCAGTAGAAATTCTCAACACGTGTCAAAGAGGTTGGAAACAAAATATCAGTTACCAAAGAAAAGCTTGATTTTATAGACCCCTGCTCATATATTATAATCCCTTAGAATGTCTAAATATTTTATTGGATATGTACTATGTATATTATTAATACCACTTAAAGTAGCCTTTTCCAAGGCTTTTCAAAGTTCAAAAGCTATGATAATGTGTCCTCCAAATGTTCATGTATTGGAAACTAAACCCCCAAGTCCATATGTTAGTAGTGTTTGTAGGTGGTGCTTTTGGGAGGTCATTAGGGTTTGATTAGGTCATGATGGTTTGGCCCCGTGATGGTATTAGTAGCTTTCTAAGAAGAGAAAGGGAGACCCATGTCAGCCTGTTTGCTCTGTCTTGATGTGTGCTGCCCTCTGCCATGTTATGGCACAGCAGGAAGACCCAAAGAAGACAACCAGATGCCAGCATCATGCTCTGGGTCTCCCCAGCCTCCAGATCATGAGCTAAATGAACTTCTATTCTTTATAAATTAACTAGACTATGATATTACATTTATAGCAACAGAAGAGGCACCATGACACCATCTTGCCCTCTCTGGCTGAGCACCAAGCTGTCCCACCTTCCCGCTTTGATTGGCAAGAGGCTCTTCCCCTCCATGCAGACCACAGACCTCCTGGAAGCGGGATTTATGTACATGAGGCATGAAGGAGTCTTCTTTTTCTATGTGTTGAGTTATTGGCATGGGTGGCCTCAGCAGCCGGCTGGGACACCTTTTCTTCTTCCTCTGATAGTGCCATTCTTGTAGATATCCATGTCTTGCATCAAAACTCCAAGTCTGTAGTTTTCATTCTTTACAGTTGTTGTCCCCCACAGTAATTAATTCCTTCTTTTTCTGTCTCCCATCTACAGACTCCTCATCTGTTTGTAGATTTCTCTTGTCACATTCTCCCCTCTCCGACTCTTACTCTATTTCTTACTCCTATGAAATTTTCCTCTCCGTCCACACTTCTCCAGCCCTGTGTTATATAAACCACCATGCATCCTTCCCCCACCTACCACCCTATCTTCCCCGTCTGCTCATTCCGAGGTTCTGTTTAAGAAAATGTCTCTGCTGGGGTGTTTCAGACTCCCCACTTGCAGCTGACTCAGGCTGCAGATCAGTGTGAGGATTGGTCCTATGGAAAGGTTTTAGGAGGGCTGCTTCCTTTTGCTGAAGTCTTTGGCTAAGACTCCAGGTGACCACTTTTCCTGTAGACCTTTGAGGGTGTTGAATAAAAGTTTTATTTCTGCTTTGCCCTTATATTTAGGCCAAGGCTTGACAAAGTTTCTTTATTTGGTCAAACTTCAGTCCAGCTTCTGAACCTTCTCCTAGTCACATCTGTATGGTTCCTTGTAAAATACAGTTTTAGCAAAGAACTCTGCTATGTCTGTTTGCAAAGAACCCCCCACCCTTCCTATCTGATCACCCTATTATCCTCTAAGGTTCCTCATCCTCTACTGACACCCTGGGTGATGTCTGATCACGTTGACTTGTCTTCAGCAAGAATCCTGTTTACATCAGATGTTTCCTCTTGGTAATGTTCCACACTGGCACCTGCCCTGCTCATTGGCTATGAATTCCCATGCTGAATTCCATTTTGAGTCCAATCTCTCTGTCCACTACAAAATGCCACCAAAGTGTTCTTTATACCTATCACAGAGGTCCTGAATAGTTTTCCTTTCCATGCTTCAACAAATGTCATTGAATATACACAAAGTGTATTTTCACAAGTGTCATTGAATATATACACAAAATTATATATATAATATATATGTATATGTGTGTGTATATATATATATATTTTTTTGGTACTGGGGATTGAAATACTCAGGGGCACTCAACCACTGACCACACCCCCAGTCCTATTTGGTATTTTTTATTCAGAGGCAGGATCTCATTGGGTTGCTTAGTGCCTCCCTGTTGCTGAGGCTGACTTTGAACTCACCATTCTCCTGCCTCAGTCTCTCCAGTTGCTGGGATTACAAGTCTGCACCACTGCACCTGGCCTATATAATTTTTGGCATATATATATAAATAAGCTCTCTGGGATCCCTGCTTTGGGCGAGAGTGCTTCCTATTATTTTCTTTACTTTCCGTGGCTCTGAGCATTGCCTCCTGTACCCATAGAGCTGTGACAACCAAGGGTTCATTTTCCGGGATTCAGTGAATGCTCTCACGTTGAAGGTTGACTTCAGGCTCCTTGAGTATCTACCTCCCTTCAGTGTCTGGTCAGAGCATTTAATACTCACCTTATAAAATGATTTTTACAATCTGGGGGCCAGGAGTGTAGCCAGTGGTGTGCAGCGATACAGCATGAGGCCCTGGGTTCAACCGCCAGCACCAACCACATAAATAAAAATAAAAACCTGGTATTTGAATTCTCTGTTGGTTTCAGTGAAGGATAGGTTTGTGAACCCAGCCTGTCAGCAGAAACAGCTCATTACAAAATTTTCTGAAGTTGAACCAGACTGCTCTCCCGTAAGAACCCTGCATGGTTACGATGTGTTTTTAATTTTATGAAGCATTGCTCTATTATTTCATTTCCATCATGTACTTTGGGGATTTTGCATCCATGTTGACAGGTGAGATTTGTCCGCAATTTTCCTTTACCATAGTGTCCTTGGCCAGTACCTGTGTCAAGGTGATACTAGCCTCTTCAAATGCTCTGGGGACTCTTCCCACATTTCTGTTCTTTGACAAAATTTATGCAACACTGAAATGGAGATTTGATGCATCATGACTGACATAGTGGCCTGCCACTCCTTAGTGACACCCCTGGCCCTCCTTTCACCTTTAACCTCCTTCTTTTCCCTTATTTTACTGCAGGCTCCCTTTCTGTCTCAAATAATCAAAATTTCCTCCTTATTTCATTAGGGAGTGTTTAACATTCAATTGTTCTGAGGCCTGGGCTTGGTGGAACATGCCTGCTCTTATTCCTTAATGTTAGTATAAGGCGTTTTGCCACAGTTTTTAAAAAGAGGAGTTCTGAAACTGGAACCGACAATCCTTTAACACTTCACTGTGGAATAATATACCTAGGAGTGGGATTGCCGGATCATATGAAAATTCAATTTGTAATATTTTAAGAAATCTCTGTATGATTTTCCACTGTGGCTGCAACTATTTTATACTCCCACCAACAGTGCAAAAAGTTCCAATTTCTCTGGACCCTTGTTGATTTCCATTCCTTTGGTAGTGGCCAACGATGGATTTGAGGTGATGTCTCATGGAAGCTTTGATTTGCCCACAAGACAAGGACTTCTCTATTTGTCTTCCAATTTACATGTGAATTGGAAATCCGAAATAGAGAAGTCATGTTTTCACACTCTGAAGTTCAAGGCAGGTAACAATTTATACTCTGCAGATCAGTGCAGGTGCCAATAAAATACAGAATGCCTCATTCAGTTTGAAATTTCAAGAGAACAATATTCTTTTTTTAGTATAAATATGTCTCCAAACTGAATAGGATATATTTATACTAAAATATTTGTATGCAATATTTGGAACACATTTAAAATTATTTATTTAACTGAAATCCAAATTTAACAGGGCACTCTAATTTTATTTGCTAAATATGGCAACACTAAGTGCTGGGCACCAGGTGCTGATGTGGCTTGTGCACACTGCGCTGGGTGCCTTGGTACACCCTTTCTCATGGGGAAGCAACAGATTTATAGCCCCTCCAAGTGACCACTGTGACCTTCAGCATCAGAGTCCTTCAGTTCTCCAACTCCTCGCCAAGAGCGTGTTTAGCTCTGTGATGGAGGGAGTGATTTACCCCTATCATTAGTGCTGGAGGCTGGGGACAGTGAGAGATCAATGTGGGTTCCAGAACATTCTCATAGATTCCTCTTAGCCATATAAGATTCCAGTTGATCCTTATCTTTTGTTTTTTTGGAACCAGGGATTGAACTCAGGGACACTAGGCCACTGAGCCACATCCCCAGCCCTATTTTGTATTTTATTTAGAGACAGGATCTCACTGAGTTACTTAGGGCCTTGCTAAGTTGCTGAGGCTGGCTTTGAACTCTCGGTCCTCCTGTCTCAGCCTCCCAAATGCTGGGATTACAGGCATGCGCCACCGCGCCCGGCAGATCCTTATCTCTTCTTCAAGATTACTGACCCTGTTGACTTCAGGCCATGACAGAGCAACAACCTCACTTCCAAATTATCTAATCTGCTCTCACAACCTCTTAAGATCAAATCCCTGTAAAGAATCACACACACATGCACACACACACCCGACCTCCCACTAATTCTACTGCTCTGAAAAAATCCTGAATGACAAAGACTGGAGTGAGTTTATTTCCATTTTTATATGAAGACACTGGATCTCAAAGATGGTAAGTAACTTGGCCAAGGTTATATAAATAACAAGTGGCAAGAAAGAAGCAATATTTGATCCTCATCTACCTACATCCAAAAGCTATGGTCAGATTAATCTGTCTTAGAAAATGCAATTGGAGAATCACACATATGTGGAATATTAATTGATTGATGAGTGTCACATTCAAAACAAGCAAGGTAATTAATCTAATTCAGCACTAGTGATTAGGTCTCGTTAATACTATATTTAGTAAGTGAGCATCTAATTTCTTTTAAGAGACATAGATAAATTGGAGGAATTTTTAGAAGACCAACCAACCAGAGAGGGACTTAGGAAGAGAAAATGTTAATGAAATAACACAGGCAGTGCAGTATACAGCAAAGAGCAGGAGTTCCAGTGAGGGCATAAGGGACAGAGCACAGGTTACAGAAAATGGAAGAAAAATTGAAAAACCCAGGGAAAGAATGAAAGATTTTTAAGAGCAGAAAACACATCACTGCCATTCTAGAAAACTGTAAAATTTGCATACAATTCCCAAGCTACCAGTTGAAGATTAAGTATCTCAAATTACTTCAAATAAGTGAAACTGCTCACACTGGTAGCTCTGTCCCCACCTTCTACTCCCACATTTCATCAAGTCTAAGATGTATTTTTTAAAAAAATATGTTTAACATTTCTGAAATTAGGGTGCATCTTTTTTTTTTTAAGTCTCATTACTTTTGTTTCTTAGTAGTTTAAAAATATTGGTGCATATTAAAAGCGATGATGTTTTATCCTTTAGTAGAATAGAGTAGCTTGCTTATCTTGGGAAAATTAATTAATATCTCTGTGCCTCAGTTCCCTTATCTCTAAAGAGGGGCAGTAATAATATCTCTTATATATGAGGGTTTTTAAAGGAATAACTGAGAAAACCATATGATGTGTTCAGAGAAGGGTAGTAGTTGTCTGTATGAACTTGGTGGCTTAAAGCAATAACCAGTTGTTATTCCAGCATGGTTGATTGCTGAGCTAAGCTAGGCTTCCCAGGGCTTATCCATGCATCTCTGCACTTCAACTAGGGAGCTTTGCTCTTCTTGCCTGGAGCCATAGTAGAGTAACTTTATGCTTCCTGTGTTCTTTGTCTTCTAGCAGGTAACCTGGGCTTGCCTTCCTGGCTGTGACAGAGTTCCCAGAGCAAACTTTGGGGGCCTAGGCTCAGCTGGCACAGTGTTATACCCATTGCCTTCTGTTGGCCAAAGCATGTCACAAAGCCAGTTCAGATCCAAATGTGGGGACAAGGAGTCTACCCATGATAGAAGGAGCTGGAGAGGGCATGGATACAGGGATGAGGCTTGGGATATTAGAGTTGTTCTAAATAACCAACATACCACCCCTGACACATAGTGAGTGTCCAATAAATCTTACCTGCCACTACTATCATTAATGAAGCCCTGCAAACTGGTTTATTCTCACTTAGTTGAAGGAAAAAGCAGAGGATTACTGTGGGCGTGAGTGCTGGCTGGATTGGCCAGAGCATCTGACATGCACTTCAGAGTCTCAGAAGCATTGGGTCCTGGAATTTAAAAGATGAGAAGACATTCAAATCCAACTACTCTTACTCTATTTTCTTATTGAGGAGAAAAGTGAGTTCAAGGGAGGTGAAATGACCCGATCAAGGTCCTATAGTATAAGATGCCAGGTGCCCTATTCCCACACCAGTGCTCTCATAAAATGCTGCTTCCTGCTGAGGATGACTTCAAAGGGCAAAAATTACTGATTTCTTTAAACCCACAGCAGAATAAAACCTCTGATGAACACAATGTAATAAAATGACTACTGCATATAGAATCATAAATGTGTTTGTTCATTGTGCCACTTTGAATAGAAACTTTTAGTCTGTTAGAATTTGTAAGATTTTTCCATTGATGTCTGAATGGTGTGTAGTATCAAAATGATTCTCAGTTTTCATGACAGCCATGTATTTCCATTTCACATGTAGGTATAATAAATGGAAATCTTATTGGACTTCAGTCATAATGGGTAGCAAATGAAATTCAGATTCTTTTTAAGGAGCAGGCAGGGATAAGTTTCTGTTGGTTCAATGTTAGAGACAATGAAAACGAACCACTTAGTATCTAAATACTTAGTAAACCTGATTTACTAATTTCAGAACAAAAACTGTAAGTAGACTTAGCAGAATTACTGGACTCGAAGACACTGCAAATATTTTTAATCTAAAAATATTCTTAAATAAAAATCACATATAAAAGGTAATATTAAAATGTTCAGCAAAGTATACTTATTGTTTTGTCTGCTAATAAGCATTCCGCACCATATTTTGTACTGACATTTGGAGAACTGTGTACATTTGCTTTTTTTACTTAAGTGTACATCATTTATTAGAGTTTAGTGAGAGAATACTGGAATTGGACTCAGGAGAATTGAAAGTGAATTTGGGAGTTACACAGCTCTGATCATCACCTAAATTACCTGCAGAGAAGAGTGAGTTTTTTTGGTTGTTGTTTTGTTTTTTGACACTGGAGTACAGGGATACTTACCACTGAGCCTCATCCCCAGCCCTTTTGATTCTTTATTTTGAGACAGGATCTTGTTAAGTTGCCCAGGCTGGGCTTGAACTCACCATTTTCCTTATGCTTCAGCCTCTGAGTCCCTGGGATTACAGGCATGCACCCCTGTGCCCTATATTTTAATGTTTTTTTGCAATGCAGTGTGTAGATAAGATAAAAAGAGAAGTTCCTCATTATTTCACAAGGAATTTCTTTGTCCTCATTCTTTTTAAAAGTGTGCTAAGATACACATAAGGTAAAACTGACTCTCTTGATCATTTTTAAATGTACTGCTCAATGACGTTAAGTGTATTATTGAAGGGAGAGACTCTCCCCACTCCTCTGAGTTCTTAGGTGAACTCTTTTGTTGGCTCTAGTAGCCCAATTAATACAAGAGTTGATTAACAAGAGGAAGGAGCAGACATTGCATTCACTTTGCACAAGAGGCAGAAGTCTGAAGAAGTGACCAAAGCATGGTGCTTACATACTTTTCAGACAAAGACAATACATTTGTGATGGAATGACAGGACAAGTGGACATGTGGACCAAGGTAGTGAATTCTAGGGATTTCCTGAGATACATGAGGATTGGAAGCTAGTGGAGGATGAAGGTTGCCTCCGAGATTGTTTATCTAGGTTAATGACAACACCAGTCACCAGGCTGGTGATCAAGGCTGTTGTGCAGCCTTGGTATGTGGAAGACCTCTCTCCC
>JAJEJO010001547.1:367989-476913 GCA_020662805.1 Glaucomys volans
GTACTCTTTGCCACCTGGACAGACACATAACCTCTTACAGGAACCTGTGAGGATTAAGTGAGCTCATATGCACACAATGCTTGGCAAAGTGGCTGCCACTCAGTGAGTGTTACTGATACTTACCTGTTGGCTGTGCAATCTGCCCTCCAGGTGCTTTTGGATTATTTCTTAGCACCTATAATCTCTATTACTTCACCGACCTACCATTCATCAGATTCTACATACCAGAAAGTCATGTAGCTTGCCCTGTGCACAGAAAATGCAGGATTCGGGGTTAGAACACGATTGGAAGAATTCTCACATTCTCATGTGTTCATTTCTCTTTATTTAGATCATTACCTGCAATTAAAAGCATTTTAATCACCAGTCTCTCAGTCTCAAACTTGTCCTTTTGCATTTGGGAAGTGTCTGTTATTTCTAATAAATATTCACAACATTTCGTTTGTTTTTTTCCTGTTTCATTTATTAGTGTTCTTCATGACATTAGTTCATTTCATAAAGCACTCCCCAGAGTTTTATTAGTTGATGATTTCTTTGCTTTTGCATCCTTGGAGAAAGTTTCCTACACTATTAATGGGAGTCTAAATTGATCTTCTAACCCTCCGAGATGCCTAGAGACAGCTTTTTGTAGAAGGATAGCGATTATAGAACCTTTCTCAATTTTGCCAGTCAGACACCTTGAAGAAATCAATTAGTAGGCAAATTATTAACTAATTGAGCATTTAGAGTGTTCTTACTTTTGAAAAATCAATTAGGCCTTTGCCCTTAGTTTTCAAGCATTACTTTGTTATTAATTGTTTTAAACAGCGGTTCATCAGCAATGGATCCAGATCAGCTGACAGTTGTTTTTTGTTTATATTCTGTGCTTAATTGATTAATACAATGAGCTGAAAACCTTTAACATCATTGATCATGTCACGGGATGCTGAGTAATTGGCTGGCAAAATGTGATTTTTTAGAAATTAATGATTCAATGGTTCAAAGGTTCAATTTAGTGGTGGATTGCAGTCAGCAAAAATGAGAGAATTTTCAGTATTTCTTCAACGTGGCCTGATTTGACAACTCCCAACCTCATTTTTGGAACCAATACTATTTTTTAAAATCTTCATTAGTAATAATTTCTATTTCCATAGAAGGCACAGGGGATCACATTTATTATTTTAATGACAGTATTTTAATAACAGTGTGTAAATGTGGTTTTCGATCGAATTTTCTGAGATTACCGTTATTGTCAAACTTATATCAGAGCTACAAAAAGAGAAAATAAATTTATAGGATGCAATTCCATGTTTTGTAAGATTTTCAAGTGAGGACACTGGTGGAAGGGGTGGAATAGAGGTTGGGAATCTGAGTCAGCAATCTGCTTTTCTAGGAAGTCTCTCCTGAACCATATTTCTAAAGCTCTGGGCCCCCTTTTTCAGGTCCCCTGGTTTCCTAGACATGGCTCTGTCCCTACATTGTCATTTTATTTGGTTTAGTTACATAAAATAAACCAAATAGAACCATAAAATGGCTGCCTCAGTGATGAGACTAAATTCTCAGAGCTCATGAACTTACCTAAGTGCTTTTATATCATTAACACTACATCTGTATTTGGAACAGAAATGATGCTGAATAAATATTGGTAGATCAAATAAGAAACCCCACCCGCACACCTTATATTTTCATTCAGTCAGGCAAATATAATTTGGTCATACATATATGTATATATATATCACATATATCATTATGATAATGTATCAATCTATCCACTTATTTATTATTTATTCTATCACCAATTTATTCCATTAATTCTATTTTAATTATTCTATATCCATTTATATTTCTGTTTTGGTCAATTTTTTGTCCCTGTGACCAAAGATCTGACAAGAACAATTAAGAGGAGAAACAAACTTATTTTGACTCATGGTTTTAGAGGTTCAGAACATGGTTGGTGACTCTGTTGCTCTGGGCCCCAAGGTAAGGCAGAACATCATGGCAGAAGGTTGTGGCAGGGGAAAGATGCTCAGGATATGACAACCAGGAAGCAGAGAATGAGTTCCACTCACCAGGGACAAAATATGTACCCCTATGATATACTCTCAGTGTATACTCCATCCACACTCTACCCACCTACAGTTACCACCCAGTTAATCCATATCAATGGATTAATCCACCATTTAGATCAAAGGGCTCATAGTCTAATCATTTCACCTCTGAACATTCTTGCATTGTCTCACATATGAGCTCTTGGGGGACACCTCATACCTAAAACACGTGCTACCCATCTTTCATTAATATTTTAAAGCACAGTCTGTTGATTTTCATTTATTAGGCAAATTTCTCTATATTTTTCTGCTGGTAAGATCTCAGAGGTCAGCTATGGTCTTACATCAACTGGTGATAACTTTTAATCCATGCCATCTCTTTCTTCAAACACTTAGTTAAAACCTTAATCAAGAGTTCTCTAAAGTATCCTTGATTTAAAAAAAAAATCTCTCTCAAGGTATTACAAAAAGATGATCCATGGTCACATAAATTTTGTAAAACACAGTGAATTCATGCCATTGGGGAAAGCAAAATGTATGTTAGGATATTAAAGGACATTCTGAGATGTCCAATCAGGACCTTGTAGATTCCTAACTTTTTGATCCCCAAATTCTTTTTTTTGTGTGGAACATTTACTAACATCTTTGGAAACGATTCGTCTCTGGAACATACTTTAAGAAATGCTACTCTAAACAATAAAAAGGCCAGAAAATGCGATCTCGGTCGTGCTTCTCCTGTGGGAAACACGGTAAGGAGAATCAGGACCACAGGGATGGCCTGCAGGTAATCCATTTGCGTAGCAACATCGATTGTTTCTGTTCTCATACGTTTGTTGCTTTGTTTCCTAGTAATAGTTACTACAAAAAACAGATGAAAGGAAAAAATCTTCATGACTCTTCAGAGGGATCCATGTGCAATTAAATTTAGGAAGTGAAGAATTAAACAAAATGAGACGTTTCCTGCCTTCTCAGAGCCTTACTGTGGTCACTAATATAAACCTTGACTCTTCCATGGGCTAACAGTACACAGCTTTTGTGCAATTTTTAAACCACAGACCTCTTATTTTTAAGCCTTTTGGGGAATAATGTTGGAATTCACTACAGATAATGAGAGGACACTTGGCAGACCAGTGACTGGTGCCCAGTGTCCTCCCGGCCTGGCGCTGGAACTTTCCCAGGGTGGTCAGGATCTCCTAGTACTACAGTTAGAGGTTCTGGAAACCCATTTCTCAGCCTCTTACAACTTGCTACAGCTGCCTTTCTGCAAAGGACTGGGCTATAGCTCAGGCCCAAGGACCTAGGTGGAGCAGAGCTAACAAAAACAAAATAAAATAATATGCATTTGGGAAACAATTACTCAGGCAAACCAACACACACATAATGGATTCTGTCCAAAGCTTCATTTTCCAAACTGAAGAACAATAATATGCGTATTAACCCAGGTGAATGTCTAAGCAGATTCTTGGCAGGCTCTGATTAGATAAAGGAGCTCATGCATCCTGAATACAATTTACATAGTTAAAATTAGGCACTATTACAAAGGGACAAGGATGAGATGCATTAAAGTTCCATTGATTGTCACTTTCAAATTTACTCTCTTACCATTTAAAATTCTTAGTAACTTTGAAGTTTAAGCATAATTTTATTTCCTTTCCAAAATGGTTAAATCTGAGTTTTAACTTAATTGTTGAATGTTCAGGAAGTTCTGGTAGTAGAAGCTTTTTTTTTTTTGATTTCTTAGAAATATATATATATATATATATATATATATACATATATATAATAAAAAATATTTATATATATATATAAACTTAAGTTGTCTAATTTTCTTTCTTTCTTTCTTTTCTTTTTTTTTTTTTTGGTATGGGGATTGAACCCAGGGGCACTTGACCACTGAGCCACATCCCCAGCCCTATTTTGTATTTTATTTAGAGACAGGGTCTCACTGAGTTGCTCAAGACCTTGCTAAGTTGCTGAGGCTGGCTTTAAACTCGTGATCCTTCTGCCTTAGCCTCCCAAGTGCTGGGATTACAGGCGTGCGCCGTTGCACCCGGTGTAATTTTATTTCTTATTAATTCATGGAAAATGAAAAATAATGGTGTAGTACTATTCTTGTTTGTAGATACAGTAGCATCTGATAAAATACAAGGAGATTCCTTAAACAGAAATAATTGCCAGAGATGAAGATATTTTAAATTTAAAGTAGAAAAACAGTTTCAAAATGCATTTAGTTAATAAAAATATAAATAAATCACTTCAGAATGAAAATAAAATTTCTTATAAATTTGAAAGCAAATGAATAGTGAAATTAAAATAAATTATAGAAAATGATAAATAGCTTATTAAAATAATAGTTTTTGCATATCATAGGCATGAAAATAAGGTTTGAGGGTTTAAATTCATGTTTTGAATGGATAAATCATAAATGTATAGATTGATGGGGTATAATGTGATACACTTTTGTGTCTTACTTATTTCACTTAGCATGATGTTCTCTAGGTTCATCAGTTTTGTAAACAAACAGGATTTCCTTCTTAAACCATCATTGTATTTCATTGGGTATATGTATCACAGTTTTAGTTCATTCATCTATTGATGGACACTTCGGTTGAGTCCATATCTGGGCTGTTGTGAATAATAGCAATGAACATGGGAGGGCAGATAATCCTTTTGCATGTCTATGTCAGTGCTTTTGGATATATACTCAGAGATGGGGTTGCTGGATCGTATAGTATTTCTCCATATTTTCCATAATGTCTGTATTAATTTATATTCCCACCAACAGTATACAAATGCTCCCTTTCTCCTGATCCTTGCTTAAAACTTATCTTTATTCTTTTTAATAAAAGTTGCTATAAGAGATGTGAGGTGACATATTATGTGGTTTTAATATGCATTTCTCTAATGATTAGTGATGTTAAGGATCTTTTCATATACTACCTGTTGGTCATGCTCATGTCTTCTTTTTAAAAATTTCTTTTTGGGTCTTTTGCCCATTTTAGAATTGGATTATTTGTTTTCTTGCAGTTTTGAGTTGTTATATATGAGAGTTCCTCATACATTTTGGATATTGCTATGATTTGGATAAGTGTTGATCCCCAAAAGCTCATGTATGAGTCAATGAAAGAACATTCAGAGGTGAAATGATTAGATTATGAAAGTTAAAACCTAATTGGTGGATTAATCCACTGATATAGATTAACTTGGTAGTAACTGTAGACAGGTAGGGTGAGACCCGAGCAAGTAGGGGCATGACTTTTGAGTTTATATTTTGTCCCTGGTGAGCAGAGCTCTCTCTGCTTCCTGGTTTCCATGTTCTACGCTGCATTCCTCTACCGCACTCTTCTATCAAGATGTCCTGCTTTGCCTTGGGCCCAGAGCAATGGAGTTGGCTGTGCATGGACTGAACCTCTGAAACCATGAGCTAAAATACACTTTTCTCCTTTAAGTTGTTCCTCTCAGGTATAGTCACAGTGATAAAATGCTGTCTAAAACAGGTATAAATCCCTTGTTAGGTGGATTGGTTTGCAAATATTTTGTATTAGCCCGTGGGTTATCTCTCCACATTTTAATTGCTCAGATGTGGGGTTGAAAAAGAGAAGTTATCCATACTTAGACATGATGGAAAAAGTAATCTTGGAAATCTGGTTTTGTAATAGGAACTATCATTTGCTGAGTACCCACTATACTTTAGAGGTTAGCTAAAGATTTTATTTGAATTGTATCATTGAGGTCTGTCATCACCCATAAAGGAGTATATTTTCCTCATTTTACTTTAAACATGAAACATTAGGCAAAGGATTCATAGCACAGTAAAGAGGATTAGAATATAACACAGGCAGTGACTAGTTCTCATCCATTTTGCAATAAAAAGATCGCAGTATTATCATATCACATCATATTTTTCCTTTTGGTATTGAAGAGTGAATCAGGGTGCAGCATTTGATTCTCTTAGGGGAAGAATTTTTCTTGACACTAATGCCATTCAAGAGCTTTAATTTTTCATGCCTTAAAGAAGGCATAGTTCATCATGTAGAGTTCCTTTCTTTACATCATCAATAAAGAGCTAGATAAGTTAAGGTTTTTCTTTATCATGTAAAATTATAATAATTTATAATCATGGTAGTTCTTTTCATCTTTTACTTGATGTAGTCTGGGTAAATGAAGTTGAAAGGCGTTTTGTGTATAAAAGCTCTACCAAGAATGCTCCCTTCCAGGGGCATAAATTGATACTTTGGGAATGAAAAGAATCAGGTTCAATAGCTTCCAGCCATGACGATGGTAGGCACATGGGTAAGAGAAAGTATATTCTGTTTTCTTTTTCAAATTCTTAAATAAGGAGATAGAGAAACAAAAGGAGAAATTAATCCAAGAATAAAAACAGGAACTCTTTGTGCGATTGTGTTTAGCATATTATGTATTAATATCCATCTAATTATTCATGGATTTTTTGATATAGGGAAGACAAAAAAGTGTGTATTGTGTGTACATACATATAAACATGAAACTAATTGCATAGAAGATCTAGACTATAATTATAGATACCCTTCTTTTTAAAACTCACATTTTATTTTCATGTTTATGCAGGTGAGGTTTAAAAACACAAAAGACATTCAATTCAGAATTATGGTTTTCACAGAAACTGCTGCGTAATTCTCTCACATTTATTCATATTTTTATAAAACATAAGACCATTTCCAAAACCTCTGGGTATAATAACATATTTTAAAATACCAGCACAATTACCAGGCTGAAAAAGAGCACTAACTAGGCATTTTTCCCAAAGAAAATCATTTCAAACATCTACTCAGAATTATATATTAAGCCTGGAATCTAATATTCCAAATATATAAAAGAATGAGTTATCATTTCCTTGGGAGTTGTAACTTTGGATTTTAGACTTCTGTCTGTTTAGTATTTCAAACATGGCACTGCATTTATGTAATTTCTGGGTGGGTATTGAATATACAAGCTTTGATGATAAACCGGCTTCCCTTCATTTCCTTGAAATCAACACAGACTTGCATACCTATTTTAATACGTGCTAGGTTTTCTGCATACAAATGAAGCATTACTAAACAATTCCAACTGTATGTTTTAAAAAATCAGCACAGTTCAATGTTTCCCTAATTCTCTGAGTCTGGGGAACATAAATAATCATTTTAATTCTCTGGTAGACACCGAATTACATAGTAAATTATATCAAACCTGGAAAAGCTCCATATTTTTAAACTCACATATTCCTTTTTTTATATGAAGAATCTGAGATATGAATTAACTCAAAATGGTATTTAAAGTTTGGACTAAAATTAACTATAGCACTAGAAAAAATTCTTACTATTTTAGGGAAAATGCTCCAGAGGCCATTTGGGGAAAAAAAAAGAGATGATATTGAAGAAGAGAAAGGCAGAGAGAAAGAGAGATAATTAATAGGATATACTAGAGATGAATAACTAAATGAAAATATACGGATCTGCCAGAGCCCAGAGCAGTCAGAATGATATTAATCAAATCTTACCGACTCTTAATTGGAATAATGAGAAAACATTCTTAGCCTGCTTGATCATGTTGGCATTTTAATTAAACTTTCTTGGATCCCAGAGAAAACAATAGTTTTTTGTTGAAACTCTTTTTGTTCAACTGTTACCAAAAATACCTTTGAAGGCAGTAACCAAGTGATATAATTGGGGTCTTTTATGTGTGGCAACAAGCAGAACATGTTGCCATAGATCCAAAACTTTGGCTTTTAAAAAAGTTGCCTATAAATCTGCAGCTACAAGAAACCAGAACAATGAAATGTGGATTTAATTAGAACAAACTTCCCACATTTTCAAAGATAATGCCCTGGTTATTCTTCTATAGCATGTACCTAATAGAACAGTTCTGGTCTAGTGGAATAAAGATTTTCAATAAATAAATAGCTGACAATTTAATACATACTTATATAACATATTAGTACCAAAGGCAATGTTCTCAGTGTTGGAGAAGTATTACTCATTTCATCTTCATAAACACCTTCTAATATAGGTATCATTTTTATTTCCATTTTAATGATGAGGACAGGGAGGCATGGAGAGGTTAATAATTTGTCCTGGATTGAGCTAACTAGCTGCAGAGCAGGGACTTAAACTAGGTAATCTGATCTCAGCATCTGTTCATCCCCTGCACCTTGCCTCCCAATACCTTTCTCAAAGACCTTTTGTGTGTTCAGCAGTCTGATTTGACGGTACACAGGTAATGTCTCATTTCATCCTTAGAATAGTTTTGTAAACTAAGTATTATTGTCATTTTACAGATGTGCAAAATAAGGCACAGAGAAATTAAATAACTCAATGAAATTTAAGTAATTAGAATGGAAGAATTTAAAACCATTTCTGTCAAACTCTAAAGTGAATCTTTTGTCCAATATTTTCCCAATATGCTAAAGTATTTTTTAAAGATTCAGCCATTTAATTTATTAGCTTACATTCCCTGTAAAGTTTCAGTACAGGTATACCTTATATTTTTAATAAAATTAAGGCATTGCAACAGATAAAATGATATTTATGTGATTATAGATATAGTGTATAGATATAGATCTATATGAGATTTTAGATACAGATGTATAAATTCACCCTCACCTAGGGAAGTATCTATGAGGTCAGACCCTTATGTAATCTGGGGGATAAATTTTAGAATAAAGAATGCAAATTTATGCTTATAAAATGAGACATGGAACAAGGAAAATGACATAGCAGATGATATCATCTCACCACAATGCAGTCTGGTCTTTGCATCAATGTGCTGGGTGAGTCTTTACAGTGGACTGAAGTCCTCTCACTGGGAAGTTACCCATAGCTTCATGGTAGAAGATGGTTTGAACTACGCCATGAGCAGGCCTTGCTACGGCAGCCTTGGAAGGCTTTTTGGAACATGCACGTGCAAGTGAGGGTTTGTGATGTAACCTTCTTTGCCTTTGCAGTAAATCTAGACTTGCATAAATCTTTCAGGCACACACTTGTTCTAGGCAATGTGTACCCCTCAGCAAAGGTAAGTTTGACAATCAATAGCAATAGTAGGATAGCATCATGAGCATGTGGTCTGATCAAGATGGAATGTGGATAGAAATAGAGAAAATTCTATTCTTCATTTTTGGTTAGATTAAACCAATCTGGAAATATTGGAGAAAATCCATAATAATTTTCATTTCAAAGTAAGAAAATAAATGAACTTTTGTACTTCTTTTTTTTTTTTTCTGATTATAAAAAATGTAGGTAGGAAGAAATTCTGCCTAAGAGTTTGACATAGACCCAAGAAGGCAAAACACAAAGTTCTGAGCTTTCCCTGAGGCTTTCTGGAATTAGGAATCGTGAGCAGGGTAGAGGGGAAGTTATTTCCAAGCATAATTTCTAAAAAAAATCTTGCATCTGTGCTGGAGGAGGAAGAGGAAGATTAAAACGGAAAATCTCTGCAGAATGATAGAAAACATTATTTCCATTCCAGGGTGGGAAACTTGGAGATTCACTTGCTCTCTAAGAAGTGCTCATCCTTAATAGGTAGTGTTTCATTTGTTACTTGCTTTATGGAATACAGAAAGTCAGAGTGAAGAAAAACTTAAAAAGACATTCCTCACCGCAGCCCCATTTCTGTCTTCCATCAGCAAGTATCTGCATTGACCATAGGGGATTGGCAGCCCATAGAAAGCATGAAGGGTCATCTCACTTCACCTTGGAGAAGACAAAGGCAGCAGAACCTCTTAAGTTGAAGTGGGCACCAGATTCCTCCCCAGGTCCCCCACTGAGGAATTCCTGCAGTAGAGAAGCAGGTCTCTGGGTCCAGGCTCACTGGAGGGCCTGGCTTTTCTCCCCGGCATGTGCAGAGCCCGGGGCAGAAGTATAAATGGAGACCAAGATGCCATTTATGTAATTATTTTCAAGTTATAAATCAAATAGTAAATCATTAAATAAAATATGTAGTTATTTTCTACCTTGAAAAAAATGTGCCTTCATAATGACAGAATGGAAAAATATGTGCTAAGTTATGAACTTCAGGTGACTGAAAGTTGGCAAAATGAATCAAAGATGACTGATTTCACTATTTTCATAAGTGGTTTGATGTTCTGTTGATAGGTCAAAGATTTAAAATCTTTACACCAAGAACACCAATAACCCAATCAATAAATGGGCCAAGGAAATGAGCAGACACTTTACAGAGGAAGATCTACAAGCAATCAACAGATTTATGAAAAAATGTTCAACATCACTCGTTATAAGAGAAATGCAAATCAAAACCACCTTAAGATTTCATCTTACCCCAATTAGAATGTCTTTTATCAAGAACGCAGGCAACAACAGGTGTTGGCGAGGATGTGGGGAAAAGGGTACACTCATACATTGCTGGTGGGAGTGCAAGTTGGTACAGCCACTCTGGAAAGCAGTGTGGAGATTCCTTAGAAAACTTGGAATGGATCCACCATTTGACCCTGCTATCCCACTCCTTGGCTTATACCCAAAGGACTTAAAATCAGATTGCCTCAGTGATGCAGCCACATCAATGTTCATAGCTGCTCAATTCACAATAGCTAGATTATGGAATCAACCTAGATGCCCTTCAGTAGATGAATGGATAAAGAAACTGTGGTATATACACACGATGGAATATTACTCAGCCATAAAGAAGAATAAAATTATGACATTTGTAGGTAAATGGATGATGTTGGAAAGTGTTATGCTAAGTGAGATCGGCCAATCCCCAAAATCCAAAAGCCGAATGGTCTCTCTGATAAATGAATGATGATGCATAATGTGGGGGGGGAAAGATGGCAAGAATGGAGGAAAGATAGCTAGCATAGAGGGAAGGGAGGGGTGGGGGGTGGGTGGGGGGTAAAATCAATAACAGAGTGTGTGACAGATATCATTGCCCTGTGTACATGCAAGAAAGCACAGATGGTGTGACTCTACTTTGTGTACAACCCTTGAAACAATAGCTGTACTCCATTTGTGTTCAATGAATCAATAAGTAAATAAAAAAAAAGATTTATGAATATATAATAAAGATGTATATAATTTATAAATTATCTATTTATTTTATGAAATTTCTTTTTCCTTTCCTGAATTTCGGTGAAATCACTAACTCTATGGTTGTAATCAAAGTTTCATATGATTCCTTTTCTTGGCAGTAATTATCTAAAGGAGGGGATGGTAAATACCTCAAGGAAGCAGATAGTAAATATTTTAGGCTTTTTCAGGTTTGTCACCTCTGCCCCAACTGCTCCGTTCAACCATTACAAGGCTTCACTTGCTACAGACAGTATGTAAAGGAATGGGTGTGACTGCATTCCAATAAAACTTTATTTACACATGACATGCCATGTTGGCCCCGAGGTAAAGGGTTTACAGAAAAAATAAAGTTCTATTTCAGTACAAAATTAAATGTATTTTCATCAGCAATGTAAAGTAAAATGAATACTGAGACTTGGTGTTTTTCTGTGTATAGTTATTTCTATAACATTAAAATTGTCTAAAAATTAAAAGGAAAAATTAAATTATATTCATTAAATTATAACTAGTGATATCTAATATAAAAGTTATTTAAATGAAGCTAAGCTTTCATTTAATTTTTAAAATTTAATTGTATATACTTGAGTATGTTTATATTAAATACGTTTATTTTTAATTCTGACTTCTAATTTCCTCTTATTACCAATGTAAAGAAAGAGTAAGACCCTTCATGAATATTACATCTAGACCTGTTTCCATACACATGTGTGTCATGATTGCTGTATATTATAGAATGATCTTTAGACACTATTGTTAATGGTTGCAAATATTGAGCTAATTCAGGAGAATCTCTAGAAATATGAATTTATTTCTCTGAGACCTGAGAAATGTGTTAAAGGTGATATTTAACAATGCACATAGAACCTTGCTAGTGCGAAGCACTAGCTGTTGAATGACAGAGATTCATTTTAGGAGAAAATAATGTTTTTAATAAGGTAAAATATAGGTTTGGATTTTTTCTTTTAGATAATAAATTTTTAAAAATCTGTAGCTCTATTTTTTTAAAAATTGTGGCTAATTTATGATAAAACATACAAATTTTAATTTAAAAATTTATTTAAAAATCTGTCTATTTTGTTTTAGGAAATTATGATATAATTAAAAATGTTATAGTTAAAAATGTTATCAATAAGAAAATTCATATGTACATATATTTTAAAAATTACTTATATATTATTCTCTTGTTGATGAATATTTAGTTGCTTCTAGTTTGGAACTAATTAATAAAATTGCTATAACATTTTTATACATTTTATACAATTTTTTGTGTGTGAAAATACATATTATTTGCCCTTGGCAAGTACTTAAGAGTGGAATAATTGACTCATAGGGTAGGAATATGTATAACTTTGATAAGAATCTTCCAAACAATTTTTCAATGTGGTTGTCTTTGCTCCTTGTCTTTGTCTGCACTTGAAATTACAATATTTTCTTATTTTGGTCATTCTTCAGAGCATGAAGCAGTAGTATTTTATTTGGGTTTGAATGTTCAATTTCATGATGATTATTGACACCCTATATGCCTTTTGGCCATCTGTATATCTTTTATCGTAAATTATTTGTTCATGACTTTTGCCCATTTAAAAGCAGATAGGATATTTGGTTTTTTATTACTGATTTGTGAAAACTCTTTATATAGTTTGGATACAAGTCCTTTGTCTGATCTCATGTATTAAGAATTTGATAATTTGCCCTTTCATTTTCTTAATAGTATCCTATAATAAAGAGAAATTTTAAATTCCAATGACTCATGTGTTCTTTTAAACGTTGTTGTGGGGGTGAGCTTATGCTATGAGGGGTGCCTGGAAAGCACTGGGCCCAGTTAGAGATTCTTCTTGCCCAGTGTAAGCCTGAACTAGCTCCTTTATTGTCAGCTTTCAAAGAAGACTGTAATATTGGAGTTTTTCCAAGACTTTATGCATACTTCACACTAATTCTAATATTCCAATTTTAGAATATGAGTGAGGAAGAAGATCATCTATCTTGCTCTGTGGTCTCCTTATAGATTTCATGTCTATGGGTGAGATAAGTTGCTTCAGATCAAGCATTATTGCTTTAGAAAGAACCTCAGTATGTGTTGGGCGCCCATATCTGAGTTCTTTGGATAATATTTTCACAGCTTTCTCTGGAGCTGTTCCCTTCAGAATGCTAGGGACAGATCAAAGTACTGAGGTAGACATTTCCCTGACCTTCCCCACACCTTTATTCTGATCCCATGAGATACGTCCTCTAGCATACTCTTTATTTATTTATTTATTTATTTATTTATTTATTTATTTATTTTGGTGCTGGGGATTGAACCCAGGGGTACTCCACCACTGAGCCACATCCCCAGCCCTATTTTGTATTTTATTTAGAGACAGGGTCTCACTGAGTTGCTTAGGGCCTTGCTAAGTTGCTGAGGCTGGCTTTGAACTCGTGATCCTCCTGACTCAGCCTCCCAAGTGCTGGGATTATAGGCGTGCACCACCGCGCCCGGCTTCTAGCATACGCTTTAGATGAAAACGTTGAGGGCCATAGGTATATGCATGAGGTCCTGGGTTCCATCCACTGCCCTCCACACAAAACTTGAAATTGGAGGTAAGGAGTTTAGCTCAGTGGTAGAGTCCTTGCCTAGCATGAGTGAAGTTCTGGTTTTGATCTCCAGCATCATAAAACAAACAAACAAAAAATGTAAAAATTGTTTAATGAAAGTGTCATTTTATTCAGACTTCATCATACTGCCTGGGAAAGTGTCCTTACTTGTTAAATTCCCCTGAGAAATTACTTGAATCCAAACACTGTTTCATTCATTAAAACCCCCAGGGCCCAGCACCTTGTCTTGACTGCATGAAGGCCCTGGAAGTAAGGTTCCTCCATGACAATGGCACCCCTGCCACAGAAACATAGCTCCTCCCCCACCCCCCCCATTCCGTGTCTCCTGCTTGGCTCTAGTGTTCATGTCTCCATGGAAATTCCTAGACAGGTCTAGACTGTGGCTCTGGAGGATGGCCTGCTTCCATCTCCCAGGACACCCAAGAGTCTCAGTAGTTTTTCCATTCCTTAGGAATTTAGGGCACTGTTACTCTGGAACGAGATACCCAGGCTGCTCCATGCTGTATTCTACTGTTGGGAGTAGGGGGAAGGGAAGGGATGCTGGTATTAACAGGGCCCTGAGTATTGCCATTCACTGTAGGAACTTTCCATAGCCAGTTTCATTCAGTACAATTCACTGGATACTAAAGTTTTGGTGAAGAGAAAGGGAATAAGAATATTGATAATGTAAACAGTGATTAAAGGTATGCACTATGGAGTCAGAAGGTTTGGGGTTCAGATCTTTACTCCCCCGACATAAAAACTGTGTAATGTGCTCAAAAACTCTGCCTTCTCACTGTGTCCTCGTGGTAAAGGAGGACTGAGCAGTTCCCTGGGGCCTCTTGCATGAGCACACTGATCCTGATCAGGAGGACACTGGTGTTCTTGATCTCACCATTCCTGAAGTCCTCCCTCTTAATACCAACTTTGGCAGTTAGCATTTCAACCTAAAAATTGGTGGTGGGGGGGCGGAGCACAAATATTCAGATCAAGGTGAAAATAGTATGTACACTACAGGATTGTTGGGTGATATGTGATTAAAAGGGTCAAGAACACTAAGAATAGAGGTTGTTGCTTAATAATTGTTCAGTAAACATTATTATTATTATTATTATTATTATTAATTAAGGTTGGTATTAAGGGTAAGACCTTTGGATATTAAGCCTCTGGAATTTAGATGAGAAGAATGCTGGAAAATGGAAGGGAACTTTGGCAAAGTTCAAGTCCCTTGAATAATTTTGTATCTCTCAAGCACTATCAGCATGTGTGTTTTGAGGGGAGTTGAGGAGGGCAGAGAAGAACCAAGATGATCTGCAGTTTGGAAAGGGAGGGTGGGAGCACAGATGAAGTCATTTCTTTCACTTCTGAGGTTTCCAGTGCTTTGATTTCTAGTCTCCCTTTTTTGGGGGTGGGGAGTTTATTAGCAAAGATTCAGAAACTAATAAGCATGAGGGATTGCTGACACTCTGTGTCACCTACCTGAGATCTTCCAGTGGATCTCGATCTGGCTGTCCTCACAGCCTTCACCCCACTGACCCCCTCTTAATCAGGCACTATTATGATGAAGGGTCCCATGCATTGGGTTTGGCCCAAATAAGCCCTTTAAAGCACTTGTGTGTACTGCCAGGTCACTGTAGCCTCTCCAGGGAGGGAAAAAATGTTTTGTGCTCTCTTTCTATTCAAGCATCTTAGGCCAGTCTGTAAGTGTGAAGGGGCAACTCCTGTGTCCCCGACTTATGGGGCTCGATGCATGAGCAGCAGCGTGCATCTTCTGCAACACAGAATTAAAAACTTTCTCAGGAGGATACAGGGAGATCAAGGTCTCATACTATACGACCCAGAAAAGGCAAAGGTAAAACTTGCCTGGCAAAGCATGCAGCTTGTTGCTGCTCATCTGAACATCTTAGATCTTTGGGAGAGAGGAGCTCATGCATACAGGCTTCCACATGCATAGCAGGAAATTCCAGTCTTCACTAGTTACGTTTTCTTGCTTTTATCTCTCCTTTCACTCCAGATTCCTTTATTCTGCTAGCTGCACTTTGCAGCAACCAATTAATATTTTCTCTGATAAATGTTCTTTTTTTAAAGGGTAACCCATCTTTGATGTTAAGCTTAACATTTTCCTTATAACTTCTAAGAGAATAGGGGATATACATATATATATATATATACATATATATATGTATAGATATGTAAAGCTGGTGAGAAAAATATAGTATGCTACCTTCCTGGATCCTGAAATATCAGTTCAATTATTTGGATTTACACACTTGTAATCTTTTCTGTCTTATTCATGACAGTGCACTCACGAAGTCAGTTAGGATTTTAATGTGTGTCCGTGTAGGGTAAAATAGAAGCTACAAAATTTGGCATCCGCATTCATACATGGTTTGCCCTAGAGAATGATGAATTCATGGCTCTTCTCCAAGGACATTTAAATAACAAATACAGAAAGAGACCTGAGAGGACACAGCATAAAGTTGTGTGTTGTGCTGATTAAAATGAGAGCAGGTTGCAGGGAGACAGTGGGGCATCATAACACATCTCGAATTTAAAGTAACTTATGGTTTTGTTAGGTTTTGTAGATTGAGCTACTATTATCATATTTCAGCTTCTAATTCAGAAAAGAGTTATTAACATAACTTCTGAACCAATTGTGAGACTTTCTGTTCTTTTTGAAAGGACACTTATCATTTTGCTTGGTTTCTCTAGAAAGTATATATGGTAGCTACTCCACATACTTGGAAGATGTTGGATACAGAGCATGATTTAGTCCTGTGCGGCTCATTCTGAGAACGGTACTGGGTTTCATCATTACAGCTAATAATCATTTTGCTGGTCTCTCCTTTATAGAACACGGTGGCATTTATTATTTCACTTGACATTATGCAACATAAGTTGTAACTATTTTGTAGAAACCTATGCTCCTCCTTGCTTTTCACTAATATACTTCTTGTATTAATTTTTAAGTGTTCACATGTCTGAATTTAGAAAACGGTGGCATTAGACTTATTTGCCAGGCTGTGGACAATCAGGACATGCCCCATGATCCAAGCACCGGTGTGCTTGCTTCTTCCAGGACACATCTGATCATTTGCATATCTGGTTTTTGTTTTTTTGGTGCTGGGAGTTGAACCCAAGGCTTCTTTTCTGATCATTTGCGTTTTGTCAGAGATGTCTGATACCTAACACTTGTTTTCAAAGAATACGTGAATAAAACCTCTACCATATTGACTTGAGTTTCTTTCTTTCTTTCTTTCTTTCTTTCTTTCTTTCTTTCTTTCTTTCTTGCACTCTACCAACTGAGCTATATCTCTAGCCCCTCCATATTGATTTAAATAAGGTGAATCTCATATATGATCCAAGTGCTGTGAAGTTACTCACACCTCTTAAAAATTTGACCTCAGTGCCTGTATTTTTCCATGCTAAAAAGGAATATTCTAGGCTTTCTTGTCTTCTCTTTCACTCCTCTGACTCTTCATTCTGTAGACCCAAATTAAATTCTGTTTTTACATCTTTAATGATATGAGCATTCAGGGCACAATGAAAAATAAAGGCCTTATTACTTCATAATATGTTTGAAATTGGGCATAATTATGTTTAGTTGATTAGTTGGCTATAGTAATCGTAGGACCATAGAGTGACTGGAATTAGAAATGGAAAAGACCCATTGGGTATCATTATCTTTCTTCCTGTCACGGAGAGAGAGTATTCTCTGAAATGCTGTGTGTGTGTGTGTGTGTGTGTGTGTGTGTGTGTGTGTTGTGTCTTAGAATTCTCTCAGCTACTGAGATGCACAATTGGATATACTTGCATAGCTAGAAATAATGGAATGCTGAGAAAGAGGAAGGATAACTAATCACAGTAATAATGGTAGAAGCAGCAGTGACAGTTTTTATGGAACCTCAACTATATACCAGCCACCACACCTACATCTTCTCCAATTCAGGCAAGGGATGTTTTGTCTTTAAACAAAGACAAATGACTTGCACAATATCCTACAGCTCTGGTTAGTGGAGCCCAGATCCGGACTCTGGTCTCTCTGCCACCAAGCCCAGGGCTCGGCCTCCTCTATGGAAATGGGAGGGTTGGAATGCTCCTAGCTGCAACAGCTGTTGGATAATTCCACAGTCTAATGAGAACACAAAATGTAACAGGAGAGTGAGGCCCATTCCACAAAGACTTGCTCCTTGGCCAAACTTGAGTCATGCTTCTCTGAGTCCTCCTTCTGACCAGCTCCACACCGTAGACTCTGTCTTTGGTCCTTTTAGTCTAGTTTCAGCATGAGTCTTAGGGGGTCCATCAAGCAAGGATTCCCTTCACCTTGACATTCCCTCTTTGTAGGGAATGTCTTCATAGTCTCCCCACCCTGCTCCTTGGCTGCAAATCCCCATTGTCCTTGTATGTGAGGTGAGCCTCACCTATCTCCCATGCTGCAAAACTCCTAAGGCAGTCACCTTTGTAAAATAAAGTCTGCCTTGCACCATGAACAAGTGTCTGAATAAATTTTTCTTTAACATGCTTGCAGTTCTGCAGGACTTGGGGTCTGAAACCAAAATTGACCCAGATAGGCCTAATGTAATGGTTTTCGGAGGGAGGCAAGTCCTGTCTGGAGAAACGGTGTCCAGGAGGACATCTGGAAGAGGTGGGGCAGAGGCGTGAAGCCATCCATAACTCAAGTGTTCCCTCTTTTCACAGAGGCACAAATGTGGCCCTGAGGTTGTGACAGCACACATCTGTGGAATGGCAGCCCTGCAGTCAGGCTGTGTGGCCCACAGGTCAGGCTGGGCCCTGCTCACCCAGGCTGCAAAGGGACCATGAGGGGTGTTGCCCAGTCTCAGAAGCAGTCATTGCTGGGAGAATTCTCTAGGTCATGGAGAGTGACAGTTCTAAGACTACCACAAAAATTCAGGTGAATTTCAAAGCACCCTACATAATTTTGTTCATTTAGGTATAAAAAATTATTTTTTTAAGTCAATCTAATTTTGATTTTAAGTGCTGTTTCTCAGGTCTCATGAGAAATCCAATCTCCCATATCCCATAGATCCCAGAGAGAGGAGCTCCTGCGCTGGTCTCTGGAATTCAGAAAGACCTACTCTGATCTCCTTCTGTTGTATCTGAATGACAAATGTCCAAATAACTTGGCATGAGCAGGTTGGAGGTGGATACCAAGAGTCCTGGGCTGAGGAGATTGCCCCACCTCCACATACCCAGGACCTCAGTCACCTGCTCTGTTTTTCAGGCATGGTGGGCTCCTCTTCCTTGTCGGTCTGCCTGATGGTGGGCTGCATGGCAGTGTCTGTTGTGGAAATAAAGACTAGACAAATGAGAAAAGCAGGAGCTACTTATTCAGAGCTTGCTGTGACAAAAGAATTAATCATGGTCACTTGCATTTTAAAAGAGATTCAAATACAGGTGGAGAAATGGGAAAGCTTTGTAGTTAAAAAAGGACATTTCAGGCTAGTTTTGATTGGCAGTGGCTGGACTGGGGAGGCTGTAGTCCGGCTGTCTAGCAGCAGGCAGCCTATGTGATTGGTTGGGGACAAATATTTGACTTTTTCTGGGTGGTTTTAAGTTGGAACCAAGGACAAAAATTAGGGAAGCTGTCAGTGACTAATCAAGTCCTAGGCATTTTGGTCTGATTGTTACTGGAATTATTTTTTGACTTCCAGAGTTGTCACAAGAGATACAGAAAGCCCCCTGCAGCTGTGACTTCCAGCAGACAGACTTCCTGGGTTGTTCATTACACTTAAGGGATTTGATTTCCTGGGCAGGTTGTTCCAGGTTGGGGGCCAAAGTTCTGCTGTTAGATACAGTCAAGGTGCTGTCTGTTTGTGTATTCAGTCTCTCAGTGTTTAGGTCTGTAGGAAAGGCCAGGGCTAGTTGGGTGTGGGTGTGTAGATGAAGCCTGAATGTGTGGTTGTGGTATCTACGTAGATCAATCAGCATGAGGTCCATTTGGTATGGGGTGATGCAAGGGGTAGAAGGAAATGGGGGCACATCACTGCTGGGCAGTCCCACAGTTTTACATCCTGAACCAAAATTCTTAGACTTACAAATTTGCATTGGACCTCCCAGTTGTTACAGACAGATATTTCTTTTCAGGTTCAAGCACAGTATATTTAGCATTTCATGAACCTGTCTATAACTTCTGCAATTTAGCCATAGCACATGTGATCCTCCATTTGTACTATCTTTTGTCCTGCACTCTGTCAATGTAGGGAGCAGGCCAGTGCTTAAGTCCTAGGGTCTTAGGTAAACACCAAGGTCTTGGGACACCCTCTCCATGTATCAGTGTCTGTTCTCACTTGTTATGTCTGAGACCATTGTCTGAATCAAGATGGTTCCTTCAGCTCAGGGTCAGCTAAGAATCTGTGGGGTCCAGCACAAAATCAAATGCAACCCCTCACTTCCATCGAAAAATGTGTTAAAAATGTTAAAAATCCTGAAATATAACTTCATCTCAAATATCAGGATTTTTATATGCTTTCTTTCAAAACTTTATGGTGGTTTTTATTTGCCATTTCATGTATCCTAAGTAAAAACTACAATTCATTTTAAATTAATATCACAGATGTTACCACTTTTCTTTATATTGTGCAATGCCAATTATAAAAGAAACTATAAGAACATTCAACCCATAGGTGGAAACACAAAATTACATAATTTGTATTTTACAATTTGTACATATATATCAACAATAAGAGTTGAACAATGAGAGGATGAACATTACTGATTCTGTGAGCTAATTCTTGGCTAAGAGCTCGGTTTATGGGCCCAGGAGGACACCTATTTGGACTTCTAGAATTAACCACGGAAGACGACAGGATATCCGAAATCCCATAGGAGCAGATAGTTCTAAAGATGGGAAATTTGGGCCATCTGTTAGTATGATGTCTATTTTACCCATCAGATAGTGAGCACTAAGGTAATTTGGGATAAATATAAAATGAAAAAAATATGGGATAATAATCACTTCCTTTTATTTCTTTATAGATTTGTCACCAAAATATGCATAATACCCCCACATTTCAGCACTGCTGGATTTCTTTTAATATGCCTTATGAATCTCCCTGTGTTTAAATAGCTTTATTGGGGGTACAATTTACATACCATAAAATCTACCCATTATAACTGTACAGTTCAATGACTTCTAGTGAATTTATAGAGTCATGCAGCCAGCATCACAATTCAGTCTGAGCCTCTAGGTTAACCTGAATATTCTCTTGGGTCTAGTTAGGGGCTAATGTTGCACCCAGCCACAGCCCTGGCCCCAGGCAACATTGATTTGCTTTGTCTCTATGAATTTGCTGTTCTGGAAATTCTATGTAAAAGAAGCAATGTTTGCTGGTATTTGTGTCTGGCATCTTCCACTCAGCATAATGCATAATGCTTTTCAAGTTCACCCATGTTAAAGTATGTCAGCACAGTCCTTTTGCTACCGACTAGTATTCCTTTGTATAGACAAGCCATATTTTGCTTATCTATTCACCAGTTGACTAGTATTTGGGTTGTTCCTAGTTTTTCCCTATTACGAAAAATGCTGATAGCTTCCTTCACATCTTTGGGTGGGCATGAGTTTTCATTTCTCTCAAGTAAACACCTAGGAATGGAATTTCCTTATTGTCTGGTTAAAGTGTTAATAATTGCCCAATGTTTTCTAATGTTTCAAGCTATTCTCCTATCAGCAAAGATGGGAAATCCAGTTTCTCAATATCCTGGCTAATATTTGATATTGTCAATCTTTTTTAATATAGCCATTCTAGTTGCCATGAAGTATTGTCTCAGGGTGGTTTTAATTTGTCTTTCCGTGATGATTACTGAGGTCAAATATCTTTTCATGTGCTTATCAATCATCTTTCTTTATGCATTCAAATTTTTTGCCCATTTTTTTTAAGCAAGTCATTTTGCTTCTTATTGAGTTGCAAAAATCCCCTTACTTCCCACATGCAACCCCCTTGTCAGATACATGTACTACAAATATTTTACCCAAGTCTCTGTTGCCTTTTCATTATTAAATTGTATATTTTGAAGAGCAAAATACTTTAATTTTGGTCTTAGTCCATTTTGTTGTTATAACAAAATAGCAGGGACTGTGAACTTTATAAGAAAAAGAGGTTTATTGAACTGATGATTCCAGTGACTGAAAATTTGTAACAAGATGTTGCTAGTGCCTGGTGAGGCCCCTTGGGGCCCTCAGAACAGGAGGAGAAGAAGGAGAAGTGGGTGTGTGCAAAGAGAGAGGTCAGGGAGCGAGGCAGGAAGCCAGAGAGTGAAGGGACCCAGGCTTGTTCCTTCATAATGACCCACTCCTGTGAGACCTGCTTTGCGGCTCCACAACCTGATCACCTTCGACTAGCCCTACCTCTTAACCATCCACCACCTTTTGTACCATGACATTGTGGACCAAGCTTCCAGCACATGAATCTTTGGGGGAGAAACCATAGTAATCCACAATTTATCAATTTTCCATTTTACGGATTTTGCCTTTAGTTTCATATCTAAAAAATATTTGTTTAATCCAGTCACAAGGATTACCTTCTATGTTTTCCTCCAGAAGCTTTATAGTTCTAACCCTGACATTTAAGTTTATGATTCATTTTGAGTTAACTCTCTGATAGGGTGTGAGATAAGAATCAAAGTTTATCTTTTTGGCCGATGACCATTCAATTGTCTTGGCACTTTCCTTTCCCCATTGATTTGCCTTGACATCCTTGTCCAAAATCAATTGACCAT
This sequence comes from Glaucomys volans, assembly GCA_020662805.1. Lineage (NCBI taxonomy): Eukaryota > Metazoa > Chordata > Mammalia > Rodentia > Sciuridae > Glaucomys > Glaucomys volans. The sequence continues at coordinate 390,365 of JAJEJO010001547.1, forward strand.
GAATGTGAGGGTTTAATTCTTTCTATATTCCATTTAATCTCCTTTCTGCTACATCAAGATTTCTGGTCTCAAGGCCACTGGGGATGAGGAATAGCTCATATTTACACATGTGCTTATCCTGCACTATATACAGTACTTTCAGAATAACAAGACTAACATTACCAACACCAATATAACTTTCCATTACAGGGGAGAAGAGACATATCTCTTCCTCCCTCTTTATAGGTTCATAGCTGACACCCCTAGAACAAAAGACAGATTAACAAGAGAAAAGCATAAAAGATTCATTTGGCAAAAATTTTATGTGACATAGCAACCTTCAAGAAATGAAGACCAAAAGACCAGAGAAAACAGCATTTCTGTGGATAGTTGGGCGGAAGCATAATTGGAGGATGAAACAAATGTGATCTGCTGGTGATATCCTGGGAGGAACTTGTCACATCTACCAAGTTCAGATTCTTCTCGGCCTTTGGGTGCAGGACAGGACCCTTGGAATGAGGGTCTTCTGAGGTACTTTCAGGGGAGGTAGGTCAGAGAATGCTTTTCATGGCCTCAGAACAGAAAGGTGGGAGAATGTCAGACCTTTCTACTCTTGAGGTTTTCTCGATTTCTTTTAGCATAAAATACCCATATGCAAATGTTCCATATTTTAAGGAGCATTTCTTAGCCCCCCATCACCATTCATTTTTAAGTTACATGCTAAAAAGCTGAGTGGAAGCCCTGGGTGAGTGGAGGTTCTCAGGTAGGGCTTACCTGTGGTGTGATGTGGTTGGGTGGTTTTGTTGAGGAAACCCCAAAAGCCATTATCTATTGACCTATTTCTCTCCATTTTGGGATTCCTCTTAAAAGCCTTCTTCAATTTCCAATCCAGAGATAGTTCTGAAAAACAACAAAAGAAAAGGTCGTGTCATAAATACATTTCCACAGGATCTCCCGTTTCATGTAGCATTTCCTTAATTAAGCCTCATGTCCCTGAGCCCTATATCTCTCTGTAAAATTTATTCATAGATTTAAGCAGCCCTTCTTTGGTTGCAGAAGAGGGACAGTTCCTCTATTGTTTAGCAGGATCAAACAAGAGCTGGAGCCAGTCTGAACCAGGTCTCTGAGAAACCTGTGCCCAAGCCTTCCCAATTCTGTGTTCTGGTGGCTTGAATTTGGCCATGGTGACAGTTCGCAACCAGGGAAACTGGAGAAAAGGGCTTTTCATTGGAGTGAGGTAGGGAGCTGAACAGCAGCAGAGATCGGATCTCCCTGTTTATTAGACACATAACCATAAATCCTCCAGTTTTCAGCACCTCCTGCAATTTCACTTTTAGATTTTGGAATTCCAGGGATCAAAACAGCTTGCTTCTGGGCTGTCTCTTATTGGCAACTTTGTTATTTATTTTACTTTTTAGAATTAAAAAATACAGTTACACACAACACTAGAGTCTATTTTCTTATATTTATACAAGCATGGACTACATCTTATTCTAATTAGGATCCGGGTCTTGTGGATGTGCTTGATGATGAGATTCACTATGGTGGAGTCATATGTGAACACAGGAAATCAGGTCAGACTCATTCCACTGTCCTTCCCATTCCCATACCCACTCTCTTTTCCTTATTCCTCTTTGTCTTGCTTTTCTCTGTTCTGCTAAATGCGCTCCTACTTGCCCATTTGCTTTTCATCTTCTCAAATTTCATTGCCCTGGTCTCTTCTCATTCTCTTTGACCTCATGAACATAACCCTCCATTTCTATTTGAAGTTATTTGAAGAAAGTGTGGATTGAACACAAAGCAAATGACTGTTCATTTCATCATATTTAATTTTAGGTACTTCTAAGTTTAAAAAGTTCTCTTGGACTTCCACTCTGCCTGAAAATACATAGTGTGCTACCTCCCATCTATTTGCTCTTAGTTCTACTTTGCATACATTAAAAGGAGGTTTAATAATAGCCATTTGTGTCTTAGTGTCGAACACTCAGAGGGAGGATGTAATGAAAGGGGCTTCACAAGTGGCAGAGAACAAGCTGTGACATGCTGACAGGATGTATCCTAAGTGTTAAATTAACTACTCCAGAGTGGAATTTCTGTTTTCTTATTTTTGCTTTCTAGTCTTTCTAACAGATCTACACTAGGTCTTCAGTATTTTAGAAATAAGAAAAAAGCAAAAGTTGTTTAAAGTTGAAACTCACATACCTATAAGCTGTACATATACACATCCTAACGAAACCAGACGAATTAAGATAGATTAAGTTCAGAATTCTTGGGAGTTTATGAAGTTAAGAAAGGCGGATGGAGCCTTAGAACAGAATCCTCTTTCTGGTATCTCATTGCAAGGCGTGGTGTGTTTTTCTCGCATACCCCTCATTCCTCAACCCTATGCTCTTTGGGATTTCTGAAACTAGAATATTGTTACATGGATCAGGACAGGAAGTGCCAAGTTTCAAATGGCTGTCACTTTCAGTCCCATTCTCTGTGTAAACAGATGAAGACATTGCTGCCTCTTGCCCAGTGAGGTGCTCTGCAGAGGTGGGAACACACGTGTTTGCCGTAGCATGAAAGCTTTCCATTTATCACCAACTCCTAGATTGGCAATGCCAGTTTCCCCTGTTCCTTAATGTGGACTTGGAATTCAGATCCTTCAATCTTACTGTGAAGGAAAATTAGGGAAACAATAGATGAATAAATAAACAAATAAATAAAGGACCCTCTGATTTTCTGGTAATTTCAATTTCCTAGACTTTGTGTCTCCCAAGGATGCTCAGTGATTCAATTGCAGTAGACATGTCTTGGCAGTCTCTACTGGCTATGGTCCTGCCAGTGGCCAACCTGACAGCTTTTTCCTTACTAGTTAGTGTTAGGAACCCCAAATGAGAGTACATTTGGATGGACCAGAATAAGTAGCCAGATTCCATTTTGAATGACAGTTTTCAATTTCTGCAGAAGATATGAAATCTAGACATAGAAACAGAATTTGTCGAGATCAAGGAATCTGGATCTCTGAGCCAGCTGTTCCTAGGGGACCCATCTCTGAGATCCCCCCAGGGACTAGATACTGATATTCTTTCATGGCTGTGCTCCTCAGGCTGAATACCAGACCATGGGGCAGCACTGGCAGGAAGAGAAGGGGATTTACAAGAATTGGAAGTCTACCAAGGCCTCCCCAAGCAAGAAACTAGACATAGGGAAAAATGCCTGGTTAAAAGTAATAAGTCTCTTATTTAACTAAGATGTGGTTGGAATGGTTATTTTGGTCTGAGCAAATCTCTAAGGAGAGAAAAAATTAATTCACAGGAACCCAAGGGGCAGGACTAGTAATTCCATGTGCTAAGATTAGAATCTAAGCCCTTAGCAGCCCAGCAAGAGAAAGCAGGGGGGCTTGTGTGATTAGACAAAGGGCCTCCTGGCTCTGAACTGAAACATGAAGCTTATTAGAATCACAACTAACATGGTGTGCTTGGCCTTGAACAGCTGACAACGTGTACATGTTGTGATTGCTATCATAAAAGATGCTGTCAATGCAAGGGCTTTGTGCTGTGCCAACGAGCACCCGTCTTCTGCCATCTTGCTATTTGAGGGCTCCCGTTAACAGCTTCTAATCTTAATCTTTTCTTTTTTGTCTGAGCTTTTAATATATTCTCAAAAGTCAATCTTAATCGAACTTCTTAATCAGGCTAGCTTCTCTTCTTTGAAATTACTTCCCTTTGACAATATCTTAATGGTAACTAAGGCATCCATGCAGAAAATTAGAAATGCATTGCCTGCTCACCTCCCATCCTCATGCCCCCACAGGAAGGTGGAAACAGTGAGTGGGTCCTGTTGGCTGGAGCTCAAGGTTTTGAGAGAGCTGGGGAATGCCTTCAAGAAGGAGGAAGCCTTATTGCAATCATTACACCATTCTTGGAGTCCATCTTCTCCTTGTCCTCCTCCTCCCCTTCTCTCTCCCTGCCTCCTTTCTTCCTCTTTCTCAAATATTTAGTATGAAGCTACTAGGGAAGAGGTGCTTTGCTGAGTGTTAGGGGAAGAGAGACACACTAGAGCAAGACACTGTTTCTGTTTTAAAGAGTTTCCCAGACTGGTTGGGGAGCTACTGAGAGGTAGAAAATAAAGATTCAGGATTCACAGTTAGAAAAACAGTTCCATTTCTACTTTTTTTATTTCCTGGCTAAAAGCTCTTGGGCAAAGTATATGCCCTTACTAAACCTCCATTTTCTCATCTCTAAGATGGGTTTAATAACAATTCCCTTCTCACATGGTTGTAGTTGCATGATTCAATGGTACAGAACAGATTCTGATACATATTAAACACTTAACAATGTTGGCAAGTTTTGGGTGAGATAGTTTAAAATAAAAATCATTTAAATAGTTAATATAAAATCATACTAGTGAAAAATAATGAAATGACTGCACAGAATCAGTTGAGACAATTTTAAGGAAGGCACATCACAGCATATATCATAAGAAATGGGTGACTTTACAGTTCATAAAATACAAAACTAAATGAAGTGTGTTAAAGGCTCTTCCCATGAGAGTCAAAAATAATAACATGGTGCTTCATCTCCTTCTTGTCGACACCACAACTCACTGTCACCTTCAGTGCTGCCATGTTTGAAGTGAGTGAAAGACAAGAGTCCAAGATAAAGTGGATGCTGGGAAAGACACAAGGGCCTCCAGAGAGTGAAATGTCTTAGGAAGGTGATGGTGTTAGGCTGTCAGGGGCACCCTTGAGATAAGGAGGAAGCAGTCAGGGATGGCCCACTGAAAGTGCCCACTGAAAGTGCCCTTTCTGTGAAATGGGGTGTTGAAGTCATGTACATGCCCTTGTAATGAGCAGAGGACCAGGGGATGGGAAGATTCAGGTCACCAATGAAAAGCCACGGCCCTCAGTGAGAATACACCATGCCTTCAGCCTTCAGCTGGGAACCCATGGGTCCTGATTCTACTCTCTAACTCCCCTTTCTCCTGTATTTAATGATAATCTATTTTCTCTGCACTGCATGTGCTCTTGAAGGAAGGGAGTGTATGCATCATCTTTTCTTCATCTCTTCACAGAACCCAGAGAGGTGATGAATGCCATAGAGATCTGGAAAGATGAAAAGCATAGTCCACCCAAAGCTTCTATTTTATAAGTGTCTAATATTAGGCCCTTAGCTAATGCCTGTGGGTTGATTGTAGGAACTGAGAAGGGTATTTAAGAAAGGAAGTCTTTTGAAAAATGTAAGATCCAACATTCTTTGCTTTGACTCACAGGAACCTGATGATAGATCATTTGGCCTCCTCCTCTGTAGATTATCTCATCGCACAAAAATAAACTTTATTGGCTCACGTTTATTTTCCAGTGCACTTACAGAGAAAGAAGGAATATATTTTATCTGAATCCTAGGATTCAATTTACAAGGATTTGGAGTGGTGGTGAAATGAAATATCATCATTACATGAGTGACAAAGTTTGATTTATAAATGTGTGTATATGTATATATATGATCTATCATCATTTATGATGATTGTATCATCAGGCCCAGTTCTAAACATTCACTGTACATGAAATAATTTAATTGTAGCAACTCTCTGAAGTATATATCTTTTTAATAAATGAGGAGATTGATGTATAATTTCTCCCAAAGTACTTAACAGCTCCCAAAAGAGGGTCTGGATGTGCATTCTTGGGTAGGGACTATGCTTGTAACCTTTGAACTAATACATCTTTAAGGACAAGAGTCTTTGGGGGTCTTGGTTATTAAAAAAAAAAAAAACTTTAGACAAAACAAATTTAGCAGAGTTAATTGGAGTAAAGTATTCGTGAATTAAGCAGCACTCTGAACCAGAAGAGGTTGAGAGCTTGGTTCTAGTAGCCTGGGCAGTGGGATTTTATAGGTTGCCCATGGAAACAAAGCAAAGACATTACCTGATCGGCTATAGCCAGGCGTCTGCCTCATTTGGATATAATGTGGTGGAAAGTTTCTAGTTAGAAATTAAGTTATAGGTTTCTGATTGGTTAAGTTTATGTTTCATGTACTGATAGATTACAATTGGATTAAATTGGATTTTGGTTTGTTACATAGGAACCCAAGGTTCTGGAGTTGTCACAGTTCAATGACCTCTCAATTATTTTAGCAGTCAATATGTATGCAAAATAAATAGCATTTTTAAGACAACAGAACTATTTCTGGGCTTGACTCGCTGACTCTTGGTGACAATGGCTTGGAATGGCAATCGCCATGCAAATCTGCACAGGATTTATTTGAAAGTAATAACTCAGATTTGCAGGTTTCCTGATGGTTGTCAAGATGGCCTTTGTAGCATTTTCATCCTCTTAAGAGCACTTTCCACATGACCCAGAGTTGTGTACCTTCAGAGAAAGTATGAGGTGATGAATTCCAGGTAGCTGTTAGCGACCGTCAGCAAGTGTCTCCAATTCCTCATGTATAAACACGGGAGGAGCAATAATCCCTAGAAACTTTCTGACCATACATAAGAACAGCCAGTCTCCCTTTCTTTGCTTTCTCTTCACATCATTACTTCACGAGCTGCTATCCCCACTGCCGTGCCCCTTGCCGAGGCTATCAGATCCAGCTTGCTGAGACATGTTCCTGATCACACAACGGGAACAGGTCACGGAGCCTGAGGTCTCAGGGTCTGGGCTTGTCCATTTCTGATTGAGCACTTTTGAGCCACAGGTGAGTGACTGTCTACCAAAGTCAGAAGTTAAAGTGATAAATAGAAGCATCAAGCTGAGGGAGAGCATGACCAAGACAATTCATGAAAAACAGACTTGCAATGTTATTGCACAAAGGGAGAAACAGGAGGATAGCAGCTGCTGGTTTGCTCCCTCCCTTCTGCCTCCCTTCCTTCTTTTCCTCTGATGCTTCCTTCCCACCTTTCCTGCATTATTCAGTGAGAATCACAGGAATGCAAGGGCAGGGTCTTTGTTATATCGAGGTTGAGATATAACCTGAGTGTCCTGAGTCTTCTTCAAAGGCTCATGTGTTAAAGGCTTGGTCACCAACCCATGCTACTGCTGAAGATGGTAGATAGAACCTTTAGGAGACAAAGCCCAGTGGAAGGGAGTTGGGTCATTGGGTATGCTCTCCAAGAGGACATTGGAACTATAGCCCCTCCTGTCTCCACTCTTCTCTTGCTGGCCACTGTGAGTGGCCATACCTTCCTGTCATGTTATATTACGCCACCACAGGCCCAAATTGATGTGGCCAAGCAGCCATGGGCTGAAACCTCTGAAATCAAGAGCCCAAACAGATTTTTCCTCCTTCTAATTTGGTCATTTCAGGTAATTTGTCACAGTCACAGAAAGCTGACTAATACATCAGGATAGTTAGAGAAGGGCCCAAGTACTCAAGGAGATTAGTATTCACAAGCTTCTGTTATACAAAGGAAGCTTCCTTAGGGAAGGTGTCAATAAAGGTGTCAATAATCCAGAAAATCAAAAGCCAGAGGACAGCACAACAGTGATGTCTGTACTGGGGTGTCCAAAGAAGGGGAGGGTAGATCTCCTGGATTTTTGTCTCCAGGGACTCTGACACAGTGAAAGTGCACCTTTTCCCACAGGCCACATCACTTCTTTCATCTGTCAACACGAATACATGATCTCCTGTGTGCACTCATTCTCTTCTTTACTAGCCACTGTTTGTTCAGAAAAATCTGAATTTTTTTCCTGAATGAAAAGTGATGATTTTTTTTTTTTATTGTGTCCTAATGAAAGGGCAGACTGGATGGGACCTCAAGGTTGGTTCTCTTGCAAAGGAGCAAAAGAGCCAAAGTCTCTATACTCTTCATATGTTATAGATCAGCCTTAAGTGTTCAGTAGTTTAGGAAGAATCCTGATCTGGGGCAAAGCATTGTGTTTCATTGTTGAATAGATCCCTATTTCACTTCTTTCCAGTTGGAATCAAGGAAGTTGCCTAACCCTGGTGACCCTCCATTTCTAAATCTTTGAAAAGAGTCTCAGACTTCCCAGCTTCAGGACTGTAGCGAGGAGGGGGTAAGGCAGTTTGGCCAAGTGGCAGGTGAAGCCTGGTCTCCGCTTGGTTCCCTTGCCTCCCCCATAAATCCCTAGTTTCCCTATGGAGACCTTAGGACAAAGGGATGTAGGTGAGCCTTCCTGGGCCTGAGTTGGTGAATTCAAGTCAGATACGTACTGTCAACAGTACAGAGAGAAGGACGTGTTGGCATGACATGTCCCGTTCCTCAAATTATCTGTAGTTTATCTGTGAATCAGGTGTTTGTGAAGAGAGAGAAGATAAGCAAGTGATCAGTTCCTGGCTTGGAAAACCCACCCAGCTCTCTTATCCAGACCTCTCCTTGGAGGCAGGACTGCAGAGTCAGGCTGAGTTTTGGAATGTAAGTGAGGGTCAAGTGGAAGCAGGGGATTGAAGTGCTCCAGCTGACTCCCTCGGACTTAGAACGTGTGCCTTTTCCAGTGTTGGGGCTCAGAGCCTCCTACTCCAAAGGGTGGCACCTTGGTGTGCTGAGGACTCTGGACAAAAGGAGACCAGAAGAGCCTCAGAAGGATGGTCTTTCTGGCTTCTCCATTTTCCTGTCTCTGCTCCCCTTTAGCTTTCTCCACCAAAGCCATGCATAGAACCAGAATTCCTCTCCCCAAGGGCAGATCCTAGACTCTATAACCACCCTTCTCTAGGCAAGCCCTGAACAGAGGAAGGACACTGTCTCCCTTGAAAACCTCATTTTCAGAGGGTCCCTGCCCAGGCATAGGAGGGAGGATGCTCACAGAGGAAGAATCTGAATGTCAGGCCTTGTTGGGTGCCCGTTAGTCTTCTCTCTTTGTCTATTTTTTATAGGATCATTCTATTTAATTTTTTTTAAAGTATAGTGCTGATTCAACAAATCAGAGTGCTGGAATTCTGGTGACATGTTGACCCTGATAAGCGATGTTTTCCCCAAATGTGTTGATCATTTGAAATATCCCTCTTGGTTTGGAGACCCAGTTCACATTTTCTAGGCAGTGTGCTACCAATTCTTCTTGGGTCAGCCATGGCATCACGGTTTCCTTTATTCTCATGGTTATTAATCCTAATGCCAAGTATATATCAACACGTATTTCCAGATTTTTTTCTCTCTTTGCCATTTTTACTTCTATACCAGGGAGAGAGGAAAAGAGTAGAGGGAGTAATTCTTTTTTTTTTTTTTTTTTTTTTTAAGAGGAATAGAGTGAGGAAACTTTGGCCAGGAGTGTGAATTTTGTGCTCCTTTTGGCTGCTGTTGGGTATATGTGAGAAAGTGGAGCTACCAAGTGATGACTCGTATGTGCCTGTACAAAGGAACACAGAATTCTCTGATGTCCTCGCAAGTTAAAATATCAAAGAAAATTTTGGCAAACTCTCTGGGTATGAGAGCTCTAAGGTAGGAATGTGTTCCGACTTCTAGAATAATAAAGGACTGTATGTTCAGATGGAATGAAAACGCTGGGAAGAAAGATGGGGCTTGGAATGGAAAACTTGGACTTGAGTTCTGGCATTGCTGATGGGCAACAGAGCTTCTCCAGACAATTCTCCACTTCTCTCCTTTTCTACATCAGTGTTGTGACTTATTAAATGACTTCTAATATTATTTCCCTCTCAAAAGATTCTATGACCCTCGCTAAGGATTCTTCTCAGAACTCCATGAATAAGCTTTTTAGCCCCATGTTGTATGATTCTGAGTGAAGGTCTTACTTCCACTTTACCACTGTAGAATAGGAGGAGAGAGTTCTGGAAGGGACAGTGGGTCGTTAACTACCATGCCATATGGCAGCTGTACTACCAACATATCTGCATCCTGAAAAAATAAGATGTGCTGAAGTGGTCAAAGAAAGATCAAATAGCAGAAGGGCCAGGGCCTCTGGAATCTTAGCTTTATTTAGCCCAAAATGATTGGCAGTTGGTTGTGACCTTATTATTCAAAGCATCTATGCTGCCATTCAAAACAGTTGTTGCAAATGCTCAAACAGGAACAGTGGGCCTGTGTGGCTCTGTTTTTCCTCTCTTCTGGCTGGGTGGAGAGGAAAGTACACACAACTTACTTTGAAGAATATTAGTGGTTAGAGTCAGGGTCTGTTGAGGGTCTGCAGAATTTATAAGCTCCTCATGTGGTCTCATTTTGAGAAAACTGCTTTTCTTCTTCTGATACATTGTGTATACTTACCATGGGACATTTGTAAAAACACAAACATAAATGAAGATAAATATCATCATAACCTCAACACCAAGACAGCCACATTTTCAAAGCACATCTTGTAAGAAATCTGTATGTAAGAAGCAGAAGAGGGATGGGCTATAGGAGACACACACCCAGGGAAATAGACACCTGGAGAAGTCACCTCTGCTACATCGACAGATTCTTTGTGTCCCACCACTCTAGCTCAGGGGCTCTGCTAAGCATCTCAGAAGAGCAAAAACATTGTTGACATTCAAAAGCTAAAGTGTGGACTTGGAATAAGGCGATTTTGTTCTCTGAGGGAAGAAAAGAATCACAGTGCACACCAGGAAAATAATTTTGGAAACACAGTTAATTGTGAAGGTGAGGCTGAGCCAGCTCATGGCTAAAGATACAAAGGAAACATTGTTCATTTCCCATAAATGATTTCCCATATGTAAAGTGGGGCCAATCCTTGCAGGTGACTTCAGAGATGTGGAAACATTTAACCACATAGGAATAAATCTTGCAAACAAATTTGAAAAAATGCAAAGTGTAACCTTTAAAATAAAATCCGTGGCTGTCACATTTTGAGACTGAAAGCTCAAAAAGCAGGGCTTGTTTATAACAACCACAAAGGCTGGGGAGCTGTGGTTTTATTGGATTTCTCATCCCAAGAAAATATTTACACTTGGAGGAGATGATGAATTTTTAACTATAAAAGCCATACGTAGCATATTTGTGGAAAACATTGCAAATAAAAATGTTATTTCCCCTTAGTCTGACAAAATTGACAGTTCTGCTTAAGGCATCAAAAAATAGGTAATCACAGTTTTTTAAAAATGTTCATGAAGCATTTCATTCTTAATGGGGCTGTATATGGATGGTTGCCGTAAAGGAAAATGATCTTTGGTGAGTGTCCTGATTTCTACTGATAAAATTAGAGTCACTAAAATTCTTGGAAGGTTAGATCGAAATAGAGGAAGAGAAAAGAGAACCACAGGAGAGAGTGAGAAAAAAATTAGCATAGACATAATTCAATAGACCACAGGCAAAATGGAACAAATTTGCATTTGTAGGGAAATCAAGATAATTTTGAAGAGTTTAACAGTGTTTGCCTTTTAATCATTGACAACCTAATTATTAAAAAGATATGAGTATTGATTTAGGGGTAAATTTGTTTGGAAGAGGAAAAATTTTTAAAAGCCAATATTAGCCTTATGCATTAGCCATTATGCCCAAAAGTAAAATCCTTATTTTTAGCTGAAGGCTTGAGGCTTCTAAATAACAGAGGCAGAAATAACACAAAAGCTGCATACATCTGGGGAAAGTGATCCAGAAATGGATGTGGCAACACAGACTGGTATTTTGTGTTTCCAAAAGTAATATCTGAATGCACTAAAATAGAAGGTTCCAGATTTTGCCCTTCATGTTCTCTCTCTTCTCTCATTTTTAGAGCTTCTGATTGTTCCTCTAAAGAATAGGAGAACTCTGTGACAAAACCACATAAAGAACTTCTTAACTCTGCTAGAGGACTGAAATCTAATTGCAGCAGGTTCTGTTAAGGGGGGAGTGAATTCGTTATCCTGGGAATGGGGTCCCTGTCCTCTCTTGCTCTCCTGCTCTTCCCTCACTTCACCTTCTGCCATGGGAGAATGCAACACCAAGGCCCTTGCCAGAAGTCAGCACCATACTCTTGGATTTCCCAACTTCCAGAACCATGAGCCAAGGGAATTTCTATTGTTTATCAATTTCCCAGTCTCAGGTATTGTTGTTATAGCAGCAGAAAACACACTAAGACATTTACCCTCTTGGAATTCTGGCTAGGCCTGAGAATTAAATGGGCATACAATACATTAGCAAAAGAAAACATACAAATTTTCACAAGTACATGGAGGTCTGTCTAGGAAAACCAAGACAGTGAAATGGCAAAACCCAAATGCTTATTAGAGTAGGTTGAACGAAGAGTGACAATTGTGGAAAAGTAACTTACATGTTTGGGGAGTAACTTAAAAGATGGAAAGATGTTTTAATGAGGTCCATTTGTAAGGTTATTTTCAGCTTCAACTCCCAGACTCCTGTGACAAGAATCATTTTTTCTCCTGGTTTAAGAAGGGTGTCTTTTGTACAGTTTTCTCTTCTCTGAATGATTGGAATGTCTCCTTGCTCCTGGTACAAGGAGGGCAGACCAATCCTTTTGTTTCTGATGTTAAAAACATCAGAGGATGGTGGCCTCATTAAAAAAAAATCCCTTGGCTCAAAATAATCCTTATGCCAAAGTGGTATAATTTGAAAGTGGCATATTCTCTACCCTTTAGTAGTAGCAAACTTTCAGAGGTTTTTTATTAAGTTATGATGAGGTTCAGAATGCACTTTCCTGAAACATGATACCTTGACATTTGGCAAAACAGCAGAGGCAGGAAGGTTTCTTGTAATTTCCCTGCACCCTTCTCCCTGATGTAGGTCATGAAAACTAGGAAGGTCTCCCTGACCTTCTGCCCTTCTCCACAGAGCAGGTAATAAGGTCAGCACCTGAGGATGCCCTCCCTAAACCCAGAAGAAATAAATTGGTCTTATTTCTGAAGATAAAGGAACACAGAGAAAAACCAGAGCAAGCAGGACTTGTAGGTCCCCCTGGTTTCTTGTCATCAGGTCACAGCCTGGGCCAGCTAGCCTTCTGGAGATGTGATAGTCCAAGGAAAAGAAGACCTGCATAACCAGGCTGTGGCTGTGGTCAATGAGGTGCCCACTGTGGGCCTGGCATTGTTCCCTGTGCTTTGTGCATATTATCTCATTTAAACCTCATAACAATATTGTGATCTAGGGCTGATGGTTGCTATTTTAGAGGTGGAAACAGCTTCTTCCTTTGGAGCTGCCAAGAAATATGTACAAGTTTATAGTCTAGGAACCTGCCAAGGAATGCCTCATGTTGGGCTGGTCAGTTGATATCTAGCCAAGGCCCCCACCCCTGACTATTTCAGAAAAGAGGTGTCACCTATATCTTGAAAATACCTACTCAATATTCTAATTCCATTCCCAATAAAAATGACCAGAGGCAAAGCTAGTCAATACCTTCCCTACTGTGAGAGTCCACATTGAGATAGAGGGAGAAGTGACTGTGGGTTTTAAAACGATGGGGATGGTGGCCTCAGTGCTTCACACAGTTCAGAACCTTGGAGGCCACCTTTCAAATATTGCCATGGGTTTGAAATGCCTGTTACCACTTGCTTTACTCCAGTTCAGATTTTTTTCTTTTTATTTAAAATGTATTTGCAAAGGAAAATCTATATCATGGTGGTGAATGGAAAACTAGTATCATTTGTTACACGCAAAAGGTAATCAGAGGAAATATATAATGTAAACAGGGCAATGTCATTACATTTGGCTCCCTCCTCTCCATGGCTCCCTTTCTTCTTGGATTTTCCTCTTCAGTTTCCAATGTCCTTTCTTCCTTCAAAGTCCTTCTTCTCTTTCAGGCCAGTGGAACAGAGGCTTTGTGTGGGAACTCTACCAGGAGTGCTCTCAGGCTAAACACCTTTACAAATGGATCTCAGCCTCCTTTGAAACTTCTCCAGTTTCTATCCATTTTGCATGATCTTTTGGTCCTTCAAAAAGTTCTTTTTGGTGTTGTGTTTAGAGTTGACAACTGAATTTGTCAACCGTAAATTTGTCAAGGGTAAATTTGTCATTAATTAGCTACTCTGGCGTTATCAGAAGACTTAAATTCTGTTTTATTTCCTCAGTTGAGATTCTATTTCTCCATTTTCGTTCGAGTGTATGATGTCTGTCGCTTCAATGAAACTACTCACACGAAGTGAATATCACAAAACAAAATTTTCAGGATCATCTTTATTTGTCCTAATCCCCCCCAATGATTCTGACTGTCACCGCATATTTAATGGACTTCATCTTGATTTCAGGCAGAATATTAATACACTGTTCGCCCAATATGAATTTTGATCATTGTAAATACAAGAAATCCTCGCTCGGAATGTAATCACATAAAACTCACATGTGGAATGAGAACATGATAATCTTTCATAGTTACTTAAAGTGGACAGATTAAATTGTAGCTCTAAATGCTATGAATAGAAATGTCACACTGAGGGCTGGTGCTGGGCCACAGAGCATCGTTTGATGCAGGGTCCCCAGTGAAGGGAATGTGAGCACTTACCACGTGGAAGACAGGAGAAGGGGCTTCTAGGCTGAGCGTTGCCCCCTGCAGCAAACTTTACATCAGCTGTGCTGAGGCTGAGAAGCATCGTGTGATTGCGTGTGTGTGTGAGTGTGCATGTGCACACGCGTGCTGGTTTTGTGGTGCTAAGGATGGAAACTAGGACTCACACAAGTTAAGGATGCACTCTTCTATTGAGCTACACCCCCAGACCAAGCTTCAGTTTTTCTGACAGAGTCCTCTAAGCAGTATCCTTGCCTGCTTCCTGAGCCAAAACCTCAAATCCACTTCATCCTGTGCCTTCAAATGACTTCTTTCTCTATCGACGACCTGGTGGGCACAGAAGAACAGTGCAATCCTCCATAGATTCTGGGATACTCTTTCTTTTTCCTTTTCCATCTTTTCTCCCCACTCTGGAATCTATAAGGTATTATGAGGAGTAGTGGCCAACAACACATAGGGAACCTGGATGAGACTCTCCCTTCTCTTAGATTCTTCCTATAGTAATCTGGCATAAAACATGTGATGCTCTTAAAACAATTAGTGTATCAGTCTGTTTTCTGTTGCTGTAACAAATGGAGTCTGGATGACATATAAAGAAAATAAGTTTATTTAATTTACAGTTTTGGAAGCTGAAAGTCTGAGTTTGGACAATGTTGTTGGTTCTGTCTTTGGCAGTAGTCTAATGGTGGACGGAATCACCATGGAGGGAGCACATGTGTGTTACGATAGGAAGCCAGAGAGATTCAGCGGCCAGGCTTGCTTCTTGTACAACTCACTGTAATGGGAACTACCTGGGTCCCTCAAGAACCACACTAATCCCTTGTGAGTGTGACAATTTTAGGAAAAAATATCCAGATGACCAACTGAGCCTTTAATTTTTAGCCTGCTTTACTAAACCAATTCCTGTACTCAGAGAAGTTACAAATTGATTGAGAAGACAGACAACAGATTTAAAAAAAAATGATGACAGCATTGTGCTAAGGAGGCATGCAATGGCCAGTGAAGGCCATTGCAAGGGATCCAAACTCCTCTCAGGAATGTGAACTTAAACAAGCAAACTTAAGTTGGTCAATAGAAGTAGGTAAGAAACAGGATAAGGGAGAAACAAGTTGTAGGTGGAGGAATTAGGAAGAATCAGTGCCAGGCAAAACCCACCTTATAGAATCATCCTAGATGCTCATCAAGGCAGGAATGGATAAAGAAAATGGAGTATATTTACACCATGGAGTGTCATTCAGCCAAAAGAATAAAATCATGTCCTTTTCAGGAAAATGGGTGAAACTGGAGAACATCATTTTAAACAACATAAGCCAGACTCAGAACTACAAATATTGCATGTTTTCTCTGATATGTGGAATCTAGAGGATAAAAAAAAAAAAGGAAAAGATGACTTGAAAGTGGTAGGAAAATTATCAGGGAAGGGAAAGGGGACAGAGGGGATGGAGAAGAGAGAGCAAGACAGTGTGATAGGGAGTGTGGATACAATCACAGCACATTATACACATGTATGGAAATTTCACAACGAAACCATTATTTTGTACAATATGCACTCATAATCATGATAGAAATAATAAAAATTGGAGGAAAAAAATCTGATGAGAAAGAGCGTATTGGATTTGAAAAGCTGGAATGAGTTAAGAGAGTTAATGAGAAGAGCCCTGGTGTGAGTGTGAATGGAGGGTTCAGGAACCAGATGATGCAGGCTTTGCAGAGATCAAGAAGTCTGAGCCAGCTGGGAGTGGTGGCACACACCTGTAATCCCAGCGAATTGGGAGGCTGAGGCAGGAGGATAAGTTCAAGGTCAGTGTCAGCAATATAGGGAGGTCCTAAGCAACTTAGTGAGACTGTCTCAAAATAAAGATCAAAAGGTCAAAAGGTCTGGCATGCAGCTCAGTGGTAAAATGCCCCTGAGTTCAATCTCCAGTACTAAAAAAATCAGCAGCAGCATCTTGAACTGTTTGGGGACAAAGAATAGTGTGTGGTATTTAGGCAGGTGCTGCTCAGGTGACAGCAGAGTATGTCGTATGGGACAAAACTAGATGTGAAGAGTCCATTCGGAGGTTTGTGGGCAGGAAAGAATTTCTATTGACTTTGTGTAGAGAAAAGGCCACTGGGATGAAGTTAGATTGACATCTGTAAGACACATCGAGGAAGTGCAATCACTAGGGTTTAGAGGTGGGCTGCATGGGGCAGGGAGAAGAAGGCTGGAGACAGGTGTGGAATGGTTATCCAGGGTCCATGGCAGCTTTGATTATGATTCAAAAAAGAAAGGTCAAGGCAGGTTCTCCTCCATCTTCACATGCCACACAGCTGAGCTTGCTTTCCAATCTAGTTGATCTAAAACAAATTTATTTTCAGTAAAATTGTTCTCTTTCTCTTTGGTTTTGTTCTGTATTCAGCTGAATTCTGGTCTTATGCTTCCTTTCCAGGTTGCCAGCCTCCAGCATGTCATTTTATTTACTATGGGAAGCAAATGCTTTTGAAGTTCCAAACCCAATCCCTAATCACACATCTCCCATGTGCAAACACGTGTGGATTTAGGTGGATTAGCTACAGCCTCATCCTGAGGCATATGGCACACCTGTGTGCTGCCACAACAACTTAGAAATAAAACTAGCTTGTTGTCTATAGCAAAGCCTTTGAACTCCAGTATTCTCCTGCTGGTATTTGACACCAGAGCTGGACCAAGAGCCAGGGTCTTCTTAAGTTTTACCTTCTCAGAAGCACCTACTGGCCTTACCCTAATCCCAGCACCCTTGGACTCTAGTTCGCATACTCTGCAGGAATACAGAATGGAGTTACATTGTATTTAGAGTACGGTTTTTAGGAGGGAGAGCTGAGTTTCTGACATATCTGATGAGTCTGAATCTCATGGATGAGGTGGATGAGTCTCTGGCAGCTGCACTGTGACCAGCGTCCTGGAAGGTGCTACTGTTGCAACTGACACCACGGGTTTGTTGGGGAGGCTCCTGAAAGGAATCACAAGGGCTCTGTCTCTGCTCACCGCCTTTTATCCTCAGAGCTCCTGGCTCCACGGTTGCACTCTGAGTGGTATTGAGTGGTTTTTGTGATTATTTGCATGCCATTGTTAGTAACAGCCTGTCAACACCTTGAAAGGCAGAGCATTTTTTTGTTAGTTTAGAAAATTACTCAATAGTAAATCTTTAATTATGTAGCAATATGGCTTTTTTTGAATTGTTGAGTGAAGCATGGCTGTTGTTGTATATTTCTTTCATGCCGAATCTTATGGGGTATGCAGCCTTCAATAAATAAATGCAAATAAAGTAATTGAATCTCACTTGAGTCTTCCATTAATTATCTCATGTATATCTTCATTTCCACACTGGTGATCTGTGCTGTCATTCAAAGCAGTTTGAAAAACAGTCTGGTAAAAGTTTGAAGTTCCTTTATTTGGAGAGAATTTATGATACTAGAGATGTATGAACTATATGCACATGCAAGTACACACACAAACAGACTTTCACATTTCTGTACTCATTTGTGCACATCTACATTTATATGAAACCACAGGTTTGGACAGACATAACACAAGCACATAAACATGTCACATGTGTATGGGGAACCTTGAAAATGTGGGGTTAGGAATATTGACCCCCGTGCAGTAGAAAATCTGTATAGAAACTTTTGACTTCCCACAAACTTAACTAATAGTAGCCTGCTGTTGACTAGAAGACTTATTGATTACAAAATAGGCAATGAAGCATTCTTTTATGTTATACTATTGTATATGCTGAAAGATAAATAAGAACCACCGTGAGAGATCACTTTTGCTGAAAAATTTACTGGAAGATGAACTGATCATGTGAATGTGACTAGCGTCCCATGATGGTTTCAGCAGATATTTGCAACACTTGAGCTCCCTGCAGTAGCAACAGGAGGAGGCTAAAAAGTTATTACAGTGGGATAGTACATACTACAGTTAATTTATGCAGTTATAATTTAATACAGTCTCTTTATGTTTATGAAATGGCAGCCCCAAATTTTCCCACTGAGGTGTCGCAGGAGGAGTATGCCCTTGAATAGCTTCAGTGGAAGAGTGAGAAATTTCCTTTCAGAGACCCTTATGGACTTCCTCTCATGTCATTGAACTGGGTGGAGACCATGTCTAATCTAAACCCTGTAGCCAATGAGGTGAGACAGAGAATCCAGAGAGCTGGTGAATTATTGGGTGGGATCTGGTGTCAGATTTTCCAGAAGCATGTAGCCTGCATAGGGCGAAGGCAGATTCTGTTACCAGGAGGCAGTTGACTGAACTGATAAATTCAGATTGATAAATGCCCTTGGCCTCTGCTCCCACACATGTACACACATGCACATCATGCCTGTCCAGAATTTGCCCAGGCAGGGCTGCCCTTTGTTACTTATTTACTTTATACACTCCATGTTTTGATAGATTTCTGTCTCTAAGAGACTTAGGGTGTTGTTACAACTTACTCATTTTTGCATTTTTATGCATGAGAAACTGGTATTACCACAATGAGTCTATATAATTCTAGCCTAAAGCAATAAAATTGACATTTCTAGATAGACTGGGAGACTTCATAGGAAGTAAATGTATAATTTACAATTAGAATTATTAAAAAAAATTAAAAATAGTCAATGACTTACAGGGGTCAGGGTCCCTGTTTGGAAAGCACTTTAGTAAAATGTTTTCTTTGGTCAAAATTTGATTACATCTTGGCAAACTCAGAAAATGCAGATAGATAATCCCTTGCACAAACAATTGTGTAGGGTAGACTTGCCCTCCCCCCACTCTCCTACCTGACCCTCCTTGACTTTTTACTTCACTTCCTTTCTTCTGCAGTAACTGGAGCTCACTGAAGAGGCTCACCTGCTGGGAGACAGTAATTTGAGGTCATTAAACTGCTTCACTGGGCTTTTTTTTTTTTTTTTTTTTTAAATTATAGTTGTTATTCAGAGAGTATATTTATTAACAACTTCCCAGTCTCAGTGGTTTATAGCAAACTAAGAGTTTAGGTCTTTTTCACATCATAGTCTGAAGTGGGTTGCTTGCAGGGCTGGTACTGGCCCCCATTCCAAGAAGACTCCTATCTATGAGTTAGCAGAGCCTTGGAATTTCCCACTGGAGGAAATTCCATTCAATCAGGGGTGAAAGGAGGGCCACACATGGTGACTGTGTAGGCAGGTTTTAGTGAACCAGCCTGCAAGTGCCCAACTCCACTGCCCAGGACAGTCATGGGGCCATCCCTATCATACAGTGAGGGGACTGACCAATGTCATCCAACTGTGGGTCCATATGGAAAAGGAAACAAGATGGGCTATGACACACAGGCATCTTTACTGCAAATGGGTGCTCATGTAGAACCGTGTTTCCCCCCTAGAACACATAAATAGGAACACTCAGTTTTGGAGTCTTTGCAATTTAAATTGGGAGCATCATGGTCATGACTAATGGGACTGAATCCTTATTAAAGAACTGTTTCTTTTGCAGTTAACAGAGAAGCGGGTTTTTTGCAAGATCATTTTTTTTTAAACTATAGAGGGCAGTTACAATAACTTCACATTTCTGGGGATTTTCAGAAAGAGCACACTCAAAAAGACAGAATCATAATGCAAGTAACTCTTATTTGCCCTCAGTTTGGGAAATAGACAGAAGTTGGTGTCTGTCCCCAATAGCAGGGAAGATGGCGGAAACTTAAATGGATCATTAGTGTGTGGTTGTGATGAGGGTAGGTGAATATAAGACCTCAGGTTTACAACAGGGGAGGACTGTGTGTTTAAACAGGAGTCAGTGGCCGGGAAATTTGTCATTGCTAGTACCTGTGCTCACCTCTGTGAAACCCTGCATTGATCCCAGCACCACAACAAACAAACAAAAAATACCTACCAGTCAATGGTCTTGAAGGGACTATGGTAGATTCGGAGAGTGGACATCCTGGTGTTAACTGGTGGTATATATTTATCTTCCACGTTAAAAAAAAAACCCTCATTATAAGTCTTAATTAATTTTAAGAGTCAAAAAGTTCTGACACAAAAACTAGGAGGTAGGGGAATAGGTATCGTGAAAAATTTGGTCTTCGTGAATCCTATATTTTCTTGTATGGTCCTAAAATCAAGTAGAGGGGATCTGAATAATGACAAAATTTTCAGCCAGTCTTTGCAAATGGAGCCATGAAGACCGAACTTTTTGTGTATAAAGAAAATAAAGAAACACAGTGATTCTTTCTCAACCTAAGATTGGCACTGCAAATTCTTGTCTTAGAATCATAAAGGCTTAAATCAGAAGTGAAACAAGTGAAACAGGGTCATTGAAAGGTGAGAGAGATGCAGAGGAACTATTTCCATAATAATACTAATCATGATTTTCCTTTTCCTTCCTTCTCATTTTTCTGTGAGTTAACAGTGGTGTGTTCAGAGGCAGCAAATTGAGTGAGAAGACATGAACATCCCACCGTCTTTTACCAAACCAGCATGATGGAATTTGCAAAAATGTAAAATAATGCCACTTTTCTCACTAATTTTTTTTTAATTACAAAGTTGTTTTTTATAAATATGTTATTTATGTTAACTGCTTTTTGTTGCTTTTTTTAAAAGAGGTCAATTATATGTGCACATATATAAATTCTCAGGCTTAATTTATTTTTTAATGTTTTATTAGTGCATTATAGTTATACATACCAGTGGGGTTAATTTGACGTAATTATACATGCATGGAATATAATGTGCTCCATTTTAGCCCCCAGTGCTTCCTCTTTCCCTCCTGCCTTCTTTTCCCCATTCTTCTTCTCTGCTCTACTGGTCTTCCTTCTATTTATTTGTTGTTTTTATAAATTTATACTTTACTACATATTTTAAACTTTAAGACTGGTAATAGAAAAATCTTGGAATAATCACTGGAAGTGTCTCTTTTGCATTGACCCTTTGTATTTTTTTATTCTTATTTTCATTAATAGCATCACTGGTCTTAATTATTTCCTGTCTTCTGATTTTGGAATTAGTTTGTTTTTCCTTTTCTAGGACCTTGTGGTATAACCTTGGAATATTTACCTGGGTACTCTTGTGTGTATTTTTTTTAAATATAGGAACTCATTGTTATAAACTTTCCTCTTAGACCTGTCTTCACACTGACTCAGAAATTTTAATATGTTGTAACTTTGTTCTTATTTCTAAGTTTTTAAAATTTCCCTGATTCCTTCTATAACTCTTTCCTCATTAAGGAGTGTGAACAATACATCTGGATGAGAGATATCTGGCAACTCTGGGACTCACAGCAGTGGACCCCCACTAGAGTTGCTGGGGCACCAGAAGTGACTTCCCTTGTTATTATGATTTTCTCACCTACTGGTGCTTATGAGTCAGTCCAGAGACCGAGTCTGTGTGTGCTTGGAGGATGCTGCATCTGCTGAATTTTTTTTTTTTTTGCAGTGCTGGGGATTGAACCCAGGGCCTTGTGCTTGCAAGGCAAACACTCTACCAACTAAGCTATATCCCCAGCCCCTTGCTGGCTGTTTCTGTTGGGTATGGGGAGCACCGGGTACAGGGCTTAGGGCTGTCACTGATTGCTACGAAACACTGAGTACCTACTTTCCTCCACAGGGTCATCTTTGTGGCAGCAAAGAGCTTGGTGGCTGTCTGCAACTGAGTGCAGGTTCTCTGTGGACAGTCTGTGGCATAGAAGCCTCCATCCTGGCTGCTGCAGATCATTGGTGTTTTACCTGTCACTGTGACAGGGTAGGGTAGTAGTTGGGTCATATTTGCCTGATTCCTTTCTGGAGGCTGTGGGAGTGCTGGGTTGGGGTCAGCACTCCCCAGGAGTGATCAGTGCTCAGGTCTGTCCCACCCTATTCCCTTAACCATGGTGAGGCAGAAGGGACTTCGGCAACCTTCAGCTAGCAGAAATCCCTCTACAAGTTCCTTGCAGATGGATTGTTGAGATAACTAATTTCAGAGGTGCCCCCCTAGTTTTATTAATTACTCTCTGTAGGTAGGGAGAAGTTATATTGGCTAAATTTCTTCTAGGGAGGCTGACCAGCTGTGGATGCCACAATGACTGTCCTGCCTGGACCAGCATTCAGTCCACAGATTGGGCTGAACTGTGTGACCTCTTCACTCTCCTTGCTGCCCTGACACAATTTAGCTTGGTCTGCTTTTCTTTATAACACTTGTTAAGGAAGTAAGCTTATGGGATTTCCTTTCCTTCTTTCTCTGTTACCCTGCCCTGCTAACCCCACCCTGGTCAGGGTTCAGGGTCAAGGAAGTTTGCTTTTGTTTCCTGCTCCAGTAATCAAATTCCACTTCTGTCCAAGTCTCAAGCTGTCTGGTATTGAGATTTCAAGTGTTTGCTGTCATCCATGTCTCTGCTCAGCTGTTCTTTCACAGTGCTGGAGGATCTGATTAAAGTTGAGAAAAACTAAATTCTGCTGTTTGTGGAAAAGTAACTTTACACAGTGTGGAGCACTCAGAAGATGGTATTTTTTTCCCCTGGAGAAGCATCTTGGGAGGGCAGTAATAATGAGTGAGGGGCTACTGGCGTGCACCCTCAGTGGTTCAGTGCTGAGATACTAAATTTTAATATCACGTCCCACAGCGGCTTGTAAACGTAAAAAGTTGCAACACTGCCATCTAGTGTTTCACAATGAAAATTTTTTCACATTTATTTTTTTCATTCAGTTAACAACAATGGCTTCAGAAATGAATGATTTGGGGGTTATATTTAATACCTTGACCTGCAGTTTTGCTTTTTTTTTTTAAAACCAAACATGTACTTTTAAATATCGTCCTCCCCTTCCTTCCTCATTGAAGTTCTTCTTTTTTCTTAGGGTTAGAATAACTGGAGAGGTGGTATTTCAATTCAGGCGTC
Organism: Glaucomys volans; assembly: GCA_020662805.1. NCBI lineage: Eukaryota > Metazoa > Chordata > Mammalia > Rodentia > Sciuridae > Glaucomys > Glaucomys volans. The sequence continues at coordinate 413,515 of JAJEJO010001547.1, forward strand.
CCTCCACACTTCATGTCCCAGTCATTTCACAGCGTAGTATGATCCAGTACCTACTCAGGGAAGCTTGAAAAGAATGCTTCTCAGTGATTATCCCCAGATCCTCTTCCCACAGGCATTTTTTAAAAAAAAATTCATTTTGGATCAGTTTTACATTTGTAGCAAAGTCTCAAAGCTGGTACAGAGAGTTCCCCTGGGCCATCCATCTAGACTCTCTGGTCATGGTCTCTGTGCATTACTGTGGCACACCCACTGGGTGCCCAGCCTAGAGGAAGAAAAGTCCCACACCAAGGCACATGTCTGTAAAATATCAGAAACACAAGCTTGGGGAACAGCGAGGGAGAGCTGGGGAACAAAAAAGGTTAAATACAAAATATTAGGGCTTCTGTTGTCATCACACTTCTCAATAACTTCACTGGAAGTTAGAAAACCATCAACCAATGTCTTCAAAATTTGGACTGCAAATTATTTCCATGATAAAAATCCAATAGCAAGCAAACTGCATATCAAGTATGATGTTAGACTAAAGATAATTCCAGAAGTAGGGGGTTTTGAAATACTTCTCTCCCATGTCCCCTTAGTCAGGAAGTCATCAAGGATTTGTTTCTTTGAAAGGGGGAGAAGAAGCAAAGATGTGGAAAAGACAAGGGGAGAGGGAAAGGGACCTTGCTGAAGGACATGAAGGTGACCGTGGATTATAACTTCGTGGTAACCTAACTAACAGCACAGAATGGAGCAGGGGAAAAGAGCTGTTGAACAATCAGAGGTTTATCCTGGAGGTGTGGTTGGGATGAGTTAGTGATAGGTATAGAGAAAATGAAATAAATATAAAGAGCAGAGTTAACCAAGTGCAGAGGAAATAGTTACAGGTAGGCATGGAAATCAAATATGGTCACAGTGACACAAATATTGAATTTATTTCATTAGGAAAAGCACCCTTATGTAGGGTGAATGGGGGAAGGCGATGGAGAGAGGAGAGAGGGAACAGGAGAGAGGAGAGAGGGAACAGAGAGCAATGTACCAGATCCTGCACCCCTACACTCAGAAGTCGATAGTTACTTAATTAAAAAAAAATTAAGCAGCAGCAGAATGAGCCTATTATTTAAATCACATGGGAGAGTAAATACCAGAAGAAATGGCTGAAAATGGTTGTCTCTAGGAAGTAGGGCTCAGGAATTGGGAGAAATTGGCTAAAGGGAAATTCTCGTAGGATTGCATAACTTTTAAAAACAATGTCTATGTGTTACACATAAAGGTACAAAGTTAACTTGGCCCTCAGGCTGACCCGGCTCTGCTCAGGACCAGGAAGAGCCAGGGAGCAGGTGCAACTGTTTTCCCGTACAAAGTGACTTGGATTCTTCTAAAGGTGGGATCTTTTAATCTTGCTGCACCCACATTTGCATTCTGGGACTTTGGTCTGGGGTGAGAGTTCACTTATTTGCACAGTTATTTGGCTTCTCTGTCCGAAAGGTGCTGAGTTCCTGAGAACTGAAGGCGTGGTTGACAGATTCTGAAGCCATGGCTTTTCCTAAGGGATTTGGATGGGGGGCAGCCACTGCAGCATATCAAGTGGAAGGTAGGAGAAGCCCCTTCCCTTTGCCAGGGCTGGAATGTATTGCTTCTGGTGGGTCCCATAAGCCTGGAGATGCGGTGGGACAGGGGCACAAAGAGAAGAAAAAGGGTGGAAGAATCTGCAGTGTTCTAGATGCAACATGCCCCTTTTCAGACAGAAGGGGCTGCGTTCCCTACTCTTTCCTCTGGCACCAGGGGTGGGGTGCAGACATGCTCATCAAGCTGTATTTTCACTCATTCCAAATTTATCCAACACACCTGTTTTCACTGGACCAGCTGCTTTTGTGATTGGTTTCTTGGACATATTTTCCCCAAACCCTTTAGGAAAAGAGGAAGATTTCTTTTACTGGCTAGAAAAATATTGAGTAATTTCCTCCAAAGAGACCTTCATTAGGTGGGAAAAGTGTCTTGCACTGTTCCTGGTGAACACAGAGCCAAGCCTCATCTTGCACATGGCACCCCATTTCCTGGGAGCAGCTGAGAAGCAAAGGGAACTGCTAATTATAAATGGTAAAGAGAACCCAGAATGGACTTGGGGTCTGAGCCCTGGCCTCCACTCAACCGTACCTCAGCATGTGAATGTGGTACCCTCGCTGAGTCTCAGTTTTTTCATCTGTAAAGTAGGAAGATTAGATTTACTTTCCTAAAGCACATCTATTTTCCCCCTAAGGAATAAAAGGTTAATCGCTTATCACAGGGAAAATATTTATTTGGTCAAATAAGTGTGTAACACCCAGGGTTAAATGAAGCTAAGTGAGTCTCTTGGAGTAGCTTCCTAGGGCTGCTGTGACAAATTACCACAAGCTGTGAGGCTTAAACAACACAAATTTATTCTCTTACATTTCTGGAGGCTAGCACTAGTCATTTGAAGATGTAATTAGCTAAGTTATGATGTGATCATAGTGGAGTAGAGTGGGCACTTAATCCAGTATGACTCGTGTTCTTTTAAGAAGGAAATCTGGACACAGACAGAGACATATCAGGGGAACACCATGGGAAAAAGGGACAATTATAAGCTAAGAAATTCCAGACACCAGTGGCTAGCCACCAGAAAAGGCAAGAAAGGACTCTGCCTAGAGTCTCAATAGGAGCATGGCCTTGCTGGACACCCTGAGTTTGAACTTCTGGATTGCAGAACTGGGAGAGAATGAGTTTCAGTTAGCTAAACCACTAGTTTGTGGCTCTTTGTTGAAGTGCTCCTTGGAGAATTAATACACCAACAAGAACCGGTAAGTCAGTCAATGAGAACTCCACCAGTTATGGAAAGGGCTGTGTTGATAATAGGATGTTGTGGTGAAGGGTTAGGTATGTCACTGTGGCTTCTTGAAGTCAAGTGGTCAAGGGGAGACTCTGTGAATTAATGTCATTTCGTCTAAAAATTAAAGGACAAAAGGAGAGTCATTCGAAGGAGGATGGGGAGATTTTTCTAGACAGGGACAGAACACAAGCCTGGCACAAGTCAGGCTACGTATGATTCCCAACTCCTACGGCTGTTTTCTGGATGCACAGAAAAGGGGAACGAGGAGTCTCTGGTGCACCTGCCACGGCAGCCATGCAGAAGACAACTCCCATGGGCCAGTGCATGTTCTTGTACACACATGCTCTGTGATACAGGCTCTTTTAAAGGAATGTTCAGGAATGTCCTGGTCAGCAGGGATGCCCCTGCCGCCTTTCTCACAATGGTATCTTCTTTCCTCTTGCCGCTGATATCTTCTGCTTGGTTAGGCTGATACCTAAACAGGCTGACCTTCTAGGACTAAGGGTGTTAATTTCTTTCTTGAAAGAGAGATCAGACCGATCAGTGAGAGGGTGGTAGAGCAAGCGAAGTGCCAGAGCACGGTGACTGGGAAGATGGACCGCAGATCCAGGCTGCTTAGACTTGGTGTCTAAGCTCCTCTTTTTACTGGCTTTGTGACTTTGGCAAGTTACACAATTTTTCTGTAAAAAGAAGAAGAAAAAAAAAATTACCTCAACTTTTCAACGCATTAAATTTAGCCAAATTTATTTGAGTGAAGAAAGGATTCACGAATTGTACAGCAGCCTAAACCTATAAAGGTTCAGAGAACTCCACCCAGCAATGACAGCAGGCAGTATTTACAGACAGAAAATGGAAATGACATATAGAAATAGCTTGAGTGGTTACAACTCAGCATTTGCTGTGTTTGGATGTGTCTGAACAGTGTGCAGTTGATGATTGGCTGAAAGCTTGGCTGCTATGATTGTCCAAGACTTGATTACTTGTTACAAGAATATATTCTCAAGTTGGGTTGTGGTGCGTTTGCGTATTAAATTAGATTACAGTTCTCTATGTATAGAGGAAGAGTTCAGTAAAAAAATGTTTTTTTCTCAGTACTGAGGATTGAGCCCAGGACCACACACATGCCGTGCAAGTGCTCTACCATTGTGCCACACCCTCAGTTCTTTTTAGTTTGTTTTGAGACATGCTCTTGCTAAGTGGTCCAGCCTGGTATGGAGACTGAGATCCTCCTGCCTTCGTCTCCTGAGCAGCTGGCATTATGGGCATGCACCACCATACCCAGCTAGCTTTAGCTAAAGCTTGATTAAATTTAATTCCCCCCTTTGTCCAGTCTATCAAAAATGACCGAAGATTTTGAGAGACTATCCCAAACCTTGGGTGCTGACATCCTTTCTGTCACTATCATATTGGATTTGTTTGGTCTCAGTATAGATTTCAAAATTCACATTGTCAAGTTAGTTGGGTGATTTGCTTTGTCATGTTTAGTTATTCTAACCATAATGAGATGACTTAACATACAAAAGATCACTGCATACAAGCACGTAAGACTGTTGAGGAGTTACAATGTACCAGGGAGAATATTATGATGGTTATCAGGAGAAAAGTGCAAAGAATTAAAGTACTCTCCTTAACAGGAGTCTCCATGTGCCAAACTTATCAAAATCAAATAATTCAAAGTTCAAGCAATAAAGATATAGCTCAACAGTATTCAAGTTCATCTGGTCATGATCATGTCAGTTGTTTCGGGGATGATGGCAATTAGGGGTCATAGTCACTACAAAATGACCTGATTTAAAGAGGTATTGATTTTTGTAGTCAGGCTGGTAACACAGGTCATAGTAACCCGGGGACACACTTCGACATAAAAATTAGAAAACCCTGGACTGGCGAGCTCTCCGTGCACTGTTTAGAATGCCTACAAACCAATTCTTAGCTACTTCCTCAAGTCCATCATGTGTTCCCTTCTTTTGAGAAATTTTCTTAATGTATTTAGTGACAGTGTCTAATGTCTCGAGAATAGCATCAGTTACCTTTTAAATTTAGCTTTTGATGGTATTAAGATCAGAGAAGAGGCAAGTATAACATTCAATTTGGTTCAGTACATACACAAACCCACAATACAGGCAAAAAGGACATTTAAGCTATGTAATACTTCCTTGAGCGCTTTTATTGGACATGAATGTTCTCATCCATCTTTCAAAGAGTGGTGTCTAACTCTCTGAACCCTAGGATGTCTGATTGGCCATAAAATCCAAGATTTTCCCTAATATATGGATTAGCTTTAAATTCCATATTAATGGCGCTCCACCTCCACCAAGAGTGAATCCCCAGGAATCCCATTGGCACGTTCCCTCAGAGGAAACTAACTTATCTATTTTCATCTATTCCAAGGTTGGTGCTAATTTTGCTTATTGGCCACTTTGGCCTCTGGTAATGGGAGGTTTCATTGGAAGTCTCAGACGAAGCTCTTTGGAAGGCAAGAGTGAGCCAGGCCAAAGAGCAAGACCTAAGCCAGGGAAGAGGTCAAACAAGTAAGCAAATTTTTGGCAGACCAGATAAAGGTACTTGGTGGCTGGAAGAGGGCCACCTATTGTCATCTGAGCAGAGGTGAGTTAAATTTGTTTGCTTAGTTCCTGAACAAGGTCAAGCAGGAAATTTCCTTTCATGTGGTTCCTTAATAGTGTGCTGTAAGGGTAATTACCACATTAAGTGGAAAGGGACATTACCGATTTAACTGATGACGCCATGCAAGCAATGACTTACACCCACACAGGTGGCTCTAGGCCTTGAATATGAAAGGCACATGTTTGCACAAATATGGAAGCACAATACAATGGTCTTCCATTATCTGTGGTTTCACTCTTCCTCGTTTCTGTTTCCTGAGGTTAACAGCAAGTGAAAAATGTTAAATGGAAAATTCAAGAAATAAACAATTTACAAGTTTTAAGTGTTGCACTATTCTTAATAGCAGAATAGTCTTTCTCCTATGTTTCCTCTTCTCATTTCGAAACTACTAGTCATTCTGTTAGGACAAAAATGACTCTTTCCTTTAACCAAAGCCCATCTTACTTTCCTTGCATGCTTGTATACAGTTATTTCCCTTATTATGTAAATTAAAGTTACATATATGAACTAGAATTCTTAACTCTTTGTGTCCTTAATTTCCAGTGAACACTGGGAATCAAGTAATGGTAAGCTGTCACAACAGCAACCTGGCAAATCTACAAACAGTAACCCTAGAAGCGTATGTTTTCCCATAGTTTCATTTGTCAGTGAGACACAGAACATTTTCTATTATTTATCCCAAATATCTCTAGTTTCTCTGTAATAAGAAACTCTAGAGGAGGCAACATTTTATCTCAATTTTCCATTCTTTTTTATGAGGTGGGGGGGACCTGGGTTTGAAGTCTGGGGCACTAAACCACTGAGTCATATCCCCAGCCCTATTTAGTATTTTATTTAGAGACAGGATCTCACTGAGTTGCTTAGTGCCTCACTGTTGCTAAGTCTGGCTTTGAACTAGCAATCCTTCTGCTTCAGACTCCTGAGCCTCTAGGATTACAGGCATGTGCCACCATGCCAGGCTCAATTTTCCATTCTCGTGATAAGAATACTAAAACCTTCTGGTTTGGGAAGAACATGTTTTCCATGGGAATTTGATCTTACTTCTATTTAACCCATTTTAGAGAATTTTATTTGGATTGGTTATAAAGATGAACTATTAAATAACCAGTCATCATCTTAAGTTATCTTTCTTGTTAACAAAGATTTTAATATAGAGAAAACATAAATTTATTTTACCAGGAAACCTAGATAGTAAAAATTATGCATCCTAATCATATTTAGTACTGAAAACTCTGAAGACATGCCTTTTTAAATTAAACTAAGAACATTTTTATTTATTGAAAATTGCTCAGATCATGCGAACATGAAAGGAATTTGGGTTCATCATTTTGTCTGGAGAGAATACATCATATATAAAGTTATTTTACTTAAAGCCAATCAAATAGAGGTCTTTAAGAGTTTAATTTGACAATATCATAAAGAAATGGAAAAAATATGACCCATGCATATCATACATGTAAGTATACATAAATATACAGACAGAACAGAACTCAGAGCTTTTTTCCTAAAATTTTAGCCATGTGCCAATTACAATAATACAAAGCTCATTAATTTGTTGAAGCATATCTCTATCCAAATTGTTTTTCTGGCCAAAGGAACAAGATATCCTGCCCAGATGGCTAAAGCTTTTAAATATTATTTGTGAAAAAGACATTTAAGATTTTTTAAAAATTTGCCTTTGGTAAGGAACCCAGTGAAGAGGCAATCTTTGATTCATTTAAGGTTTTGGGTCCTTCTATGTACCAATTAAATAATGTGTCCCATTGTTTTTGTGGCATTTTGGATTCTGACTTCTATCATGAACTTCACAAATGACTAAAACTTCCCCACTGAGGCAACTGTAATTCTAACTTGTGCTTAGAAAGGTTAACCCATTTTCTAAAGAAATACACAGGTTCTGGACTCCTAATAGCTGTATACAACATTAGCTGGTAAACTACAAAGTGAGGTCTCAGACTCCTGGAGTCACTGACTCTTAAGATTTGAATGAACTCATTTTCAAAGATGTCTAGATAAGGATTCTAAATTGATCCATTCCAGCTAATTACTGTATCCAATACAATTCTGGATAGTGATCAGTTAAAAAATGCTCAGATAAAGTAAAAAAATCTCAAAATACAAAAATCCATGGGACTTACAACTGAAAGAGAACTCGCATGACCCACATTGCTGCCAGAAATTAATGGGCACAAGGGATCCTTTGGGGCACATTTTGTCACCTGGTGCCCCTGGGGCTTGCTGCTGGATGTGTACTTCCGATCTCAGTTCTGATACCAGTCTGCTAAACAAACAAACACACAAGCTTCGGACAAATTAAATTCAGCAGAGCTTATTGAGCAAGGAAATGATTCATGAATTGGGCAGCACAGTGAACCAGTAAAGATTCACAGAGCTCCACCTGGCAACGTGAACAGGCAGGATTTATAAACAGAAATGCAAGTGACATACAGAAACAGCCTACTTACAATCCAGCATCTGCCTAATTTGGGCATATCTGAGTAGTTTGCAGCCTGTGATTGGCTGAAATCTTGACTGCAATGATTGACCAAGACTGGGTCACTTGTCATAATCATGTGCTCCCAAGTTAGGTTGCATTTATTTATATATTAGTTTAGGCTACAATTCTCTATGTATGGAGACAGCTTTAGGACACATTTAATCTGTAATATGGAGATAATTATGGTGTCTACTCTATAGCATAGTTAAGAGGTTTAAATAAGATGATGCATGCTAAGTTATTGGCACTTGGTAAGTGCTCAAACTATGGTGTTCACATTTAAGGACGGCATAAAAGACTGAGAATAACCCACTAGAGGACTCTACAGTTAACTTGGCTTAAGAATGCAGTCCGTTGTGCAAGAGAATACAGTGGGTTTCAGTCATCAACTTCCAGCCCTGCTCACTTAGGACCTGGGCAACCTTAACCATCTGTCCAGACCTCCTAGCTTCCTGTGGTCTCCACAGTAGTGCTGCACATTTTCCATCCATGTGGAGACAGTTTGTCCCATGCTCTTCTGCACTGGGTTTGCTTCTGCATTACGCTAAGGTTTTTAATTTGTGGTTCTTAATTGGCTATTGTCTTGTTAAGGCTCTATCAACAGCTTCGGGGAAGGGGAACTGGACCCAACATGCTCTGTCAAGAGTTGTCAGCCTGCCATCTTTATCAATGCACAGAATCATTTTCTGTGTTTGCTAATTTACTGCCCTAGGAGTGCTGGATTTGAATCTTAGCTCAAGCACTTATTAGCAGAATGGGTGCAAATAACTTTTTTAGGCCTCAGTTTCCTTATTTATAAAACAGGAAGATGGTCATGCCCACTCTGTAGATTTGTTCTGGGTTAGCATGACACTACCTATTCCGTAGTTTCTCTCTCTCTCTCTCTCTCTCTCTCTTTTTGGTGCTTCATTCACTCCTGCTGTGTACTGATAGGAAGAGTTACCTCATCTGTTCCATTAGTGGGAATGGTCATTTCTAGTTTTGGCTACAAATTAGAATATACACCCTCTTTCTTGACTAGTTCTATCAGGAGATGCTGGGAGAGTTAGTTTTTAACCATCTCTTTCACCATTGCCTGCTTGACAGAGGCAGGAAATCAACACATGACTTTGTCAAATCAATGTGGCCTGTGATTTAAAAGCTGAGGCCAGACTGTCACTTTCTGATTTGGACAATTTTTGAACTTCCATGCTGCCTGATCTATACAGACTTAGGAAGTAATAGACATTCAGCAGTGCTGAGAACTGAGCATGAATTATATTTGCACATAACAGCAACAAAAACACTAATGTTTCAGCAATTTTTATAAAACATTACCACTTCTTTCTTTCCACTGATTTTTGAAACACAGTTGTCTGTGTATTTGTTCTCGGATATTCTCTTGAGAGTTCTGAGAGATCACCAATTCAACTTCCCCTAAGCATGTACAAAAATGGAGGTATTTGGTTCTTTTCTTTGGAATAGGGAACAGTGTCAAGGTCTTTGCAAGTGGAGTTGACGGAGCCCGGCAGGGACGGACCTTCTGATCGCAAGGCTTCCTAACTTAATGACTTGGTTGTGTATTTCAACAGACCCACGGCCCTTCCTTCTTCTTGCTCCTGTTCATATGCCTCCTGCCTCTCCTCTGGCTACTTCACTGTTTATGGTGTTAAAGAAAAGTTTATGGTTTATTATATAACAGTTGGCATGTGGCGCCTTGAGCCTTTTGGAGGAAGGTACAATATAAATCTAATAAATAAATAATAAATAAGTGGTATAAGCAGGAGGAAAATTATGTGTTTTAGGTGAGTTGTAAAGGACATCGTAAAACCTATAAAATGTATTTGTTAGACCAAGAGGCAGGGGAGAAAATGCAGATGATCATTGTATATATAGACAGGGGTCTTCAGTATTTTTAAGTACAGAAAATTAACCCGATATTTAACCCCATGTGAAGTTGGCTCTGTCCATTGTTTGTGGCTGGAGGGAATGTGAAGCCCAAAGTCAGCAGGTGACCCAGTGGTATTTTGTTTACTTCCTCTATAGACCACAGAAGAACTATGAGAATGACATTTAGAACCCCATTCTACAGCTCTTAGGAGCTTATAACTCCCCATGATTTCAGAGAAGGCTCTTGAGAGGTGAGCATGCTCTGTAAAATTCCTCAAATCCTAAGCAGAGTCTAAGCTACTCCACTAATGCTTCCTAGTGGGACCTGAGTTTGTGGTCTCAGGGAAGCAAAGGACCCAGTTTTATGAAAGCCATTATGAACTCTTGTAATGCCCCAGACACCAACACAATGCTTGCTCTTGATTTAACTTTGACTTTGGCTGTATGTTGGCAGAAATCGAGGGTTGTCTTCGGCCATCTCTGTCTTTCTTGGTGTGTCAAAGGTGGAATACTATAGGTAAGGAATTGGAGGCTAGTTTTAACACTTTTCTAAGAAGGAGAGTGAACAGAGCAGGTGTTTGGGCTGGTTTTAGGTCAAGTGTATGACTCTATACAGACTGCTTTTTCTCTGTTCCTTTTTTGAAACTCAGTTAGTTTACACAAACTGGAGCTGGAGGCCTCTTACATTTCCTTGCTGCTGGTACCAGAGAAAGTCCCCTACTTCCCTAGACTGCTCCTTGTTTGCTTTTTCTGCTAAACCCTTCTCAGCTGTGTTTCTTGTTCCCTATTTCCTGCTATATTCTTTGGATTAAGCATCCAGTTTGGGACTTGAACTTTTAACTGCCCTGGTTATTCTTCTAGAACAACATGAGCTTGATAGATCTGTTCCTTGTCTGGGACACCTAAGAAAGATGTGGAAACAGACTTAAGCATGGTTCTTTATTTCTTGGTAAGGGAAGAGAAAGATCAAAAGTGAACATTAACTCATGACTTTTATCATAGCTTGAAAGTTGATGTGACAGACACAATCCTTATGTCATTCTTCCAGTTTCAAATTTGAGATCCACAGCATCTCAAATTGCTTCCTTTTTTTTTTTATTGAACCATGAAATTCATAATGGAAAATGTGTAGGCTGAGGCAGGGATGGTTTTGAGTGCTACACACTCACCAATGAGGTGCCAATTGTAAGCCACAAGTGTTGACTAGACTGGCAAGGGCATTGACCAGCCGGAGTGGGTGTAACCACTGGGGCCACAGTTTTACATCTTAATTGAATTTCAGCCTTGGTCTTAAGAGTGGAACATATCTGGTATATATCATTGTCTATTTATGGACTACTGATGAATTAAACCATTTAATTTCTTTCTCTAAACCTCAGATTTATCATCTGCAATATCCAAATCCTGGTCTTTCTCCCTCCCTTAAATTTCACTGGATGAATATTAGAGACCTTTTCTTATATTTCATGCTTCTTATCTGGGATGATTTTCTCAACTTTTTCTTCCAGAGTACTATATTTTAGCTGTATTTGTATTTATGTACATTCCCTTTATTTTTCAACCCCTTTATTAAATATTTAGTTGTGGCAATGGTAATTCTAATTTTTAGGAATAAATTCTTTAATTGATTCTTTTCTAGGAAGCTATGCTGTGTTTTCTGGATGTTGTCAACCCTGGGTCTCTTTAATAATGTTAATTTAAGAAATCAAATTTTCAATCCAGCAATCCTTTTCTCTGGCATTTATTCAAAGGGATTTGAATCAATATTTTGAAGACATATCTGCACTCCCATGTTCATTGCAACCTTATTCATATAACTAACATTATTCATATAACTAAGTGACAGAATCAATCTGTGCCCACCAACAGATTAATGGACAAGAAAATACGGTGTATATGTGCAATGAAATAATATTTTGTCTTGACAAAGAAAAAAATCATTAACATTGATGGAATTGCAGAACCACATGCTAAATGAAATGAGCTGGACACTGAAAGGCAAATGTTGCACGTTCTTACTTATAGGTGGAACCTAAAACAATTGAACTGACAGTAGAGGAGTGTAGAATGGTGGTCACAGAGGCCAGGAGTAGGAGAATGAGAAGATGATGGTCAGAGTGTATACAGCTTTAGACAGGAGGATTTTGTACACACACGTGTACATATCCATATGTATGTATATATGTCATGGTAAATATAGCTGGTGATTGAATATTGTATATCTCAGAACTGCTAAGAGAATATATTCATATGTTCTCACCACAAAAATAATGAAGTATTTGAGGTGATGGATATGTTAACTAGCTTGATTAATTAACTCATTGAATTCATGAATTATAACATCACTTTATCTCTCATAGATGTACACAATTATAAATTGTCAATTTATAAAAATAAAAATCTAAGTTCTCCTTTCGTATCTTTTTTTGGTATCATCGAGATCTCGGGCTGTTTACTTTGGTTCTCATCTTCTGTGTTGTTTTTGTGCAGCCCCTGATCCTTATTTAGGTGCTCCTTCCCATTCATGAATGCAAGAATATGCTGGTGAACATCAGCAGCTGATTAGGCTTCCTTAAAGTTAGAGAGCACAGCTACCTGAATCAGGGTGCCTCCGTAAGAAACAAGTTCCAGGAGGTGGTGGTAAGAGTTGGTGGGCCTCTCCTGAAGAACTGTGAACATGAGGAGAGAGCCAGGATGTAGATCTCAGATAGCAAGGGCATTTCAAGAAGAGTGTGTTTTTTCTTTACCTTTGTGTTTCTGCCTCCCCTTGCCTTCAAGTTCATGTTTAGCCCTAGCACCCATGATAGGGTACAGTCACTTCTCTCACTTTCATGAAGCGATTTTTGGGACTTCAACATGAGGCAAAGCAGCCTCATCTCCCATGCTTATGGAGGAGAGAAACCAGCCAGGCCAGTGGGGAGAAAGGTGGCCTTCTGGTTGGTCACCATTATGGTGACTACTATGAGATTTGACTTACGGGCTGCACTGGTTGACCCTGAGACCCTCTGGGGGGCCTTCTTTAATCATTACCTTCAGTGATGAGCTTCAGTGAGTGAGCTTGTGTTGTGAGGCTTTGTTTTAACTTCTCAGTCCAATTGCTCCTATTTTCTTTCTGTTTTCCAGAAGTAGTTGAGTAGATGTGGCCTTCTCTATTGGGACCTTTTCTTGTTTTTAGTGATTGTGGATGGATTCCTTTAATTTGCTGTCACTTCGATGGGGTCATGAGAGGGAGAAGAATGAAATATATATGCTTCATCCCTCATCTTGAGCTGGAAATCTTTAATAACATAAATAATATTAATGTTGTAGTATTAACTTATGTATGTTTATGAATATGCATTAATATAAGCAAGTGCCTCATGGACTTTGAGACATTGTTCATGATTAATGAATGAATTCCTTTCTTCTTTTTACCATTATCATTCTCCTTATCATCATGGATGCAACCAACTTCTGGAAATTTTCTGGTCCTCTGTCTTTTAGAAGGTAGATGAGTGCTGTAGACTGAATGTCCATGCCTCCCCTGCCCCACCCCAATTCAAATTTTGAAAGCCTAAGCAATGTGATGGCATTCAGAGGTTTGGCTTTGGGGAAGTGATCAGGTTGTGAGGGCGAAGCCTTCATGAATGGGATTCCTGCTTTATGAAAGAAACCTATAGACCTGCCTTCCCTCCTTTGCCATGTGAGACCATAACCAAAAGACAGTCCTCTATGAATCAGTAAAGGCCCTCACCTGACCCTGGATCTAGGACTTCCAGCCTCCAGAACTATGGGAATTAAGTTTCTGTTGTTTATAAGCCACCCAATCTATGGTATTGTCTTAGCACAGATTGAATAAACTAAGTCAATGAGATAGTACAGAATTAAGTGAAATTTCAGACAGTCTAACAAGAGACAGTGATATATTCAGACTCTGTGAGAAGAGCCATAGTGGAAGAAGCTTATTATGACCAAGAAAGGTCACATGTCTGTTGGTTGCTTCTGGAGTCAGCTCTCTAAGGAATGAATTATTCATCATTTCTTACCTCCCTATATTTCTGTTGAGCATAGATTCTTCAAGTCCCAAGTTTTCCCATACTTCAGTTGCCTTCGTGGAGAGTGCTGAAAACTACAATACTACTGGTTTGTGCAGGCTATTTATTTGTTTTATTTTTTAAAATATTCTTTTTTAGTTGTAGATGGACACAATATCTTTATTTATTTATATTCATGTGGTACTGAGAATTGAACCCGGTGCCTCACACATGCTAGGGAAGTGCTTTACCACTGACCCACAACTCCAGCCTCTATGTAGGTTATTTATTGATAACTGACTGTGTGTTCTTTGTACTGGCAGGTTCTTAATAGAGTGGATGCTTACAGCATATATTTAGTGAAAACACATTTTTGTATTCTAAATGGAATGCAAGGTAATAGCAAAACATTTAAAAAATACAAACAAAAAATAAGAGACCCACAATAGTCAAAGCAATCCTTAGCAAGAAAAGTGAAGCAAGAGGCATCACAATACCAGACCTCAAACTATACTACAGAGCTTATAGTAATGAAAACAGCATGAAAAAAATATAAAAGATACAAACAGCAAAAAATAAAAAAATTAAAAATCAGCCAAAGAGGTATTTTTAAAATTTTTAGAATGAATTTTTGCTCTTTACCTATTAATTTATGGACTTAGAAGCACACATACACTCCCCCCACCTCTACAGGAATGTTCTGAAAATGGTTTTAATTTTCTTAAGACATTTGCAAATATCTTGATAAGATATAACACTGTCTCTGCATTTTTCCTCTTCCTAGAGCCTCTCTCCCTTATCTTTGCACATGGATGTTATGCAGAAAGCTATATGTGAGTCAATATATCTGACCTTGATGAACAAGAAACAAATAGTTACATCTGCCTGATTCAGTTAGAAGGAGGGTTCTGTATACTGGCCTTCATATTTGTTCATAAATTCTTTTGTCACTACTAAATCAATCATCTGTGATAGGACATTTGTTTATTTGGATGAATATACACCAGCATTGAACTGGAAAAAGAAGGTACTAGTTGTGTTGTCCTTCCTGGGCCTGCCCATCTGGTAGGGGTTCCTTTCCAGCTAAGCTCACTGGTGCACAAGGTTTAGTGATCCTAAAAAAATTTATTAGGGCAGCACATAAATCCCTAAGTCAGAAATGTGGAACTCATGTCATACTCTTTTTTATTAATGGCTTCTTTTATAATCAATTATTTTTTATTCCATCCTCTAAGCCTCTTGATTACACCCCTTTTCTTTATCACTTCTACCTTTCCTTTAGCTCTGGAACTTATCTCTTGTGTTGCTAACATCTCCTTTCCTCCTTTCCATTTTCCTCCAATCTCTCCTGCATATTATTTCTAGCATTTTTTTTTTTACAATTCTGATTACCTTATTATTTATTAAAAGGGAGCATGAACTCTAAAATCAAAGAGGCCAAGTTTCAATCCTGACATCACCACTTACCAGTTGTGTAATCTTGGGAGATAGCTAAGCTTTGTAGACCTCAATTTCCTTATTTGTAAAATGGGAACAGTAATAGTGCCTATCTTAGAATTACTAAAAATATTAAGTGTGTTTCTGAATATCAAAAGCTTAGAACAGTCCTGGTCAAGCTACAAGTGTTAAAAAAACTTTAATCATTATTAAAAAATTTTAATGTCTTTTTACCTTCTACAGGATGCTTTCTGAACTTTTTGCCTGGCAGAACGAACTCTTTGCAATTTTACCACGGATTCCATCCCAGTTTCCTTTCTTGCTTCTCCATTAATACCTTATCCTTTAACCAAAATGAAACACATGAAATACTTTTAATATGCCATGACCTTCATGCCTCTGTACCTTTGTGCATACGATTCCCTTTGCTTGAATGCACATGTGACAATTGGCATGAATGAGGCCAACAGAGGAAATTAGGAGGTCTAATTTCCTGGCCTGAGCTTTTCCTACTCTAGATACTGCCTTTGTCATCTTTATCCTTTATGCCACTCTCTTGAGTGTGTTACTGTGTGCATGGCAGAGGTAATAAGGGGCTGAGTGTCTGATGGGGCAAAGGGAGCCCCCCAAAGAACTTCTTAGTACATATTATCAATCTGTTATTTTATTATTTCAAACAATATATAATCAGCTTTATAATCTTTTTTTTTTCTTTTTTAACCTGGGAGTATTTGAACATAACTCCATGCTTCTAAAAGTGACCAATACCATGAGAGATGTCAACATGGATGTTGTAGATCTGTGTTTTCATTTTGAATGGGTGGTCCCCATGGTTGCAGCTGGGGGCCTATGTTTTCCTTCTATCATACTTCGTGGCCTTCTTCCTTGGAGTACCTAAGTCAGATGAGCAGATCCATTGTGGTATGGATCTTTCTCAAGGTGCCTGCTCTTCCTTTCATTAGTGTGGATAATCAGAATTTGATTGTAAAGTGTGACTGGGCCAAATACAAGGGCTTTTAAAATTATCTGCTGTTTTAGATTATCCAGGCCACTGATTCGCCTTCCTTAGCATGGATAATTGAGAGTGGACTGGGTTGAAGAATGTTAAGCAGAACCAATTGACAAAGTAAATGAGATTTAAAAACTCCTTTACATTTAAATCAAAAAATTTTTTTTAATTTGAAAGAACTTGTTTTTATATTTTGAAACTGTAAATATATTTGATTTTAAATTGCTGCAAGACAGGAAAATATTTCCTATGACGTGTTCATTTAAAACCTATTTAAAATGAATACTAATTACAATATACACTTAAGAGAATTAAGGGAAAATTGAAAGTATAGACAAGAGGTCAGACAGTTTCATATTCAATGTCAAATCTTGTAAGCATGTTGATGTCTCATCTAGGTGACTGAGATAGTGGGATCGACTTCAAATTCTAAAAATCTTTTGATGTAGAGGCTTCAGTTCTTTGTCCCTAATAAGCAACAATCCTTTGGAGAAGGGCATGTCTTTGAACATACATTTAGGAATTAAAAGATTCTGATTTCTGGAAATACTGTTTCTGTCTTCATTCTCTCATCTTCCCCGTTCAGTGCTGAATGCAGGTAGAGATGTATTTGCATGCTATTTGACTGGGAATTTAGAGGGCATTTTCCCCAAAGGAGCAATACTGTAAATGAGGGTTGGTGTCACTGAATACCCTTCAGGTGTGCGATGAGATAAATAGATTTTGGGGGTTGGCCTGGGAATTTGGAACATAATGTAAGAGGCAATGGTGAGTTTCTGGGCATGTGATGCATAAACAAGGTTTCTGAAACATTACCCATTTTTATGTTGGGAATTGCCAAGCTAAAGCTTAAAATCTCCCACAACACCTATGAATAATCATTTAAATACTGGCTTTGAGACCTGGGGGAAAAAGTGTATTATTTACTCTAAAGACAATAATCTTACTTGGAGTCATTGTAGTCCATCATACAGATGTATATACTTGGGGATCATTCAAAAAGCAACATTTTCTCTAGATGGTCCATTACTTTATGTAACTTATAAATTATAACCCAGGGCAAGCTGGTTATGTGCAGGAATGCACATCAGCCATCCAGTAACAGAATGTGGGAGCTACAGCTCTTTCACAAGGAGAAACATTATAAAGGGGCTTTGATCACTGTCCATTGTGTTTGGGTGTAGAATAGGATATGGGAAGGAAGTGATGAGGTCTACAGTATATCTTTGGTTCCTGTGGTACTGAGAATTTGGCACACAAATATAGGCACACAAAAATTCTCATTGCCCAACTAGTTTGATAAAGAGAGAACAGAGGGGTTCTTACAATAGATATTACATAAATAAAGCCAAATACTTTCCTAAGATCATCCTGGTAACCCCATGGTCTAAATAAAGACCAGATGCAGCCATGCTAAAGCTATGACATTATGGGCTTGCTGTTGGGTGGTACCTTTTCTCTTGATTTGAGAGAGATTATTAAAAAAGATCCAGAAGAGATCCTTCTTCATGTTGAACTTGGAGTCCTGTTTTGCTTGGTATGAAGTGAATAATTAAGTTATGAGTATTTATTTGAATTATTGCTGTATAGTTATTAGTTTATCCCAATGAGATATTTGTCTACTGTGAGGACTATAGCCCTGGAGGTGTAAAGGTGGATAAAACGATCATTTGAATCCAAAATTCTGGTGGAGGAGTCAGGTGTGCACATGACTGATAGGCTGTGCTGACTCTCACTGTTGAACAAACAGCAGGCAAAATGCTGCTGGAGCCAAGTCAGAGAGGCGGCAACCCAGGAATGTGGGAGGGGGTTGTGATATCTAAGTTGGATTGTAAGAGATAAGCATTTAGTTTAGTTTTCTGGGATAGACACAAAGAAGGGATATCAGCAGATTAAATATTTTCGCCAAGGCACAGTAATATGAATATTTATGTTGTATTTGGGGAACTGTATAGTCATGCTAAGTAGCTCAATGGTTTTGAATTTAAAGTGTGTGTATGAATCCCTTGGAGTTCTCATTATCACATGGAAACTCATATGAGCCTATATATTAACAGGAGTTTACAGTTTTTTGTATGTGACTTGTATGATTGTTTTGTAAATGATCAATGTTTTGTAAACCCTGCCATGGTCTTTGTTTTCTGATAATAGGGTGAATGGCAGGATCTGAAGGTAAAAAGAGAGAATAGATTCATGTGTGAGGCACAAAGTACCAGGCTACTGAGTGGGCTTAGGGTCATGTGCATTAGGTGTTTGGTAGCCATAAAACCTAAGAAAAAGAAGTAATAGAATTGGTTCCATATATGAGAATTTTAATGCACTGCAGAGGATGAGCTGAAGGCAGAAGACATGGAGGCTTGGGAACAGTGGTCAAGCTGTTTCAATGGACAAGGTACTGCTGCTGCTGCTGCTCCTGAGGATGATAGAGGAGCAGACCTGAATTTTGGTGGAAGGGACAGGATGGAGGAAAGAAAAGAGGAACGAGACATCACTGAGGGAGAACTAAAAGGGTATGTTCATGAATGCAATAGGGCAAGAAGGAAATAGGAAGACCAAGATGTCTCATGTGATTATTTTTAGGTATCTGAATGACTGATGATGCTACAAGTAGAGGTAAAAATGCCCTAGAGAAGGAGCAGGTTTGGAGGTTGTGTGGTAGAAATAGAATAGGTTCCATTTGTGCTTGAGATTCCCTTTGGGAATTCTCAGGAAATGTCTGGGAGGCAACTGAAAATTCAAAGTTCCATTTCAGGTTGTATTTGCTCATAGTCACTGGTGTATATCTGATGGTTGAAGTCATAAGGGAAGGAGAATGCTTGAAATAGGGCTGGAAAGGGAAACAGGGAGATGATCAAAGATGAGCAAGTTTTCAATGTTTAAATTAAGTTCTGTGGAAGAATTAGGAAAACTTAGATGCTGACATTCTTACAGAATCTTTTAATGATCTGGAAGAACTTTAGGAGACTCCTAGTCCAGTGAGTTTTAAATGTGTTTTAATGCAGCACACCAGAGTTTCAAGAAAATCTAACTCAGGAATCTAATAATTAAAAGGTACAGATGGGACTTCTCTAGTTGAAGGGGGGTGCAAAAGTTGTGCCTATCCATTCAGAATTCCTGTCTTCATTTCTCCTTCACCACATGGCAACTACTATTTCCTCTCCAGGGAACATGATTTTTAGAAACATCAATATACTTTCCGTATTTTATAGAAACTGGAGTGATTTATTGACATGATCGTTGCCACACAACTCATTGGTGACAAAGGGAGAACATGTTGATTTGATAAGCTCCACAAGAAACAAAGGAACAAAAGGAAACAGGGAGCTTGCAGCCACCATCAGTGGTGCAGGCAATATGTGGGTTTAAGGGACAGAGGTAGCATTCTAAGTTGTAATATTCAGGAAAGGACTGCAGGAGTGCTAGATTTTGAGAGACTAGGAGAACACTTAAGGGTTCAGTTTCTTGTCTGAGGTAAAGTCAGAGCTAAAGCTTGCACTGGGTTGGAGAAAGAAAGTGGGTCTATTTTCATCAAGTTTTCATCAGTGTGACCAAAAGATCTGAGATAGAACAACATAGAGGAGGAAAGGTTTGGTTTGGCTCATGGTTTCAGAGTTTCAGTCCATGGTCTGCCTACTCCATAACTCTGGGCCCAAGGCAGACTATCATGGTAGAAGGGCATTGAGGAGGTAAGCAGCTCAACACATGGTAACCAGGAAGCAGAGGGAGAGCTCTGTGCACCAGGGACAAAATATAAACCCCAAAGTTATATCCTCAGTGACTTCCTTCAATTATACCCTACCTTCCTACCTGTGGGGGACACCTCATATCAAACTCACAATAGATCTTTCCAATATCTACAAAATGTAGACATTTTTCATATATGTTGTGATGCAATTACTGCTCACATCCCATCCAAATTCCAGTAGCAGTGGAAGTTTCATGGTGGGACAGGCAGGTAAGTCAGAGCAAAGAATGGCTGTAGCTTTCTTTTTCACGCAGAGGGACTTTGGGAAGGCACCTTTGGGAGGTGATGTTTTGGTAATGTCTCTTAAAGCCACCGTTGCCAAGCAAACACAGCATGTGTTTTTATTAGCATGTGTATTTATCTAAAAGAGGTCTTATTAGCATGTGTATTTATCTAAAAGAGGTCTTTTAAGAGTTGCTGATGGAACATCTGTTTATGTTACCAATTGGCATATAGTAGAAACAAATCTGTAGCTACCAAAATTAGTGTCTAACATGAAAAACCCAGAAAATTCTGCATTCACAGAGTCACTTTGAGACACTGGCAGAATCTGCCAAGACTGAACACTGACCCAGTGATTCCTGGGAGACCTTGAGGAAAGTCAATTAGTTTCTGAGTCAAAGGAATATCAAATTTTTCTAAACGGCATTGCTGCCATCAGAAACTTCTGTTCCTGAATTAGTAAGTGCTACAAGTTCCAAGTCAATGTTCTTTCTTAGAAAGATGCTTATGGGATGTAAATCTTTTTAAGTACATTTTATTGTACCAATTGTTTCCTTTACAGAAAGCCCATTGGTTTGTTATTAAGTGGTCTATCTAATAGTGTCAATAAATTGTAAAATCTGAGACTGGGTATTGTGATTTTGGATGTTTTAAGGGTCCCCATTGTCTAAGTGACTTGGCCTTGAATCATCTGCTTGACCTTTCTTTGTTTTAATGGTCGAGAGAAAGTCCCCCCAACTGCACAGAGTTGGTATATTGACTATTGATATATGTGATCCAAATCTGGAAAATACTTTAATAGAGCAAATTATCAAACATTATGTGAATGATTGGAGTAGGTCTACACAATGAAAAAGTGGATAACTAAATGTTTTAGATGAAAATTTCAAGCAAAAATTCAATTTCTTATAAAATGTTTAATATATTTATTGTTTTGTGCCAACTATATATAATAACTGTCTAGGAAGGGGGCTGGAAGATTATAATGCAAACTGTTTATATAAAGATGTGATATTAAGTCTTGATCATTGGCACCAGTGCTTTATACTCTCCTAGCTAGGAAAAACAAAAAGTTATATTTGATTTTTTATTCTTATAAGCAACAAGGTTTTGTTACTTAATCTCTTCAAGAGTTATTCCTCTCAGGTGAATAACAATACCTTTTGGAATTTATTAGAGGGGAGACATGAAATAGTTAGGCAGCCTTTTAGTATAAGGGCTGGGATTTTTTAAAAGAATTCAATAAATGTTTATCCTTGTCATCATTTATCATTACCATAGCCACCATCACTATTATCACCATCACATCACCATCACCATCGCCATCACCAGGAGGTATGATTCTCTGGGTCCTCTGAGAAGCAGATTCCAAGACGTTAAATAAATAACAAGTTTATTAGGAAGAAATACCGTGAGAGAAAATGAGAAAGAAGTCAGGAGAGGCTGACATGTCTGTGAAATAAGTGAAGGAGAGAGAGAGAGAGAGAGAGAGAGAGAGAGAGAGAGAGAGAGAGAAAGGAGAGAGAGAGAGAAAGGAAGAAAGGAAGTAAGGAAGTTTGAATTAGTCATTTAGACTGTTATACCATTAAGGAGAAGTTCAGCAAGGTCTTTATGTGATAGGTTCTTGATCTAAAGTTGCTTGTCAGATGAATCCCACATCTTCCAGGAACAGGCCTGCTGTATCAGGCTTGTCCTATGAAGCGTTGGTTGGGATCAGCCCAGGAAAGTGTGGCCTCAATGCAAACACTGTGAAGGTTTCACACTGAGCCTGGTCAACCTTGAGGTTGGAGGTTTGCAAAATGTATTCAACGGCTGTCAAGACAGAATTGTGGGTAATTAAAAAAATCTACCCATATATTGTAGTTTATTAATTTTCTATGTTTAACCTGCCTTATTTAATGTTTGGGAAGAGATTTAAAAAAATAAAAATATTTCCTTTTGCTTGGGTAATATAAAATGTTTGTAACTTGGCCAAATCTGTGGTGGTAGCCTAGCTTATCACTGTGCTTGAATTTCCTGGTAAGGCTGTGTTCTTACTTCAACTGGACCTTTCCATGTAAAGTTTTATTTTTCTGCTCTAACTTTAATTTCTATTTAGAAACCTGATTTGATGAGAGTGTGAAAGTTTAACTGTTTGTAACAGGATTCAATTAAAATAGGTCATTCTTGGGGCTTTGAAAATGGTAAGTGGCCTTGGGCAAATTGGAACAAAAGTTATAAAATTCAATTGGATGCATCACAACATTTAACATCTTTAAGGAAGACATTTTGCCTAATAGATTCAATTTAAAAATATTTAGTGTAGGTCATCAGCTTAAGCACCTAAAAATGTGTTTGTTTGTTTTTTCCTCCCTTTAGTTATAACTAAGATCAGGACACCTGGACTCTGATTGACAAAATAAACAATTTGTGGTGGGACCTTGAAGAAAAGTCAATTAGTTTCTGTGACTTTACCAGTAGGTTAAAAAGGAGATTGTAATATTGGTGAATAATGTGCTTAGCGATGTTTGCATAAAAGATGCTTTGTCATTGTAAAGTATTATTGAATATTTATGGTCTACCAGACTGAGCCAAATGGCCCAGAGGAAAAAACAGTCAGATTTATGTAAACCTTGTTCAGTGTCCCAGATTCTTCAGGATGGGTGCTCTATATGTGAATGAATAAATAAATTGTATATATATATTATTTTAAATTTTGAAGGTACATCAATATTATCTGGGGTGTTAGCCAATCTGCCTGACCCATGACATTGAAATGAAATGTCTGCCTCTGGGTATCTATTTCAATCTCATAAATATTTTTAAAGCCAGAGACACTGATGGCAAGTAATGTTTTCCTACGGTTTTGTATCTGCAAATAAAGGTAAATTATATCTTTACCTAAAACCTACAAGAAATGATTGTTACTCATCCATGGGGTTGCTCTTAGAATTCCTGGGCTGAAATTGTATATCTTATAAATCTTTTTTTCCCTTTTATTGAAAAAAAAGTGTTCTACTTACTCTCTGCATAGTAGTTTTCTATCACTTTATTGTGAGAAATCTGAGCCTCAGAGAAATAATAATAATAAAAAATATTAGCTGTAAACACTGCCCAAGGACTTGATGGCTCTTACTGAGCCACACAATGCAGACAGATGTATTGGAATGTAAATAGGTGATAGGAGACAAGAGGTACAGAAGCAATTGGTTTGGATTGGGTCACTGCTTAATCCAAATGGGTTCAGCAAAAGAATTCATGAAACGTGACAGTGAGCCAAGAGGAACTTGATGTGACATTTCAGATTCCTCTACCTCTTCTAATTAACCATTTCACATATAACAAACGCACAGGACATGGAGACCCATCTGTACCAAGTGCAGACCTGTCAGTGGGGAATGGATGGTTCTGTTCTCCTCAGGCAATGGCCTATGACTCAATAATACCTCAAGTTGAACTTTTAATTTCTATGATCCATTGATTCTGAAGAGCATTTTTCTGTGAGACAAAAACTATACCAGTGTTGCCTTATGATATAGCCTGACATTAAATGCACTTGGATATATGGCACAGATCTAAATATACTGCGAGTCTAACAAGATAGTTGGAAACATAAAAACCATGTAGAGAAAAAGCTTGTCCTCACCATAGTGGTAGAAAATAACAATAACAGCTGCTTTAAAAAATTTGCCATTTGCCAGTCCTTGTGCCGGACGTTTTACACACCTTCTTACAAAAACCTTGCAAGGTGAATATAATTATTCCCTTTTGACAGAGGAGGATGTGGAATCAAAGAGGTTAAGTTGCCCAAGATGAATTTGGACTTGGGACTTGTAAATCCATGTTCCTGTTCAGGCAAGTTGGGAATTCTTGCCTCATTAGTTGGGGGGTTCAGAATTCTTTAGGATGCAAGTACTTCGATATATGACGCATCTCTTTTCACATCAAACCCTTCAAGGAAACCTCTCCCCAGCTTTCCTCACTCTTCTTGGGAAACAGAAACTAGCATTTAAATCTCAGAGTTATGCCTTAGTATCTGGAGCATTGTGGTGCTCCATAAATATTTGTTGAAATGATAAAAAAAATTCAGCTGCCTCTGAAGACTGGGATTTTCACTTATCTAAAAAGAACACCATTGGCCTATTTTTATGAATGTCAAATTTATATAGCCATTCCAGAAAACACACATCAAAATGGAATTATTGAAAATAAGATGTTCATGTTTAATCGAGTAACAGAATTCATCTAACTTGCCTAATTCATAAAATAGATTCAGGGAGTCAATTTTGGAGTTTAATTGTGTTGTACAATGAAAATCTGCGATTCATGACTGATAGGAAAATAGTGAACATTGACTTAGTTCTTACAAAAGTTTTGGACACAGGCCAGGCATATTCCCGGAAGTTAAGGTTTCTTGCAGTATTTTATGTTTCCCGTGATGTCAACAGGAAGTTACAGATTAATAGCACTTTGTAATTTCCATACAGTGAAGGGAGGAAAGAGTTAAAGGGTTTAATGAAATATTGCAAAGGGTGATGCTTCTGGGCAAAGGAGGGTTGAATGTAGGGCACCTTATGCATTATAAGCATTGTTATTTGATCCCTTGTCCCATAGTTATGTAATAAGAGAATTTATTTTATTTTTTTAGAAGGAAAAAAAAGTTCACTGAGAAAAGTACTTCCTGCCCTTGGGAACAGCTTTTTACACTGTGTTTTGTGTAAGAGCCGTTCCTTCTGCTGCAGAGCTCTGAATTAGGATGAATGCCCTTCTTAAGGGCTGAGACCAGAACAATGACTGAATACCAGCCAAACCAGAGGAACCCAGAGGTGTGTGGGCAGAGCTCAGTGGGCCCAGCCAACAGGCCTGCATGGTCACCAGCCTGGAACACCTAAGCAGCTCAACCATCCGCTAGTGCAGAAAAAGAGACCAGGAATTTTGTCCTTGAGGAGGCCAGCTGGACAAGCATGTTCCTTAAAGCCCTGGTTACCTTGAGATCTGAGACTAGGGGAAGCATCCCACGAGGAAGCTTGAGTAGCAGGTATGAACTTGACCATTAGCACCAAGGACAATTATATACTGCCTCTTGGAGGGTCAGTTTTAAGTACATTGACTCCAATAATGCATCCCCCAAATTCACTCTGTCAATAGGAAGATCAGGTGTTATCATCATTTGTGTTTTATCGATGAGGAAACTGATGTGTAGGCAGTTGAGTGAATTCCCTAAGGTCACAGAGATTGTAACCCATGGAGAGAATTACCATACAGAAAATATTAATTACTATGGAAAATAATATTAATTGAGAGGAAGTCAAGAGCAAATCTTTGTTCAATCCCACTTGATTTACAATTTTACTTCCACCAACTGCTAGCTCTATGACCTTCTCCAAATCCTTGAACTCAAAGAAACCTCAGATTCCTCATATTTAAATGCAGGGGGCAGGGTAACATTAGTAGTGCTTAGCAAAGTGCCTACCCATTACAGAGTCTCAATATATGATATCTACTATTATTATCATGGTGTTTTTCCCTCTATACTGTTCCATCCTTCCAAATGGGGCTCAGATTAGCATAGCAGCAATTGAGAGTTGTAGCCAGCAGAGAGGAATGCAATACTCTGAAGAGGAGTGGATGGAGGTTTTCTTGCAAAGGCATAGAGAAAAGTGTCTTTCACTAGATAGTGTGATTCAATGCATAAATGACTGAATGCATAGAGACTTAATTGAAAGATAAAAGAATAATTGCAGTAGAACGACAGAGGCAAAAGCAGTTAAGACAAAGAGCTGCATATATTAAACAAGACTAATGTAAATGAAGAAGGAGTCTCAGAAATCTTAGTAGCCTAAAGACACTATGATTGTCAGAAAACAAACTCTACCATGAGTACAAGGTTGCAGGCCAGAAGGTCATATCCCAGAACAAAGGCTGAAATATTTCCTCTCACTGCTTATTTCTGTAAGAATTTATGGCTTTTCTGAATTAGCAACTCAGTAGTTGCATTGCAGTCTGTTCTGTATTGTACTGGTAAAGTCCACAAGCAGCGCTCCTAGAGCACACTTGTAAGTAAATGTAACTACTCGTTTCCCGGGGTCCCTCACACTTACTTAGCAGGGAGAGCTCTTCTCTCCCTTTCCTTTAGAGGTGAACATAGGTGGCCTCTATTTCTCTGGCTGCTTCAAGCCCTATAGCTTCCTGGATATTTTCTTCTTACTTTTCCCAGTGCTAGGCCCTTGAGAGGTTCACCTACATGAATGACTCAGTGGATTTCATTGTCCTGTACCTTCAGTTTGGACTTGATCAATGGGAAGCACTAACAAGAGATAGGAGGGTGGAGAGGAGGAGAGAGAAGCCAAGTGTTTGCTCTCCTGGTTCCCTCCCTGCTGGATTGCAGTTGGTCAGCAGCACCCCTGCTCTGCTGCCAGGGAGCCCTTGGCAAACAACTACTCTCTGCTGGTTTTGGAAGCCATCTCTGCCCCTGGCCCCTTTATGGGCAGCAATGACTTCCTGCTGTTGCAAGCCCTGAGGTATTGCACCATCCTGGTTGCTCTCCCCAGATCCAGCTCACTCCATTGCAAATAGTCTTTTTTATTAAGCTCTCCTCAATTATCCAGTTCGAGTGCCATCTGTTTCCTGCTGGGACCCTGGTTGACACACATGGCCACGTTAAGTTGCAAAACAGTCTAACTTTGGTATTTAGAATCATCAAACTATGAAATGGTTAAAAGTTCAAATTGGATTTAGGATTAAGTTTTTCTTAGTTTTCCTTTTCTTGAGGAGGGAATGAGGTCATCTCTTTTCCTTCTCTGTTCCTCTTATTTTGTCTCAATCTGGTTGGAAGAAAGGTAACAAAGGAGAAAGTTCTTAAGGTGGATTCACTTTCTCTGATTTTGGGAGGTATTTGGAGGTGATTCTTTTTCCTCTGGGCATTTTTGTGGCCCCTCATTAGGGAGTCTCTTAGGTCCTTAGATGCAGGTGATGCTCTGGCCTTTGGCTCATCACTTCCACTGCCCTGGAGGAATCCCAACACCTCAACCTCCATCCGAGTTGAATACCCACTCCCAAAAGATATGTCTGAATCCCAATCCCTGGTTCTTATGCCGGTATTATGAAGATAATGATATCAAGAGGAAATAATCCTGGATTTGCCCAAATTCAGTATGCATGTCCTTATAAAAGAAAAGTAGACTCTGAGACACATAAACAGGCAGAAACTGCAGTGATGGTTCAAGAAGCCAAGGAATGCCAAGCACTGTGGACAGCCGGCAGAAGTTTAGGAGAGACTCATGGAACAAATTCTCACTTCAGTGATTCCAGAGGAGACCCATCCTACCAACACCTAGATTTCAGACCTCTAGGCTCTAGAATCATGAGACAATGAATTTCTGTTGTTTTAAGCCACTAAATTTGAAGTAATTTGTTAGAGCCATACCAGGAGACAAATGCAAAGTCTGTTTGCCCTTTTGGGCATCCCTGGATAGGTGCTAGGTCATCACCACGCTTATACTCCCTTCCCTGTGCCCACCTTTTTCAATGAGAAACTCAAGCTCAGCGTTTCCTCATTTGTCTCGGGCCATTGGGGCTCACTGACCCAGCTGCAGTTTCTCATTGCTTCTTCTTCTGTTCCTTTTCCTTGCTTCTTTCTTCTACTTCTTCTTTTGGTTCTAGATTCACTTTCTAGAAGTCAAGACTCCGATCCATCTTGTTCCTAAATGGATAAAAAACCACATCAGGGCCTCTGACTAGTTCATCTGAGAGCTGTGAGAGTCTGTGAGGGCTGCCATAGCAGGAGCCCCAGCTGGAAGCCTTCCACAGAAGAAACTGCCCTCTTCCTGGTTCTGGAGGCTGGCAGTCCAAGATGAAGATGTGGGCGGGTTTGTTTTCTCCAGAGACTTCTCTACATGGTTTGCAGATGGTCACCTTCCCACTGTCCTCACATGCTTGTGTCCCTGGTGTTTCCTCCTCGTTTTAAAAGGACAGTTGTCTTACTCAGTTAAGGCTCCTCTCTAACAGCCTCATTTAGATCAACTGCCTCCTTAAACTCTTTGACCAAATACAGTCATATTCTGAGGTCTGTGGAGGTAAGACTTCAACATGCAGATTTTGGAGGAACACATTTGGTTCATATGTTCTCTTCTCAATTAAGTTGAGAGGAGAATGATCATCCCCTGACTTGTTTGAGGCACGGGACAAAGAGCAGGCTGACTACTTCCTGAAGACCAGCATTAACCTCCACTCTTCACACATTTGTGTCTTTGATGTGGGTAAGAAAGTTAGGAGTTGTGACTCCTGTTTTGGGGTAGTGCCTTCGAATGTTCGCAGCTGGGTCTGGCACCCCAAACACTATTTTTATATTGGTGCTGATGTTGACATTCTGCTTTGTCTTGTTACATGTGTCTCCCGTCAGTTCCATCTATGTCTCTAAGACTAAGTATTTAATGTTCCTTAGCTTCATTCACCCTAGTGTTCTTTTTGTTTATCTCAATTCAGTTTCCAAATCTTATTTTGTAGTCCCACTTCAGTACTGTTAAGAGGAATATCACAGAGTAAAGAAAAGAAAGAAAGAATAAAGCCATTAAGCTAGCTGATCTATACTTCTTTGAATCTGCCAGGTTACTGTTATCTACATAATCCCTGAACTCAATAAATATTTATTTCAGTTTGATTAATTTTAGTGATAGTATTTTTTTTTTAAAGAGACAAAATTGTCAATAAACTTTGGTGATAGCTCTGTCTACAGTGGGAAGGAAGAGAAATGGTGAATCTCGGTTCATCAAATCACTACTTTCAAAATATTTGAAGAGTTTGGAGTGTGATCTCTCATGAAGTAACGGTGTAGAATCGTCTTATTTCACAGATGGTCACCTGCACCTTAAAGAAATAAACTTAGTGACAAAACTGAATTCCACCTCCTTCCATCTGTTCAGTACCTAGGGAGATAAAGGCACCAAGGAGTGAGCTTGAGTCTTCCAGTCTGTGATCATAATTCACGTTTTAAGTGCTGGTGACAATGGTCGGGAAGCCGTGGGAACTTCATTTCTTAGCAGAGAAATCTTGGGGAGTATCATTTGTCTGGGACCCTGTGAGGGTTCTCGACATGCTGAGTTGATCATACTTGCATGGTGTCTGTGAATGCAGTGGTCCAACAATGTGATGCACAGCCAGGCTCGTCCGTCGTCCAAAGTGAAAATTTCTAAAAATCTGCGCAGTGAAGTCCAATTTAGGAAAAATCCATTTTAAAGCACTTGGGTGTATCAAAGATGTTTGTCTTCAAGTGTTTTTTTTTTTTTTTTTTTTTTTTTTTTTACTTAAGACAATGTTAGTAACACATTCCTTAAAAATCATTCAGCTCATATTTCCTGTTTAAGATTTAGTTAGAATTAAATAAAAAGAAGTTCCAAGTGGACAGATTGGGGAGGGCGATGTGCAGGCTGGCATTTTGCTGTTTTTAGGCTTTCTTCCATCCTTCTTTCCTTCACGCCCCTTTTCTTTCCCTCCTTCCCTTTTCTCTTCTGTGTTTAGTTGTTATAGAATGTAGCCTGGATGAATCCTAATACCTGTGAATTCCTCAAGGGTGTTAAAAATAATTTTTGTTGCATTCCAGTTTCTGTTTTTCTAGCTCTTTCATGTGTGTAAATATACACGTCTACGTAAGTACACACGTGTGTGTCTGTACCACAGAGGACAAGCTTACAAACTGTGTAAATCAAATTTTTTCTTTGTCAATTTCTGAGAAAGTCTCTCATTGTGTTAGTGGCATTTTCAGTGTATCCCTACATTTGTGGAAGTTTCTTCTCATATATTTTAAAATTCTATTGTTAGGTACGTGAAAGTTCATGATTACTATGTAGTTTTGGTGGACTATAAATTCACTCATATGAAAATATTACTATTTGCCCCATTTAATGCTCTTTGTATTCATTTTAACTAATATTAATATTGTCAACTCTGCTTTTTATATGTATTAAAAAGAAAGGTAATCATGGGATATACATGGCTCAGTAGTATACAATATGTATATTTTGGGGCTGGGGATACAGCTCAGTTGGTAGAGTGCTTGCCTTACAAGCACAAGGCCCTGGGTTCAATCCCCGGCACTGCCAAAAAAAAGAAAAAATGTGTATATTGTATATTTAGTATCTGCATGATGTTTTTCCTCTTTACCTTTATTCTAATTAAAATATTAATTTATTATTTAATTTTTATTACCATTATTGCATTTTTTCTTGCAGATTGGTATTTCATATTTTCAAATGCTATTGTGTCCTACTGTGTTTTCTGCTCTCTCTTCCACACTTTCCTCCCTTTAGATTTCCTCTGCTCTTTTTCCCATCCACTGGGTGGTGCCCAGTGAAGGCACTGCTGGCATCCTACCAGGCTGTTGTTATGTCTGTGTTGGTTGTCTGCACTTGGCAGACCTCATTATTGGCACTGCCACTCAATTTCAGTAGGATCTCCGTCGCTGGGATGACCACAGTGCCCTTGCTCATCCCTCTCTGCCTCCTAGGGGTGTCTACCACACTGCCCAGCAAATTAGTGTTCCTTCACTTGACGCCTAGGTCTATTTTTGTTCCCTCTTGGCTTATCTTTATTTTTCCTATTTAATTTTTAGTTTTATGTTTGTAATATATGTATGCAGTTAAGAACTTCAATACTACTATGAGACTTATGCCACCACAAGAAAAGAGAGGTCTTCTATGTCATTCTGTTATACTTTTTCGTGTTCCCCAAGGACAACAGTTTGTAGCCTTTTCACTATTTTTTTCTAGTATTTACTTCTGTTTCTAAATGTCATATATTTATAGCTATTATTTGATTTCCTAGTTGAAAATATAATTTTAACTTGTTTTATGTAAGTTTATTTTTTATGTTTGTTTGCCTACTTACTGTGTGATGCAAAGCAAAAAGTTTTCTTGTCTGTTTTCCTCATCTTGTGTGTTTTGTTTAACTTCACTTAATTTTTACATAATTTCAGAGTGCATATTGTATACTACTGAGCCATGTATGTCCCATGACTACCTTTCTTTGTAAAATATATATAAACATATAGTTTTGTCGGAGAGTTAATAATTCTCTTTGCTATTGTCGTTGCTTCCTTTTTTGTGATCCTCTCATGAATTTGTTCCCACGCGGTCTGCCAGAAATGTAAATTGCTTCTTGATATATTCAGATACTCTATCAAGTTCCTTTTTTCCCCCTCCATGGAGGGAAAAAAGGTCCTTTCTAGAACCTTCCCTCCTCCTGTGACAAGGTAATGAAGTGTGTTCTGTGTGGTATGGTGGTTCCCCCTGTGCCTTTGGAGATCCTGGTCCTTTCTGGGTTAGTTTTGGCCACAAAGTGCTGCTTCTAGATCAAGGAATCCTTGCTCACCACAATCTTAGAATTTCACATATAGTTAGATTTAATATACTTAATAAATGTTAGTTATGAAAATAAACAAATATTTTCTTTTCAAGCACACCAGATTTATAACTGTTACTAGCAATTACTTAAATATTTAGCCTCATTCCAGCTTGCTTCTTTCTTTCTTCTTTCTTTCTTTCTTTCTTTCTTTCTTTCTTTCTTTCTTTCTTTCTTTTTCTTCTTTCTTTCTTTTTCTCTCAATACTGGGAACTGAACTCAGGAGCACTTCACCACTAAGTTACATCCTCTCTCCTTTTTATTTTTCATTTTGAGAGAGGGTCTTATGAAACTGTTTAAGGTTTCTCTAAGCTGCTGAGGCTGGCCTTGAACTTGGGGTACTCCTGCCTCAGCTTCCTAAGCCACTGGGATCATGGGTGTGTGCTACTGAATCTGGTTACATTCTATCTTTCAAATAAAGAATTAACAGTAACTAATTAGAACAAATAAAAATTGTTAAAATATGGTGGTTAAAAATAAAACCACCATACCAACAGAACACACTTCATTACCATGTCACAGGAGGAGGGAAGGTTCTAGAAAAGACCTTTTTTTCTCTCTATGTAGGGGGAAAAAAGGAACTTGATGGAGTATCTGAATATATGAAGAATTATCTGCACCTTACAAGCCTGAGAATAACATCTATCTCTGAAATAATAAATCAGTAAGCATAAATATTTCTATTTTATATGAAATGTGATGCACAGAAAGCATTTCACTCAGCACATAGCATTTTCTTTTTTTTTTTTTATTTAATTTTTTTTTTTATTTACTTGTTGATTCATTGAACACAAATGGAGTACAGCTATTGTTTCACTGGTTGTACACAAAGTAGAGTCACACCATCTGTGCATTCATGCATGTACACAGGGCAATGGTATCTGTCACACATTCTGTTATTAATTTTACCCCCCACCCCGCCCCCACCCCTCCCTTCCCTCTATGCTAGCTATCTTTCCTCCATTCTTGCCATCTTTCCCCCCCCACATTATGCATCATCATTCATTTATCAGAGAGACCATTCGGCTTTTGGATTTTTGGGATTGGCTGATCTCACTTAGCATAAGAGTTTCCAACATCATCCATTTACCTACAAATACCATAATTTTATTCTTCTTTATGGCTGAGTAATATTCCATTGTATATATATACCACAGTTTCTTTATCCATTCATCTACTGAAGGGCATCTAGGTTGGTTCCACAATCTAGCTATTGTGAATTGAGCAGCATATTCCATTCTTGCTCCTGGAGAGGCAGATGGACCCCACCTTGATGGAGCTCAAAGTAAAGAAAGGCGAAGGTAGATTTAAAAACAACTCTAGCTCTGTGTGTTACTTGTGCAGTAGGTGTTGAGAGGAAGGTGTGCTTATGGTGGGGTCACATGCTAGTTTCATTTTGGGGATTTGAAAGAATATACAGATGTAAACATCCACATAATCTACTCCTTACTTCTTGCTTTTTTACTGTACATGATTTCCTTTGTGCTTATAGATCTCAAAGGATAGTGTCATAGCAATAGAGAAAGTGGCATGATGTCATTTGGAATGATGTCTTATAAACCAGGAGGCCGGGGGCTCCATAGACCCACTCACACAAGCCAAGATACTGATTCTTAATCACAGGCAAGTGTGCAAATACTGTTTTTAGAGTGATTCCCACATGTGTACTCTACTGTCAAGAGCAGGCCACAGAGAGAAGAAAAAAAAGACTGGTCATAACTGGTCATGTTTTGTGTCAACTAGTTAGTGCTCAATGCATTGAGTCTAGAGGGGGAGAAAAGAACCAATGCTGGGCACCTGCTATCCACCATATGCATTTTTGTTTTGACCCATTTGATTTGTTCTAGACTTCTATGGAATGCTAGCTATGAAACTCTTACTTTATATACAGAGAAGTCCCCTGAAGAATAAGGGATAGAGACAGGACATAGAGTCATCTGTGCTCCACTCTAGAGTCTCTGCAACTTCCATAATACTTTGCAAACTTGAAAGTCATTGGTATATGACAAAATATCAATATTTTACATTTTTGTGGGAGTCCCTTCTATAACCTAATAGGATAGAAATTCTAGAAACAATTTTATCTTTTTAAAAATTACTAAAATGAAATACATGATCTTATCATTTCTAGTCAAAAATATTGCAATATTGTTAGCCAGTGTTTGGGCCCCTAGTGCCCTCTTTCCCATCACCTTCAGCACTGCACCTGAATTACAAATTTGCTTTTCTTCTTATTGGGTTCATTATGAGAACTCTTACTCATTTTAACACCTGCCTTAAAATGTGTTCTTTTGGTCAAACCTACCCAACTCCCAATGAGAGTGTTAACTCTTGAATGCTCACTTGTTGATTTCCCATTGCTTATTTACATAATCTTTTTTTCTTTTTTCTTTTTAGTTTTACATGACAGTAGAATGTATATTATACATTGTATATTATATATTATACATACATGGAGTGTAACTTCCCATACCTGTGGTTGTATGTGATTTGGAGTTATACCAGCTATGCATTCATATAGGAGCATAGGGAAATTATGTCTGATTCATTCTACTCTCTTTCCTATTCCCATGTCCCCTTCTTCCCTTCATTCACCTTTGTCTAAAACAAAGAACTTCTATTCTTCCCTCTCCACCCTTATTGTGTGTAGACATCCATGTATCAGAGAGAACATCCAGTCTTTTGTTTTGTGGGATTGGCTTATTTCACTTAGCATAAGAGTTTACAGTTCCATCCATTTACTAACAAATGCCATAATTTTCATTCTGCTTTGCAGATGAAAAATATTCCACTGTGTATATATACCACCTTTTCTTTATCCATTCATTGAAGGGCACCTAGGTTGGTTCTTTAGCTTAACTATTGTGAATTGAGCTGCTAAAAACCCTGATTTGGCTGCATTACTGTAGTATGCTGATTTTAAGTCCTTTGGGTATATACCAAGGAATGGGATAACTGGGAACTGGGTCAAATGGTGGTTCCATTCCAAGTTTTTTGAGGAATATCCATACTCCTTGCCAGAATGGTGATACCAATTTGTAGTCCCACTAGCAGTGTATGAGTGTACCTTTTTCCCCACATCTTCACCAACATTTATTGTTACTTTCATTCTTGATAATTGCCATTCTGACTGGAGTGAGATGAAATCTCAGTGAAGTTTTAATTTGCATTTCTCTAATTGCTGGAGATGTTGAACATTTTTTTTCATTTATTTGTTGACTGATTGTATTTGTTCTTCTGTGAAGTGTCTGTTCAGTTCCCATTTATTGATTGGGTTACTTGTTTGTTTGTTTGTTTTTGAGTTCTTCATATGTCCTGGGGATTAATGCTCTATCTGAGCTGCAGGTGGCAAAGATTTTCTCCCATTCTGTAGGGTATCTGTTCACATTCTTGTTTGTTTCCTTTTCTGTGAAGGAGCATTGTAATTTGATACTGTCCCATTTGTTGATTCTTGATTTTACTTTCTTGTACTTTAGGAGTCTTATTGAGGAAGTCCATTCCTAAGCCAACATGATAGAGATTTGGGCCTACTTTTTCTTCTAGTAGGCACAGGGTCTCTGGTCTAATGCATAGGTCCTTGATCCACTTTGAGTTGAGTTTTGTGCAGAGGAAGAGCCAGGGGTTTAATTTCATTTTGCAACATATGGATTTCCACTTTTCCCAGCACCATTTGTTGAAGAGGCTGTCTTTTCTCTAATGTATGTTTATGGCACCTTTGTCTAGTATGAGATAACTGTATTTACGTGGGTTTATCTCTGTGTCTTCTATTCTGTACCATTAGTCTTCATGTTTGTTTTGGTGCCAATATCATGCTGTATTTATTTATTTATTTATTTATTTATTTGTTTATTTTTGTGGTGCTGGGGATTGGAACCCAGGGCCTTGTGCTTCATGCTGTTTTTGTAACTATAGAATAGAACTCTTAGTGTCATCTAAATATTTATTTAAATATTTAAACTAGACTTTGAGATCTTCAAAGGAAAATGGAGTGGCACACTGAGTTTCACAGAGTGAAATACTAATTCATGAAGCAAGATTTTATTTTTTTCAAGATTCACCTAATTTGTAAGTTAACGGTCTTCAAGGAGCTTAATTCATTGGTATTGGTGTGGTTAGGACCATCATATCATATTTTGATGGCTATTGTCATCAGATCTGTGATCTTGGGATAATTTTTCAATCATTATGTGTCTAAGAGTCCTTCTAGGATTATTTGGAACAATAATCAGACATCTTCTAAGGACTATTATGAGAGAAATGGCCTGGTTGAATTGAGTTGATGGGGTAGGATCAGCAGAGAGCTAATGCTGAACAAATGGCCTTTACTATTAACGATGAAATGTGCTACAAATTTGTTTTGTTGGACACATGCTAGATAAAATAATATTTGTAATTTATGTGAATAGTATAAAAATGATATACACATTCATATTATATGTTCAGAATCTCCTCCAATATCGCCTCCATGTTCTCAGAAGTATCCATGCAAATGAATTTTATATTTACCAATCACTTGCTGTTTTTTGTGACTTTGCCACCTGACAATGTATAGCTAAACAATATATCATTTCATTTTACATGTTTTGAACACCATAAGGATGAAACTACATCATGGAATACTCTACAACTTTCTCCCCCTACCAATATGATATTTGGAAAATTTGTGCAGGTTGATCTATATAGATGTAGTTCATTCATTGTTACTCCTGTAGAGTCTCTCATTGTATGAAGAGTCTATGGTTTATTTATTGTCTGGATAAAAGAAGTCTGGGTTTTTTCCAGTGGGTTTCTTTCTCTTCTTTACTTCACTTTGTTTTGCTGTTGCAGATGAGGCTATCTATATATGGCTCCAGGTCTGCATTTGTAAAAACAGAGCATGTGGTGGCATGTGAATTCTGGGTTTTGGTACATGATATGTTTCTCAGTTTTACTAGATCTTTCCATGTTGCTCCCCACCAACACTGTCTATGCATTCCTGCTGAGCAGCAATCTCTCCAGTGCTTCATATTGCCCAACTTTAAATTTGTGCCAACTGTGTGGGTGTAGAATTGTATCTCATTGTGGTTTGCATTTGCATTTCCCAGATTTTTAATGATCTCTTACATTTTTAAAAATGTTTGCTTAATGTTTGTTTTTCCTTCTGTGAAGGAACTGTTAGCATCTTTTGTCCATTTTTTCTGTAGTCTTTTTGGTTTTCTAATTGAAATTTCAAAATATAATTATAGATCCATCAGTTCCTTGCAGTTCTATCATTTTTTGCTTCATGCATTTTGAAATTCTGTTATTAAGTACATAAATCTTTAGCATTATTATGTCCTTTTGGTCAATTTACTCCTTTAAGTTATGAAAAGACTATTCCTGAAGATATTTGGTCCTCAAATCGACATTGATATTAATATGGCTAGTCTAGTTTTCTGATTACTGATAGGGTTATTTTTCTCATCCGGTTACTTTAATCTTCCTGTGTCTTTCTACTTAAATATCTTGTATACATCTCAATATATAATTGAACCTTGCATTTTTATTCAATCTGATAATTGCTGCCTTCCTATTGGGTTGTTTAGACTTATTTATATTCAGTGATATTATTGACATGGTCAGGTTTACATCTTAACATTTTGCTATTTGTTTTTTACTTGGATCATCTTTTATTCTCTTTTTCTTTTCTGACTTTTTCAGATTATGTTTTATGCTTCTATTACGTACTCTTTGCTGACTTATTAGCTATAATTCCTTGTTTTGTTATTTTAGTGCTTCCTTCAGGAATTTATAGTGCACATCTTTTAACCTGTCACTGTCAAGCGACATTGTACCACTTCATGGATAACCTGAGACACAGCAACAATGTACTTCTCTTTCTCTTTCCCCATCTTTATGTTACTGTTGGTGTACAGTTCATTCCCATGCAGGTCAGAACCCCTACCCCACATACTCAGGACAGAAGCTTTCCACACATGCAGAAGCTTGCATCACTACCTGCTCATGTTGCTGAACTACACTTCCACTTTGTTTTCTGAATTACTTGATTTCCTGTCAAATTAATGATGTACTAAAAACATATTTCCTTATTTCATCCAGGATTTATACTTGTTTTGAGGATGGCTGAGTATAGGGTGACCCGGAAACGGGAGTCTTGTACATCATAAAGAAAATCGTACTGCAGGATACGGGCATAATTGCAATTAGAAAAAATTCCTAATAAACAAATGAGTTATTAATATTATTCATTTAGCAATATTTGTGCTGAAGTACTATGAGTGCTGGCAGCAATATGTTCTTATCAAAATATCAATTATAAATGTTTATTTTCAACTCATAGCTCTGTTTCTCATTGCAGCAATGTTTAGACATGTTTTGTTTAATAAGCATATGTGGAAAGCAAGCCAGCCCACATAACTAAGTATTCCTGCTAAGTAATATTTATTTCTTAAAATAGTCAAA
This sequence comes from Glaucomys volans, assembly GCA_020662805.1. Classification (NCBI taxonomy): domain Eukaryota; kingdom Metazoa; phylum Chordata; class Mammalia; order Rodentia; family Sciuridae; genus Glaucomys; species Glaucomys volans. The sequence continues at coordinate 451,573 of JAJEJO010001547.1, forward strand.
ACTGGATTCTGTCAAGTTGATGGACTACTCTCTGACATAGACTGTGTTTTGCATTTCTGAGCCTCCGCACTCTGAGGAGGATGGTATCAGTTGGCTCTTTCTTCATTGCTCTGAGTCTTTATTACAAAGAGCAGTACAATCAAGTGGAAGGACTTGGATGTCTAAGATCTGGATATAAATCTTGGCACTATTACTACCCGACAGTGTGATCTTAGGCAAGTTACTTATCAGTGATATGGTGAAGCAGCTGTGTTGGCTCATGAGAGGTTATTGTTAAGTTTCTGGCACTTTCATGAGCTGATTCTTAAACAAAGACATTTAAAAAAATAAACAATATATAATGTATAAATACATAATTCAAATTAAAAGCTAAGTTAAGCCGGTTGCAATGGTGCATTCCTGCAATTCCAGCTACTTAGGAACTTGTTTCAAATTCAAGATGAGCTGGGGCAACTTAGTGAGACCCTATCTCAAAATACAAAAGTGCTGGGGATATAGCTCAGGGTTAGCACACCCGCCCTGCCCTGGGTTCATTCCCTAGTACTGCAAAAAACCCAAACCAAAAACTACTGCTCATCTTTCTCCAAGTCTGCCTTCAGTTATATCGCATTGGTTGCTGGAAATTGACCATGGAAGTCAATTCTACCCCAGACATTGGCCAAGTGCTAAAAGTCAGTATTTGATTTGTCATTGCGTTTGTGGTCGGGGCCTGATCAAGTGTTAACAATTGTTATGGTTTAGATGTGAGGTGTCCCCCAAAAGCTCCTGAGTGAGACAGTGCAAGGAGATTCAGGGTGAAATGATTTTAGGTGATGAGCATTGTAACCACTGATAGGGATTAATTGGTTGGTAACTGTAGGCAGGAAGGGTGTGACTGGAGGAAGTGGGCACCAGGAGTGTGTCTTTAGGGTTTATATTTTGTCCCTGGGAGTGGAACTCTCTCTGCTTTCTGAGTGCCACATCCTGGGCTGCTTTCCACTGCCTTACCCTTCTGCCAGGCTGTTTGTTCTGTCTCAAGTTGGAGCTAGAAGCATGGAGTCGGCTGTCTACAGACTGAGACCTCTGAAACCCTGAGCGCTCAATAAATTTTTCCTTCTCTGAAATTGTTCTTGTCAGGTCTTTTGGTTATAGTGGCAAAAAACTGACTAAAACAGCAGAGCAGATTAAACTTAAAGTATTTCATATCTGTGGTTGTTGCATTGCGAGTAGCACAAAAATTGAGGGAATATTTTTTCAGTATTTTAAAATTGTTATACCACTTAGTAAAGAAGCAGCTCCCATCACTGGTGAACAAGTCAAGTTCTGGTACATCTTTATTTTCCTTTCAGTTTGCCTGTTAATTTAAGCAAAAATATTAACCAACTGTCATGTAAAATCTACATGTTTATTAGTTTCCAACCACACAATGACCACAAATGTAAAAATTAAAAAGACCATTCTATGAAAATCAATTGACTACATGGAATGTATACCAAGAAAAACTGCATATTTTATTATTTATTATATCAAGAAAATTGACAGTAAACACATGTACATGCCCATGTGGTTTTTTAGATAGAACCAGAGGTTAAACATTTACCAGCACACCACTGCTTAAGGAGATTAAGCTCCTTCATCTATTAAGCCAATTTTCAGAACTATGAGCACCATACTTGAAAAAATTATATTTTCATGTTTGTGTCTGTCTCCTTCTGGAAAGTACCATACTTTTTAACTAGTGCTGACTTCTTTGTGTAGATCTTAGTGTCCTACCTTGAGACCAATGCTCGTTTTTGCTTTGGTCAGAGCTCTTCCTTTTAGCAGCTTCTCCTGTCTTCCCAAGGTTCTCACTCACAAATGCTACTACTGAGACGATGACAGCTTGGTTTTTGTCTCCTCCTCCTCCTCCTCCTCTTCCTCCTCCTCCTTATTCTGTGAATTGAGCCCAGAGGTACTCTACTCCTGAGCTACATCCCAGCCCCTTTATTTTATTTTGAGACAGAGTGTCCCTAGGTTTTCCAGTCTGGCCTTGAACTTGAGAGCCTCCTGCCTCAGCCTCCCAGGTAGCTGAGATCACTGCCTGTGCCACTATGCTTGGCTCCCTCCCCTATCTTCTTGTCTTCCATGTTGTCCTTTGTTGGGCTGATGACTGTATCTAATCCTGTTGGAACTGTGCATAAAATATGAGTACAGAGATGCTCAGTGAGGACCTGAAAGAAGTTCCTGTAATTGCTTTTGTTTGCCTTACTCCAGCTGTACACTCTTTCCTTGTATTGCAATTATGATGGAATGTTTTAGGCGTATAAAAAAGGATGTTAGATAATGTAGTGAACAGTCTCCCATATGCCTTCTCCCTAGTTTAAGGACTGACACACAGAAGATTTCATTGAAGGCCATCCGTGCTCCTTCCTGGTTTCACAGGTCCCGTTTCTTCTTGAGGACAACCACTAACCTGAATTTATCAGTCCCAGGAATGTTGCTGTACTTTGGCTTCATATATATATGCTCAGAAAATACATAGATTATTTTATATTTCCTTAGATATAAAAACATGATCAAAATAATGTATGTATTCTTTGCAAAAAATTAATAGACTATATTTTAGATCAGTTTTAGGTTTACAGAAACACTGAACAGGGAGAGACCTCCTCTGACTCTACCTCACAATCGAGTGAATGTCCTTCTCAGCTTTCTCGTTCCTTTGCAATTGCTTGTTATATAAGTTTCCCAAGAACCTGAGGCACAATGTAGTTCACCACAGCATCTCTTGTACTAGGCATAGTGTTTGACACAAAACATATGTGGAATTGATGGAGGTATGGATAAATGAATTTCAAATACCACTATCAATCATACCAAGAGTGAAAATGAGTAACTTCCCACAGATAAGAGACTAGACCATTACAAGCTCCACAGTCAGATAATAGGAAACTAGGGTTGTATTCATCAGCTTTTTGTTGCTGTGACAAAATACCTGAGAAAATCAATCTAAAGGAGGAAAGATTTAATTTGGTTCATGGTTTCAGAAATTTCAGTCTGTGTTCACTTTACCCTTTTACTTTGGACATGGGAGTGCCTGGTGGAGCAGAGGTGTTCAGTTCAAGTCAGACAGGAAGCAGAAAGAGAGAGAGGGGGAGAAAGGGATGGGAAGAGATGGGGGGACAAAGAGAGGGAGGAAGGGAGAGAGAGAGAGGGAGAGAGAGAGGGAAGGAGATAGGGGGAGAGAGATATGAGAGAGAGAGAGAGAGAGAGAGAGAGAGAGAGAGAGAATGGGAAAAGACATGGACCCCCAAAGGACATGCTCCCAAGGATTCATGCCCTTCCACAGGTTCCACTTTCTACAGTTTCCACTGCTTCCCAGATAGTCTGTTCGGCTCTGAATTCATTAGTCCATGATGAAGTTAGAGCTTATGGTCCACCACTTCCCAAGGCTCCATCTCTGAACCCCATGGCATTGGGGGCCAAGTCTTCAACACATGAGCCTTTGGCAGAAACTGCAGATCCAAACCATAATGGATTCAAGTGTGAAGGGCCAGAGATAAGGTTCCAACACTCTGTGGTGTGCAAGGACAAGGTGGGTTGGTCGTGGCCAGGAGGGATGCTCACATGGAGACCATGTTTTCGACTCAGACATTCATAACCTGAGTCCTACCTGTTTACCAGCCCCAAGATCTTCAGATAATGAACCATGAAGGCCAGCTATGCGGAGATACTAATGCAGTGATTCTGTATTTGCCACTAGTCAGCTTCAGGGATCAAGGACAGCTAAACACATAACCCACTCACGCGTGTTATTTTAAAAGCGTATTTTAAAGATATAAAAATGGCACACAGTTAATGAGGTATGTTCTTTTGGTGACAAATATTTACATTCCACATAAGCCTCAAGAGTGTAACTGTTGCGTTTTCTTCTTTTTCTCAGGAGGCTGGGATGCAGATGGAAGAGGCCCTTGTGTCTGGGACACATTCACCCATCAGGGAGGAGAGAGAGTTTTCAAGAACCAGACTGGCGATGTAGCTTGTGGCAGCTACACTCTGTGGGAGGAAGATCTGAAATGTATCAAACAGCTTGGATTGACTCATTACCGCTTCTCTCTTTCCTGGTCACGTCTGTTACCTGATGGGACGACAGGTTTCATCAACCAGAAAGGCAAGTGTTTCTTAAAAATAGAAGGTTGCAGCTTTAATTCAAGGTTATTGCTGCAGTCTGGCATAATTAATCCAGGATGCCATTCTGCGGTGTAGCTTTGAAATTGCAAGTTTTCAGAGTGATTATAGGCTAAATTTTTGGAAACGGTTTTACATCAGCCTTCTCAGTAACATTTTGGTTTTCCTTCACTGTTGAGATCTTTCTTGGGGGAGGGAGGGTGAAAGTGTTTTACTTATGTAAGATGTTATCTGAGTGTTAATCTGAAGGTGAATTTTGAAAGTTGAATTAAACTATTTTCAGTTATGTAGCTCGGTGAGAAGCTATGAGAAGCCCCGAAGAACCTAAGATGATTCTGAGCATTTTAATTGAAGATGAATTAGTGGAACTAATTAACCAGCACAGGGGTCGGCACCAAGGGCCCTGGAGTCTACTTATATGTTGTAAAGTGCCAGCGACATCACTTACTATGTGTCCAAGTATCTGTTGGGTATCCCCCAGTGCCTCAGTTTCCCCAAGAGTAGAAAGGAACATATTATAGTTTGCACTTCAGAGAGTTGATGGAAGATTAAATGAAATAATAGATTACCGAGTGCTCAACACGTAAACATTAAATAAATGTTAGCTTTTATTCCTAAGATGCTTTGTAATTAAAAGGATCATTCACTGCCTAGTGAATGCCTATAATTTATTAGGCATTTCTACTCTCATTTTTCTCTAATCCTCCTAAGAAAGGTATAATGACAATATCAGACAGAGATGTGTGGCCTCTTCACGTATTTGGGAAGTGGTAGGTTTGAAGTCTAAACCTGAGGTCTGCCTAGCCCCTTCCACCCAACAGGACTGGAAAATAATGACCTGAGGGCCAAATCTGGTTTGCCACCTGTTTTCCTAAATAAAGTTTTATTGGAACAGGGCCATGCCCATTCATTACACATCATCTATGGTTGCTTTCTCAGTATGATGGCAGGATTGAGTAGTTGGGGCAGAGACCATATGGCCCACAAAGCCTAAAGTATTTACTCTCTGGTCCTTTCTAGGAAAAGTTTGCCAACCCCTGCATTACAACATATGGCTTCTTAATAATGATACTTTATTACTACTTCCTCCTGGGAAAGATTTCACACTACTCGTAGTCTGGGACTGGGTGAGCAAGTAAGAGGCCTTGAGTGAGAATTTAAGGAGAGTCTCTGAATGCAGGGTAGGCAGGTGGATGGCCCAGATTAAGGGCACCTTGCCATCCTCCACTTCCCACACCTGAGCCTTTGCTGATACTCAAGGATCCTTCATGAGCTAGTTGTGAGATTCCCCACATACAACTACCCAAGATGAGAACTCCTTGGTGGCCCTGAGCACCTGCAGTGCTCATTTCATGTAAGGGGTGATTTCCTTGGGACATGGAACCACAGCTTTTGGGCCCACATGAAGCTCTGACCTCTGTGTGGCCTCCACCAAATAGGGACAGCACAAGGTAAGCAGTCCATTGCTTGGTTCTGAAGACACTGGCCCCTGACCAAGGGCTGAAGGATGAATGTGTCCTTTCCTGACATCAGTGCTTCCTTTTATTTTTGACTTTGAGCCGGTGGTAATTTGTTGTTTAGTTTAAAAGTGAACTCATACTTTTCTGCCTTCCTAATTCAACATCTCTATCTTCCCTTCTCTTCAGTACTACCATACCCCAAGGTCTAAAAAGAAAAAGTAATCTTTGAATCCTTTCTTTTCTTTGCTTCCAACATCTAATTGGCTGCCAAGTAAGGTCCATTCTCCTTGTGTCCATTTATCCTCGCCCCTCCTAACTCCCCCACTGCCCTGGATTGGGTGTTTATCATTCTGACCAAGGGCTTTTGGATGTACCCTGATGGGTCTACCTACATTTCCTCTCTTTGTTCTTCACTTTTTCCTATTAAATGCCACTACTGCCATTTTCCTAAAGTTTGGACTAAGTCATATTAGTCTGGATCATTTCTGGCTGAAAAAAAGCAAAATAAAAATTATTCAGCCATCTCAAGCCTCAATATACAGTCTCTACTCCTTCCTACATCATTGCAAGTTCTGTTGGACTTAGTCTTAACTCACCTCCAAAGCTTTGCAGGCTGCAGTTTCCCCTTGTGTGGGTCCCATGCAATTCCTCCACATCATCTCCCTAGCACAGAGCCCAATCCTTATTAAAAATACTTCGTACTTTTCTGCTTTCGTAGGAGTTTGTGGACATTCTTCCTTCTGCCTGAAATGGCCTTTCTCTGACCCCTAACTGCACCTGCTTAAGTACTAGCCTGCTGCTCAGGCCTAAAAGCCTAGCATAAATGCTTCATCTTTAAAATCTTTCTCAGTTCCAAGCCAGAAGAAACACACACACACACACACACACACACACTTTTTTCCTATTTTCATAGCACTTAGCAAAGTTGTTAAGGTATTTCTCACACTTTTCATTGTTACTATTTTTATATCTACTGTATGGTTTTCAGTACCTTATGTTTATTTCCATTCAGCCAAAGTGCCTGCTATGCATCAGGGACGGTGCTAAGTGTTCACAAGGCAGACCTAAGGGAATCCCTTGAGTTGCTTACAGTGTACGGCTCAGGTTACTCCTGAAACCTGGGCCAGGGCCTCACAGGGAGGAATTCCATAAACAGTTACTGAATGTAGTTGAATTAGGTCTAAGCAACCATAAAAATTACAACTGAGGATGGCAATTTTTGCTTTTCATTGGGCGTGTACAGGATGTACAGCTCACTGTGCCAAACGTTGCACTTAACATTGGCAAATTGAATGCTCATAAGAGCCCTGTGAGTAAAGGGCCTCTCAGAACAGAGGGAATAATGGCTCCATGGGCAGAGGCTGGGTGCAAAACTTCCAAGATGACAAATTTAGTTAGGACCAAGATCAGCCTATGTCTGTCTAACATCAAAACTCAGCATACAGCTTAGAGTTCATTTCCAGCCTCATCAAACCACTTGAATTCTTGATGCTCTGTCTCCCTGTTGGTAAAATGAAATGCAGGCTCCATGTCACTCAGGCTCTTTCCACTGATTCTCGGAGTCTGTTTTCCTGAGCCTCCATTTGGTGGTAAACAACAAAGTACTATTGCTTCCACTTATTCCTACAAGTACTACTCCTCCTAATCACAATCCCTTCAATATGTTACACAGCTCCACAATCCCTTACCTGAAATTCTAAAATCCAAAAAGTTCCAAGGATTTTTCTAAAACTAAATCAGTACCACCAGCTGACCCACAAATATGTCAAACTTATTTTTCATAATTTTGGTTTTATTCTATTTCATGAGAATATTTACATATTTTGTTGCAGAAATATTAAGGAATATTGATTTGGCCTGGCTGGAGGTGCTAATTGAATGTAGGATCTGTGCTCCGTGTTTCTGCTTTAAAAACCAAAAATTCTGAACACCTTTCCAAAGTTTTTAGAAAGGACTATAGACTTCTAGCAATATGTGAACATGGCAAGCTTTGCAGAGCCAAGTTAAGATGTAGAGAAGCCTGTGGGGACACATTATAGGTCACCAACCTAAGGGCAGGGAAGCAGAAAAACTGGAGCACCAAGGTGATGGAGGTGTGGTTCTGGACTCTTTGGAGTCACCAGAACAACACAGGAAGTCACTCATGCCAAGCTCGTGGCCATCTCGTGCCTGCCACAAGGAGCTTTTTGCATTTGGCCCCAGTTTTTATAAAGCCACAGCTGATTAATATTACAGACTTTTCTCTGAACAAGAGGGCACCAGAGGTGCTTCCAGGAGGCAGAATTTCAATAAGCAGTTGCTCATTCTTGTGCAGTGATCTGTTGAAGTGATTGGAACTGTTTTAACTCAGGAAGGCCATCATTTGTTTTTTTTCCCATTTAAACATTTTCTCAAAAAGCGTGGAGAGAATTAGAAAATCCCTGTCCCTGTCCTTTGCGAGGAATTCCCCACCCCCTTTTTTGTGTGTGTTTGACTACCCACTTTAAAGCTTGATTATGGGACATTTGGAGCCTTGTAAAATTCAATGTCCCCAAACTGGAAGAATATTTTACAAAGTGGAATTGTGACATAGCCTTTCTCTTTCAAATGTCAAGTTTTCTAGGCTTTACAAGAAGAGATTGGGCTGGCAACTGAAATCACATATTTCTGTATTTCTCAACTGTCCAAGTACATTTTCATATCTGCCACAAAAATAAGTTTCAGGTGATTAGTAGGAGACCCAACTATTGGAAAGGAAAAAAAAAAAAACAAAGGAATGTTTACGTGGAATTTCTTGTTCACTAGCACTTGTCAAAAATGGTTTAAATAAATTAAACAACCATCAAACTCATATTCTATGTTGAGCATTACATTAGGCTGAATAATGATCCCGCCAAACATGTCCTTGTCTTGAATATTAGGAACTGAGAATATATTAGCTTACCTGATAAAAGAGACTATACAGGTTAGGGATCTCAGGATGAGATGGCCCTGGGTCATCTGTGTAGTCCAGTGTAATCACAGTAGCCCCTTCCAAGAGGAAGGGAGGAAGATTAGAGCCAGAGAAGGGAGAGATGAGAACTGAAGCAGAGGACTAAGAGGAGAGGTGAGGACAAAGGTAGAAGAAGAGGCCACGGGGGAGAGCATGCCTGAGGCCTCCTCAGCCCGGAAAAGGCAAGGAAGTGGATTCTACTCTATAGCCTCCAGTCGGAGCTGCGACATTGTGATTTCAACCCATTGAGAACTGCTTGGAATTCTCACCCTCAGAGCTGTAAAATGATACATTTGTGGTGGTTTCAGCCTCCAAGTTTGTGGTAATTTGTTACAGCAGCAATAGCTAACCTATACAGGCAGGTTGGCAAAAGAACCTAGGACAATTAAATAAATTGATTGGTATGAATCATGGGAGAGGTGTGAATCAAAGTGGGCTGTGGTATGTTTGACAGGTTAGGCACAGGGAAAAAATGAATTCTCGTTATAGGAGTTATAGTTTTTTTTTTCTTTTTAAATCTGGAAGCATCATTTTTGCAAACTCCAGTCACCTCCTTTCCTAAAGTATTTACCCCTTTCTTTGCACTCTGTAATTCTGCTCCACTCCCAGACACAGTTGACAGGACACAGGAAAGCCTTCATTCCCTGTGGTCTGTAACTCCTGTGACCTGGTTGGAAAAGATGAGTTTGCGCAGTAGTTTTCCTCTCTCGAGGGTGTTTGGAATGCAGACACTGAGGGCTGGAGTTGGTTGGTGGAGGGCATCAGAGCTCTAAGGGAACATTGGCAGATGGTGTGGCCATTGTGAGACCACAGAGAATTGGGCACATAAAGAATATTGGTTCTGGAAGAAGGAGGGGAATCGAGCAGATGCATGGAGAGGCTGCAGTGGGAGAGACCATTTCCCCCACTGGACAAGACAAAGACTTTCTCAGCTTCCAACTTCAATTCCCTTGAGCCCAGCTGCAGTTATTAATTTCTTTATTTTTCTCGTCATTGGGTGTCTGATAACTCCCTGTCATTTCAAATAATACCCAGCATACCTCACACCTACCACCCAACTGCCTTCAATACTACCTTGATAATTGAGTTACTCTGGGCTGGCTTATTTTTCTTATAGTTAGAGAATTTTAATTCCAATATACTTCATGTTTTCAAAGATCAAACAAGCAGAAATGAGCTCAATAAAATAGAGACTATGGAATTGACCATGAAAAAAGGTTATAAAAGTTTTAATTCTTAAAATCACCAACCCTGTCCTAAATATCCAGAAGCAGAAGAGGACCCAAATGACCTCCCAAAGTTTCAAGATCCCTAGATTGGTAACTGATGATCATTGCAAAATTTATGCTTATTCAGAGAATTAGTTAGCACTGAATCGTACCTGTTTGAGAAATAAAGTTGAATGTTCAGTGACCATTTGGTCTCATTCACTATGGCAAAACTGAGGTGAGTCTGTGAATATTCCACTTTCACAGATGAGGAAACTTAGGTGTAGGGGTGCCAAGTGATTTGTCCCAATCCTTTGACTGAACTGTATGAGTGTGGGGCTCTGTGGTTTAAAATCCCACTCTATTTCCTCATGGAAAAGTTTCACTACAGCATTGAACAAACTGTACTAGCCAGAAATAAAATGCTGAGACCTGGGGTATTAAATATTAATTATGCAATGCTCTGTTACTTAAAATATTGATTTATTTTCAGCACAACTCATGATTTTCATGTTGCTTGAATTACACTGGTGGACCATCATTAATGATTCCTCCTAAAGGAAGAATGTAAAAGACCTGGTATTGTAATCAGGTCTGTTAACCTAGTGAAACAGTCACACTTTTCTGGCTCTGGAACATTAGTAAACATGAAAAGTGTGATATTGTAATGGAGACACTCAGTCTTTGTAGTGAGACAAATTGGGCTTAAGTGTTGGTTGTTCCATTTGACAACACTGAGACTCTCTGAATATCACTTTTCTCATATATTTGACAGGGATAAAAGTGCCCATCTCTTGGGCTTAGTGCTTGGATAAAGCAAAAGCATGACATCTGGTATCTAGAGTATGAATTCAGTAAGGGAAAGTTAATATTGTTTTTATGTTCAAAGCCATTGAAAAGAGTTGACTAGAAAAGCTCACATTAACAATACCAAGATAATTCATCATATCACCTTTTGATATCCCCATTTACACATGAGGAAATGTGGATTCACAGGGCACAGAGATGGGTTCCTGAAACGCTCTTTCATTGAGAGGGAAAAGAAAAGCTTTATAAATTTCAGTGACTATATGAGTTTTCGGTTGCTACCGAATGACCATAAGCTTAGCTGCTGAAATAAGTTTCCTTAGAGTCCTGTGGGTCAGGTGTCTGACACAGGTCTCTCCAAGGCTGAAATCCAGGTGCCAGCAGGGCTGCATTTATGTCTGAAGCCTATATGGGAGAGTCTGGGCCTTAGTTGGTTCACCTGGTTGGACGAATGCTGCGCCTGTGGTTCCAGGCCTGAGGTTCTCATTTCCTTGACAGCTCTCACCTGAGGACCATTTCAGCTTCTAGAAGCCCCCTGCTTACTTGGCTTGGTGGCTGCCTTCTTTCATCTTCTCAGCCAGCCATGGCAGGTTGAGTCCCTCTCAAGCTACCCTCCTCTCTTCTTTTAGTGGTGCACGTTTTCTGACTTACTTCTTCTATTCCTAGGACTCATGTGGTTCTGTTGGGTCATCTGAACAAACTAGAGACATCTTCCCACCTCAAAGTCCCTACCTTAATCACATCTGCAAAATCTCTTTTTGCTATGTAAGATAATATATTCATGCACTCCATGGTTTGGGGCACAGGCATCTTTGGGAGGCAAAGGAGTTATTCTGCTTACCAAGTGAGAAATAGCATATAAATGCATCATACAAATATGCAAATTGTTATACCTGATTCACACTGTTTCAGTTTGCAAAATAAATGAGGTATTGTTAAATATATCACTTAGGCAGAGGAACAACACATGATTGTGCATAATGTGGCTTCTGGTGACCTTGCTAACCTCCCCCCCATTCTTACTCTTCTTCTGGTGAGCTCTACATCCACCTTATACTGAAATTACAGCCTGAAAGAGTCATACCCTTCTAAGAGAATTACAAATGATGACCAGACAATATAGCTATAATTCTATATGAAAATAAAACTCCGACCTATATAAGAAACATCAGAAGCCAAACCACATTTCTGCAGTCATGAGTTCAGAATAGTCAGGACTTAGTTAACAGCTTGTGTATTTGTTTGTACCACCTGCTTTCAACTCAGTCCCAATCAGAGAAAGCCAAATATGGACTCACACAGACTCACTGCTATTTAGCCTTCTTCCTGCTTCCTTGTGCCAGCAACCTCCAGTCAGACTATAAGTAAAGACGTCTCCTTTAAAGAGCAAATACACACACAAAAGAACTCTATGGAGCTTTTCCTTCCTTCCCTCCGTCCTTCTTCTCCTCCTCCTCCTCTTCCTCCTCCTCCTCCTCCTCCTCCCTTCTTCTTCTTCTCTCCTTTCTTTCTTTTTGGTACTGGGGATTAAACCCAGAGGTGCTTAATCATTGAGCCACATCTACAACCCTTTTAAAAATTTTTTATTTAGAGAAGAGACAGGGTCTCACTGAGCTGTTTAGTGCCTTGCTAAGTTGCTGAGGCTGGTTTTGAACTCACAATCCTCCTGCCACAGCCCCCCAGCTGCTGGGATTACAGGCATGCACCACCACATCTGGCTGCTCTTCCTCTTTCATTATGGACTTTGAGTTGTAGACTTGATGCCAATTGCCAGTGATGGTTGCTGACTCCCCAGCTATAGAAAATTAAATAGCCTATTTTTCTCATTTGGGTGCTCTTTATTTCTACATCTCCTTTTGTCTTTGGCACATTCCTTTTCCCTTTTTCTTTTCCTGGATCACTTGTGTGGATGATTTATATTCACCTTTTAGTATCAGCTTAGTTGTCACTAATAACAATAACAATAAAAATCATTTCTAGAATAATAGCTAAGCTGTACTAAGTCCTTATCAGATGCTAAGAACTGTTCCAAGCATGTTCAATTTATCCATTCATGCAACTCTCATCATAATTCATTGAAATAGGTTTCTATTAATAACTATACTTCAAAGAGGATAAGATAATTCAGAGAGACCAAGTAACTTGCCCAAGGTCACAGAGCTAGTAGGTGAAGGATTCAGGACAGGATTTAGGTAACCTGGCACTGTTGTTCACTCTTGAAGTCATTATGTACGATATTGGAGAATGTTTTCAAATGCCCCAGGTGCAGGGTGGCTACCCTTTACCACATTTTAAATTAGGACTCTCTCGATATTTATTTTTTGGTACTGGGGATTGAATCCAGAGATGCTTAACCACTGAGCCACATCCTCAGACCCCCTTTTTTATATTTTATTTAGAGACAGGGTCTCCCTGAGTTTCTAAGTGCTTCACTAAGTTTCTGAGACTGGCTTTGAACTCATGATCCTCCTGTCTCAGCCTCTCAAGACACTGGAATTACAGGCGTGCACCACCACTTCCGGCAGGACTCTATATTTTATCTTTACTAGTAGTAACGTGTTGTACTGGTTTATAAGTTTATCTCTAGCCCCTCCTGATAAGCTTCCTGAGAAAGAGGATGGTGTTGACCTTGCTCATATTTATATGTCCAGTCTATAATAATTTCTCCACCAAATTATGTTTAAACATTTAAAAATGAGTGTTTGGATGCATGAAGCAATTTCTAAGTCTGAATTACTATTTTTTTTTTTTAATTGGAGGATACTAAGTTCTGGAGAAAAGGAGGAGGGGAACTGTCCTTTAGGCAAACTTACACACAGTTCTGCACATGATTTTATAACTCTGTTCAGTCACCAACCTCTTCAAACAGGACAGCTGCTCTTCCAAGATTGTTTCCTCCACACTTTTACACACAAACCACGTGTGGGGCTCTCATCTGTGCTGGAAATCTCTTCCCAGGTGAGGGTCATCATCAGACTGGACTAATATCTTCCTGACCGTGGGTCCCCAGGCAGGGCCTCTTCAACTTAATAATGTTCTCCTGAACTCAGCAACAGTCTTCAGAGCATTCCCCCACACATGCTGTCCAGGAGGATCAGCTGAGACCCAAGGTTGACAATGTAGTCCCATGTTGACTGTCAGAATTTCAGAGCAAACCCCAGCCAGGTTCTCACAATGTCCAAGTCTCATAATGTCTGACTCTCTGTGCTTGGAACCCCATTCTGGGGAGGGATGCTGAGCTTGTTTATGCTCAGTGGGTTTCCTTTCCTCGACTTGTGAAGCTAATAGTCCTGGAAAAGCATTAAGGGAGTCATCTGAACCAATTCCTTTACTTTATATCTAATACTACCTAAACTCACTCATTCACTCATTCATTCATTCCACAAATCTTTATTGTCTACTAAGTTTCTGAAACTATCACAGGACTTGGGAATCCAAGCTGAATTAGAAAGTTAAGACCCCTGCTCTCCTGGGGCTTGTATTCTAGTGGGTTTAATAGGTAAAGATGGGCATGCAAAGAACCAAATAATTTCAGTAAATGTGAAAATAGCACAATCTTAAGTGACAGTGACTTGTCCAAATGAATCCAATTTCAGAACAGGTATCTTCCCGTGATGTCACCCCATCACACTCCCACTCCCTGATCAGCCAATCTTTTCTGGAATTCCACTTGTTTCCTTCCGGCTTCTCATTGATTATATTGGGGAAAGTAATAAACCTTATTGAATAAGAGATCCTCTTGACTCTTTCTCATTTAAAATTTGTGTCCAACATACTTTAAACAACTTTTCTTATATTCTTTTCTTTTCCTCTTAGGAATTGACTATTACAACAAGATCATTGATGATTTGTTGACAAATGGGATCACACCCATAGTGACCATCTACCACTTCGATTTGCCTCAGGCTTTAGAAGACCAAGGAGGTTGGCTGTCAGAGGCAACTATCGAAGCCTTTGACAGATACGCTCAGTTTTGCTTCAGAACCTTTGGGGATCGAGTCAAGCAGTGGATCACCATCAATGAGCCTAACATTGTCGCTGTGCTGGCATATGAAGTGGGCAGGTTTGCTCCTGGTGTACCTCACATTGGGACTGGAGGTTATCAGGCAGCTCATAATTTGATTAAGGCTCATGCCAGAGCCTGGCACAGCTATGATTCCTTATTCCGAAAAGAGCAAAAGGGTATAGTATCCCTATCATTGTTTCTTCTCTGGTTGGAACCAGGAAATCCCAACTCGGTACCTGACCAGGAAGCTTTTAAAAGAGCATCTGCTTTTACTTTGGATTTCTTTGCTAAACCTATATTCCTTGATGGTGATTATCCTGAGCTTGTCAAGTCCCAGGTTGCATCCTTGAGTAAAAAGCAAGGGTATCCATCATCAAGGCTTCCAGAATTTACTGAAGAAGAGAAGAAAATGATCAAAGGCACTGCTGATTTCTTTGCCTTGCAATACTATACGACTCGCTTCATCAAGCACCAGGAGAATAAGAAAGAAAAACTAGGAGAAACGGGCTTTTGGCCGGATATGGAGGTTGATTATTTTCCAGATCCATCTTGGCAAAATGTCGACTGGGTCTATGTGGTGCCATGGGGAATACGCAAAGTACTGAAATATATTAAGGTAAATGCATGATTTGTTTGTGTCTGTGTATATCTAAATAATGTGAAGATTGCAATCAGGCATATGTATGAGTGCATATGGAACTTAAAAATGGGTGATTTTAGGTACTATCAGGTCCATTTGCTGTCCTGGGAAGAATAGATTAGGGTGTGAGTTGATGAGGGTTAAGTAGCCAGGAATGGGCTTCAAACCTGTAGTCAAATTTAGAATTTGTTGTCAAAGTCAGTGATGGCTATAGCAGTCACTTGGACGTATTTTTCCAGCTGGTGTCACTACAGTGATTGTTAAAGGGCATTTTAAGGAAAGGTATGGCTGGATCTTAGAGTCTCCATTATGCTGGATGACATCCAGGTGGCTGAAATTAAAATTTCAGGTTACCAGTTTTTGGACCCCTCCTGTGGGGAATAGGGAATGCGGCTGCCAGTGGGACTAAGGGGTTAAGGAGCAGTGACAATCAGCAGATGCTGATGGGAAGAAAGATATTTCTGTCTTCTCATTATAATAAGAGTCATTTGACTGTCTTCATGGACATTTGCACAGTTTTGCTTTTCCATTGTTAGTCATAAAAGGTCAGCGTGTGGAAAATTAAGTTAATAGGGTCAGTGCAATTTGATGAAAACTAGTTTTGGGGTTGTAGCTTCAAGAAGATTGAGGGTAATGCACCTGATTTTATGAGCTTTTTTTTTTTTTTAAACATCTGTTTGGAATAAAACTTCTGCTCTCTTGTTCTAGGATACGTATAATAACCCTGTAATTTACATCACTGAGAATGGGTTTCCCCAGCGTGACCCCCCATCTCTTGATGACACTCAGCGCTGGGAGTATTTCAGACAGACATTTCAGGAACTGTACAAAGGTACCATTTGAAATGATGAAAGATCAATTGTGCAAACTTAATATAATTTTCCCATGTGCTTATTTGCATTCCGCAAAGACCAATGATTTTAAAAGCTGAAATTCATGTAAATCAGTGTAAAGCCATGTAATTAGGAGACGGGGAGAAAAAGTATTTAGGAAAGAGGAAGGTGAGGATTTTGGCCTTCCTTCAACCTCCTGACATTGAATCAAGTAAAAAGTAATTGTCTTCTGCATTTTGTGGCTCCCGGGAAGGGGCGACAGGAATGAAAAGGGTGTTGGCTGTTGGGAATGACCGTTTAGCTTAGCACTGCTTGACTACAGCATACTTTTTTGCTTATTTTAATATCCTGACTACCAAGAAATGAATGGACAGGATTTTTTAAGCAGCCCAATTCAGCATTTATGCAACAAACTTCAAAATGGCACAGGTCCCCCATCCACATATGTACTATTAACTTGTGACCAAGAAATCCAAAAAGAAGTTTCTCTCGTCCTAGAGTTTTTGTCCTAGTGAATATGTGAATTCTGTTGCAGGGTGATATTATTATTCTGGAAACTCTGTTCTTCCATGTAATTCTTTTCATATTTGCAAACAAATTGAAAGGAATCATATTTAGTAGGTCACAGATTTCTAGACCAGGCAGCCTCTCAGCTCCCTCCTTTAGCTTGCTCTTGGAATATTATTACTCGGAACAGTGTTGCTTCATGAATCTTGCTCCTTCTCCATATAAAGGAATCATATCATAGCAGCAAGATCCCATGCAAAATGAGACTTCTGATTTATGGGGTTTTTTTTTGCACAGTAGGCATTACTCATTTTTTATCATTTTATTTGAAAGGTCCAGGAATTATTATTCCTTCCAAAAATTTTCAGTATTATACTGAAGAAATTCTGGAAACTAGTGGAAAGTGGTCTTTTTCTAAAATATGTTGACTGGATTTCTTGAGTTTATTGCCTTGAGTTTATTAACAGAGGCAATTGAATTCCTACAATTTGATCCATGCAAAACAATTCTTTTGTATTACACACAAAATAAATTCTTCCTTTGGGTGATCTTCATCTTTTGATAAGAAGGGAAAGCTCTAGTTCTCTGAGGATCCTCCCCATTTTTCCTTGTAAATGAATCCTATTCATAGTTAACCCTTTGAAGCTCCTGGGTTTCATTCTGAAGAACAGGTAGACTTTCAAGCAACTTTATGGATGGATATAGGGAGCATAAATGATGTGTCTAAGATTGGTCCTATTATATTTGGAAAAAGAGAGAGAATAGAAATTGGCCCTTTATATTTCTAGTTTGGTACTCTCTGTTTAGTGCTAATCACTTAAGGACATTTCATAGATTTTAAAAAGTGTTTTAAGTATTTCTAATGATAAAAACTCAGTCGTGGACCTCCCAACTAAGATGATTTAAAGGTAGAAAAATAACCGAAGAGTAGAAATTGTGAAAAGATTTGGGTTTCAAAGGGTCAGGAGAAAGAAGAGGGTTGATCTATAAAATCCTGTTTCAACATGTACATATCATACCACATTGAGTCTTTAAGTTATCTAAGGCAAAAAATACAGAGGGTCCCTTCATTACAGTGGTTCAACTTATGATTTTTTAACTTCATGATGATGTGAAGTAGGTTTGCATGTAATAGAAACTAGAACTTGAGATTTGAATTTTGATCTTTTTCTGGATTGGTTTCATACTATATGAGAAAACATGTAATAATTCTCTTGTGATGCTGGACAACAAAAGAGAGCCATAACTCCCAGTCAGATTTGCAACCACAAGGGTGAACAATCTAGACCCCAGTGTACCATGTTGCTCTGCTAGGATGTTCAGTGGGTTGGGTGTATTAAATGCAGTTTTGATGTAATGATGGGTTTATTAGACAAAGTCCTTTATAAGTTGAGGAGTAACTATATCTTGCATTCAAAACATCATTTTCTCACCATTTATGTCTCTTTGAATTGTAACAATTGACGATATTCATTGCAACTAATGCATAATACCATTTTGGTTTTGATTATTATATATAAATATAATAATCACATATATATGTGCAGAAATATATATATATATGTTTCTGCACATATATATATATATATGTGCAGAAATCTACAAATTGGCGAAAACCTGTCTAAAATAAGTGTATCTGTCACTTGCTATACTGACTGGTATTTTTCATTGATTTTGTAGTTAGCAACCAGTGAATTCTTTTGTGATAAAACTGCTAACAAAAACAATCCCTTCTTTTCTGTGAGCCATCTACCTCCCCCATCCACATGATTACCACAGCCACAGCCTAGCAAGTGGGATAAAAGACCATTCCTCTCAACAGATGATTGACTGGTCTACTGTAGGCACATGACATGGACTAAGCCAATCTCTGTTCTTGCCTGGGACTTAGAATTTGAACCAGTCACTTTGAATACTTCTTAGGGGTGAGGGCGTATGCAACATTTTGAAGCCTTGGTGGTTTTACTTTGTGGTATAAGTTTCCAAGCAGTGAGAAGGGGCGATACCTAGGCATTAAGGAAGTGGAGACAAGAAACAGGGACAATTCTCAAATGGCTCTTGAGCCTCTAATTCCAGTTTTTTTTCTGAAATCCAGCAGCATGCATGCTCTTGATAGACATTATTTTTACTTACAATGAAAGGTTTTACTCATCTCTCTCATCTTAACCTTTTTCTAATTTGACTTCTTGGGACTCAAAGAGTTTTAATACCGCCATCGTCTGTCATTCTCTAAACAGTGAGATGAGGTCATTACTCAAACTTTATAGAAGAAGAAACTAAGAGGCTAAGACATTTGCTCAAATCACAGAATTACTAAGTAATATTTACTGGAATAAGAGGAGGTACATTATTAATACTATTATTGATTACCTTGGTATCAGATATAAATGTTCAGGGCTTTCTGAGTCAAAGTGTTTTTTGTCTCTGTATAGAACTTCTTCCATACATTTGGCACTCTGGGCTTGTGTATATTCTTTAAAAGTAGTTATGCTGTCTCTGAAAAGGCCAACAGGTTCTGTGACCTTGGACAAAGCTCAGACACCCCATATCCTACCTCTCATCAGAAGATCTGAGTCAAATTTTTGCTCCCTTTTCTGAGACTCCTTTGAGGTCGTGCTGATGATCCTGAATGGCAATAACTTTCTTAGTAAGACGCATCCTGTGAGCAATTAAAAATAATAACAGATCAAGGAAGACCTTTGTGGGAAGTGCTGCAGGTGGAGCCCACCAGACGCAGAAATGAAGCCTTCCTCCAACATCACACATGGACAGGCACCTAACGACACTGTAGCTGGATCAGTCATTCCCTTGGAGGGCTCACTGGTCTCTTCGGGTCAAACTCCACAGCAATTAGTCAAGCAATAAAAAGTAAGCTGATGTTTCTGTTTCCTTTTGGAAAAGGAGAACAAAAAATGAGAGAGAGGAAAATGTCATTTTAAGAAGGGGTCAGTTAGAGCCTTTTTATCATTGTGTTGTTTAATTATATTTAAGCATCTTTAAATAGGTTATATTTTATGATTATAGACACTAAGAAGAGTAAAGCAACACCAAAAGCTTAAAATAGCACATAACTAGGCTTGCATGCTAGTTCTGCAAATTTTTCAATAAGGGGCATTTGGTAACTTGCCTGACCTATCTAATCCTCTGTTTACGTATAAATATGGGAATAATGCTTCCCTTGGCAGAATTGCATCTAATGAGTTATACATATTCCACAAGCTGTTAAGTTATACATAGTAGTTCCTTAACCAATGATAGTTATTATTAAGAAATGTGCCCAGTTATATTATTATGAAATGTGCATCATCTCCAAGTCAATTTCCTCGTTATTTTTTTAAATGCCATTCAAAGACTTGTTATTCTTCTATCCTTTCTTCCCCTTTGGAAGCTGTGGCAGAATATTTCCCCATAGCTGAATGTTTTTCCACCATTTGTTGAGGATCTTCTGGATGTGTGTTTTAACACTGACCCTTTGGCAGTTTACAGGCTGAGTGGTATGGAGAAGAAGCAACAACTCCATTGTTTCCACCCAAGAGGTTTTCAGATGAGGTGAACAAGCAAATCACCGACAGTAGAAAGAGCTGTCATGCACCTGGGAATTGCTCTGCCACATGAATTTTTGCATGTCTGGGATTCATTGATCCTCAAATAGTTAAGCTTTTCTCACGTCGTATGAATCTTTATGATATTCATAAAATTAACAGCAGTGCTCAGACTTCAGGGCAGTGACAGTGGGTTCACATGTAAACACACACAAACGGATGTGTCTCTCAGCTCAGTGTTGTTGCGGAGGTCAGGAAGTGAGGGATGCCAGGGAAGTTACTCTGGAAGGGCAAGACTCCACCTACCACATAAATCCATCTGAAAAGGGGGTCCAGCCTGTGTCCAGCCTGTTCCTCCTCCATGTCCAGCTTGTCTGCCTTTGGCTTGACTTCTGATCCTTCCTCAACCTGGAATTCCATGATCTTTCCTTTTCCTTGACCTGATTCTGTCATTTGGAGCAGATGAATGTGCCAGGCAAGGCATGGGTTTGGGACCTGGTCCTGACAGTTATGATCTCAATGACTTTGGGGAAAATGGTAAGCAGACAAACTTCAGTCATCTAGTTTCTAAAATGGGGTTAATATAAACATCTGTTTTCTAATGGGTGGTAAAAAATGAACAAGATAATGTTTAAAGCACCTAAGGAGGGTCTGGCACATTACTAAGGATTCTGTAAATGATGGTTAATTTTTCTGGGGGCCCCATGAATCAATCCTCTGAGGGCTGGAGCTGTGTTTTTCATAATTAGGTCTTTAGCCCCAAGCACTGAGCCTGTTATATAGGAGTGTTCTACACATGTTTGCTGAATTCGGTTGTCTGTCAGAGAAGGGTTAGACCATAGGTAATGAGAAATAAATGATTAAATGAGTGGGAACCATATTTTCTTTCCCTAAAGAAATATACCCCACACAGGAAAGAAAAAAATGCAGCCTTCTGGAAAGTTTCTGAGCCAGCCCAACTTTCTAGTCAGATCCATGCCTGAGTTAGCACAGCGGTAGATGATTGCAGAGAAGGTTTGTTAATGACCAGCTTTAGGCTTTTAATGACAAAACCCCTCAGCAAGATGTCATCGAAGTTATTGAAGACTTCACTGAAAGTGTTGAAGCTGATACATTGTAACAAGAAGGTTATAAATCTTGCAGCTTGGATATACCACCAAGACAAGACGCTGAGCACAGAATCACCCTGCTGGTGTCTGTCAGCGTTTTCCCTCCCCCTCTCTCTTCCCCTTCCCATGGAGAGCCCGTAAAGGAGAAATGCATCCATTTCCCAAAGTAGCGCAGAACTGGCAGCCACCTGCCTATGCCAATTTCAGATCACAGAGGCCCATTTAACTGGACAAAATGTGTTAAGCACCTGTGTTTTTCTAAATGCGCATAAAAACCTTAAGAATTAAGGGCAAGATCTCAAATGTTAATACACTGACCTTTTAGAAACACCAAGCAATTAAAAATGCATTGGAATCTCAGAATAGAGACCCAAATACCTGAATGTAGATTCCCGCACTGTTTTATTGCTTCTCAAAGGAGAATTTTGTCATCTTGGCCCCTACAAAGCAGTTCATCTCATAGCTCTAGAGGGGCCATATAAAATATCCTTGTGTGGCGTTGGGTATACTCTGGGTGGGATGTTGGATTGACTGGGTACAGGTAGCAAGGCTGCTCCCAGCTGTGTTGGATAGATGAGAGAAAAGAGGAGCCAGGTCAAAACAGAGGACAAAGAATGGAGTCCCAAGGTTGTGCACAACAATTGTAGTGGGTATTAATATAGAGACTTGTGAGATTTTTATTAATTTTTAAAAATTGTATGTATTTGTCATGCATAACATTTTGCTTTGAAATATGTGTACGTTATAGAATGGCTAAATTGCACTGATTAACATACACGTTATCTCACGTATCATTTTTTGTGGTGAGTACACTTAAAATCTACTCAGCAATTTTCAAAAATACAATATATTGTTATTAATGACATCTTCATGTTGTATAGATCTCTCTCCTCCTATCTGACATTCTGAGCCCCTTGACCAACATCTCCTCAAATCCTCCTGCCTCCCATATCTTGATTACAGCCATTCCACTGTCTTCTGTGAGGACAACTTTTTAAGATCCCACATACAAGTGAGTACATGTAGTATTTGTCTTTTGTGCCTGACTTGTTTCAGTTAATATAATGTCCTTCAGGTACATCCATGTTGTCACAAATGACAGGATTTCCTTCCTTCTTAAGGCCATGAAGCATCTCATTTTGCACATGAAACATAGTTTCCTTATCCATTCATCTGTTGATGGACACTTAGGTGGATTCCACATCTTGGCTATTGTGAATTGAGCTGTAATGAACTTGGGAGTGCAGATGTTTCTTTGATCTGCTGATTTCATTTCTTTTAGGTGTATGCAGTGGGATTGCTGCATCATATGGTAGTTCTATTTGTTTAATTTGAAAAGCCAGGAAGAAAACACTTTCTAATACCTGGGTCTTACCAACCTGAATACTCAGACCACAAATGTACTCAGCCAGAAATTATACAGTTACCTTATTATAGGTATACTGAGTGACTTTGCTGTATTTCTTTTACCCTACTTCCATTCAGCGGCATGCTGAACTTTCTCCATCTTTCCTCTGTGAAACCTACCAAGTAGGAAGCATGGCAGTAGAGAGTTTGCAAGGTTTGGAGAGTGAGGGTAAGATGGAGTCCTGTGTTCCACTGGTGTGCCTTTGGGAAAGTCATCCTTAGGACTCTCTGAATGTCAATTTCTTCATCTATGAAATGGGGCAATATGAATTGCTATTCTACTTAAGTCAAATTCAGTTGTGAAAATAAAATGAGATCATTCATAACTACATATGCTTTGAACACCTAAGTTGGTTGATGTTCTCATGGTTGACATTTGTACTTTACACTTTTGTTTAAGGTCATCCATCACTGCGGTCCAGATGATGTATTTCATACCATCTGGATCTGGATCTCAGTGTTCTCTGCTGTGAAGGGAAGGGTTTGAAGGAATTGATGCTATTAGGGTTTTTTCAAAATCTGTGATGCTCAAATTCTATGATTTTATTTTCCTGCATATTTCTAAACGACTATGGTGGTATCATCACTTTAAGGGTTTTTAGAGAACATGTACCATGGCAAAGTGATTGATGTATTGTTTAGTAAATCCTAGAATCTCTCTCTCTCTCTCTCTCTCACACGCACACACAGACACACACACACACTTCATGAGTTAATTTCCAAGTCCTGTGCAGGTGAGGCTTACATTGATAGGATCTGAGACACATGCTGTTTGCAGGCACGTCCTCTTAGAAACAGAACCTGGTGCATCTGCTTCATGGGAACTGGTGTCATGGAGTTGCTCATGAGAGAAATGACTCAGTTTTCAGAGAATTTGCCCATGTGCTGATTGGGAAGAACCGCTGTATATTTTCTTTGCTTATAGTATTCTAATGCCAATGCTGTGGCCCAGCTGATGGACAGCTGGACAGCTTCGACTTTAGACTGAACTTGAAACTGAATTGAACGTTAGTTTCAACTGAAGTTTTCAACTCAGCTCTCATGGCTCTGAGATGATAATTACTTATGTCCTCCACAACTCCAGGCCTAGTGAATTTAAAAAAAAAAAAGATATAAAGCCTTTTTTTTAAAAATAAAACATTCAGGTAATTCCAAACAGACTCTCCATATTTTAGGACAATCTGCCCAGTAGTTTTTCTGTAAGGCAGCAGCTGACTGAAACTCAATTTTATTTTGATAACCATAAAAGAGACCTGCAACTAAAACAATTGAAATTTATCTGAAGAAAACCTACCTTTCCAATATGTAGTGTAGATTGAATGAAAACTAGAAAAAGAGGGGAAAAAGAGGAAGGATTCAAAATGATTTTTATAAACTGTTTCAGGAAGAGCTACTTGGCATATTCAAAGTGACTAGAGCACTGCTAGAATTGAAAGAAGGTGGATTTCTCAGTTTTTTCCCAGGATGTAGATGATGATAAAATCAAGCTTATTTCTACATTGCCTTTATTTCTGGATCTCCAAAATAATCTGATTACTATCTGACCTTTTGGTTAGAGTGAAAAAGCACTGCTTTGTTGCAAGGCTGGTAGATTTCATCTTGCTATGGTTGTCTGAGGCTGCCTAGATAACTGTGCTAAGGATGGTTTTGGCTCACTGGGGGCTCAAGAAATGGAGAAAAGTGGATGGCCAAGTGGTAGCCATCCCCCGAGGCAGGTTAATGTGTGTTTTCCATTGGGGGAAAAATATGTTCCCCATGATAAATTAATACATTGGTATTAAATTTTATTAATTAATTTTTTATTTTTACAGACTGCATTTTGATTCATTGTACACAAATGGGGTACAGTTTTTTGTTTCTATGGTTGTGCATGATGTAGATTCATACCATTCATGTAATCATATATGTACATAGGGTAATGATGTCTGTCTCATTATAAGTGGAAATTCAGTGAGTTCATTAGAGGGGATTAGCTCCTGAGACAGTGTAGAAATGACTTTCTGAATCTTCAGTGTGGTTTTATCAGCCCTCAAACAGTGTTGGTTTCTCTACTTTTGTGGCCTTCCTCTCTAGGTCTTCTTATTTTATACTTTCATAACTTCAACATTGCTCCTGCTCGTCAATCATGCTACAGTGGCATAAGTATTGTTTCTGTCAATTTTCAAAACCTTGCAATTGTGAGAATTATTGGTTAACTACATCTTATTCTTTCACTAGTTAGCCTGTGAGTACCTAAGAAAGTCAGCAACATTATAGATGCAAACATTAAACATGGGCGACGTAACTGCTTCACGGACTTCCTGTGAAGCCCTGTCACAGTTAAGTACTTGTTGAATAAGACAGAGGAATTGATGGAACTTGAGAGACACTTTGAGTTTTGAAGACAATGCCCATTATAACTCTTGAAAGAAGGAAGAAAATCATTTTCAGGAGAAAATGGAAGTTATTAAAAGGTAAAAGCACCCACAGGCAGAAGCAGTGTGCATAGATTTTATTCACCATTCTTTTTTTTTTTTAACTTTATTTATTTTTTTTTTATTTACTTATTGATTCATTGAACACAAATGGAGTACAGCTATTGTTTCACTGGTTGTACACAAAGTAGAGTCACACCATCTGTGCATTCATACATGTACACAAGGCAATGGTATCTGTCACACATTCTGTTATTATTTTTACCCCCCACCCCGCCCCCACCCCTCCCT